>VWZI01017904.1:325965-336113 GCA_013396835.1 Psilopogon haemacephalus
TTTGGATTAGGTTATAAATTTTTTAAAAAAAAAAAAAAAAAAAAAAAAACCAACAAAAAACAAGCCTGCATTAATTTTGATTTATATTTAAATAAAAATGATTAAATTTTATCTTCTAAGATGGAAATGTTGTGATAAATACTGGCCCATGGCCAAACTAATCTCTAAAGCCTACAGCTTACAGCCNGGTTTGTGTACTCATTTTATTTTTGTATAATTAAAAATATATATTATATAGTGAGCTCTCTTTAAGTTACATAATGCTGGCCATTGATCTGTTTACAATGGAGTGCATTATCCCAGAAAATTATCCCAAGAACACAGAAAGGTGGAAGCTCACGACAAAGGGCAACTCCTGCTTGCTTAACTCATGTATGTGCGTTGGGGAGCCTGGTTCTGATCCCACTGACTTCCAAGCCAGTTTCTAGCTGACAGTGGAATACCCAACCCAGACCAGGGTTTAGTGATACAGGGGCACGGACTCCTTCAGCATGCTTACTCTTGAGAAGCCTTCCAAATGACAGTTATTCCTGTGTCAAGTGCAACAATGAACACACAAATGCAGGGCAGAATATGACTGTTGCTGGTTGATTCAAAAGTAGCTGCAGACTTTGGATGAATCCCTCAAGAGAAGTGCTGCTTTCCATACAAAAGTCACACCAATCTCAGTCAGTACAGAGACCAAACGCAGGATCACCAACTCCCAAACTATAGCCCATGGGGCACTGTGTTTTGCCACACAGAAACATTACCAATGCTCTGATGTCCACCATGCCTTGTTTGCACTTTACAAGAAGCCACTACCTTAGTACCACAGAACCTAAGCCACTACCTTAGGCTCTACAGGATACACAGTTGACACATAAGCTTGCTCTGGTGCATCAACTCGAATTCAACCCTCTGTTTAACATTGCAAAACAACATTTTTCGCATCATTGGTGATATTAACAAAAAGATTGGAGATGTTCAGCCTGGACTTTTTTTTGGAGGGGGTATGCGTGTATTTCATTTTTGAATGAGGTGAAAAACTAAACATTCAAATATATGGTAAAACAAAGCTTTGTTGTAATTTGTAAAACTAAGAACTGTGGAGGGCCCAGAGTAGTTTTTATACATAAATGAAAAAAACCCCAACTTTCTACATTTCACCAAACAAAGAAATGGCAATGTTTTACTCGAAAATACTAAAACAACTCTAACTGAAAACTGGAGGGTTAATTTTTTTACCAAATTGTTTACTCTGTATAATTAATTTTGATTTCCCATGTTCTACACACAGCCTATAGCAATATGGAGATTATCAAAACAGAAGCCACAGCACCACTCTTTGCAGGCCCCTCTACACATCAGCACAATTTTATAAAGCTGATATTTTAGGAAATACAAACTTTTCTGCTTGAGCAATTATCACTCTGACATCGCACTCCAGGTATGCAATGTTGTGTCTTCTGACAACTGTTTGCCCAGTCTGACAGGGCACACAGGTACCTTAATTAGGACTCTTTCTTCTCTACAAGCTCAGGTAGGATTATTATGGCATCATTCTAACATATTTACTACACACAGTGGAGAAAATGACATTACAGCTTTTTAGCTGTCACTTAAGCTAAAAAATTCACAGGTATATATTGTTATTTCTAGGAAAAGCATTACCATTTCTATTAGCAAGCAGAAACAGCAAGAAGATTAAACATTCTGAGAAACAAAAATCTGCCCTATTCCTTAGGCATCTACCCTATTTCAAGTTCAGGAGTGTGTCAGATAACGGATTTTTTTTTCAGGCTTCTTATAACCCACATACTTCTAGCAGTTTAACATCAGTAATAACAAAACTAAATTCCCTATACTACCACTAAGGCTGCTTAAAGGACTTGCTTTGCTGCAGGAGCCATGACATAGGGGACTGAAATCTCTAATGAAATGCCTCGTGCACTGATTTATGCAGCTTTAGTGGTACCATTAACTGAAAATTGTTCTTTTCATGGGCTTATGGAGAATCTGGTGGCTGTCATTGTTCGCAATTCAGAGAGAACACTATACTATTGCTTTTGGGTGGATATGGGAAGGACAGAGATCTGTCCTCATTTCATGTTAATATTTCATATAACAGCAAATACAAACCTTCTATAATAATATACTACATTCCATCACTAACACAACTGTTATTAAATAAGGTCTTTAAGAGTCTTCTTGCTTAGGAAAAAAAAATAATTTCAAGGACTAGTAAAGTATATTTTTTGGGGGAGGAGGTGGGGAGAAACACACATACATTTATATATAATACTTATACACACACACACATATATATGTATGTATATATATATATATATAGGTGTTAAGAATAACCAGGCAGTAAGCATTTAAAATTGTATTTCAGACACTAATGCAAGTAGCTAATCCTATTTACATTCATATTAGCCCTGGGTATCTTTTTCCCTAAGATTTACACATTTGTATGCTTGCATGAGTTGAACTGCTTTTTGCATGATATCAGTACTTTTGTAATTTAAATCTATAAAAGGCAATTTCTTTTAAATATACTTCCTAACAGTGGGTGAAAGAAGCACTAAACTTATTTGAGAGCTGTACACATCAGTAAACATGTGCACTGAACTCCAGGCAGTGTGCTGTGAGAGAATTAATCTTATACTGCATTAGCTAAACAGACAGATTCTGGCAGTCCAAGTAACAAGCACATAAAATGTCCAAATGCTTTCTTCCTATTGCCTAGAAAACGTGGGGGCTTTAGGATTATGATTTCTTTAAATCCAAGCCTTTTTTCAAGTAAGTGGTTAATTTGATATTACCTTTGTTACAAATTATAAAATGAGTAAGTTAAGCAAATTGGTAAATAGTAAGAATTACTGATCTCTGATTATCTTCCTCTAATCTTGGACTTTAATTACCTTTACATCCCAGAAACCACACCTTTAAATAAAAGTCTACCATCTGCTTGTACTCCCTAAAATATATATAAAGGCCAGATTTAAGGATAATCTTCACAGTGAAATTATCGGGAATTAAGCGGAAGTATTTTTGTAGGAGACATGACAATCAAGGTATTTGTATAAGAAAATCTGCCCATGTAGGACACTGCTTGGGTTGTAAGACTAAAAATGGATTGTGTGCAGTAACATTATATATATATATATATCAGTTAAACTGATATATATGTATCCGTTAAAGTAAAAAAGGCATCACCAGTTATTTCCACAAGAAACAACAAAATTCAAGCATGTGGGGAGAGACTAATTTTGTAAAACCTAAAACAATCAGTAAAATGAATTTTGATCTGCTGTTGATGTGTTCCCCAAAGGCTGGTGAGCACTGTATTTCTGTCTTCTGTAGATAAAATTCATCTACTGTGCTTATTCTTCTCTTCTGCTCTCCCACACTCCTTTTTGTCTTCCTGTATCCCAAGCTATTTTGTTCTATCACCCCTGTGCTCTACCCACCTTGCTGTATATCTGGCATACTCTCACTCCCCTTTGACTTTCAGGGCACCTCCTACATGTCTCCTCCAAACATACCCATCTTGCTTGTCAATGCCATTTGATAACCATGCCTTTACAACTGCTCCTGTCATTATTCACACCTAAAGAGATGTTTGGAGCATGTTGGAAGACAAATAATTCCTAACTAAAAGTATGTGTATCAGCCACTTGCAAAAGAAAGGAAGGAGTAGGGAGGATTTATTGCTCTCCTAGCTCTAAATTATTCCAGCACAGCCTTCATCTCAAAACAAGCCACTACACATTCCCTGATAATCTGTTGTCACACACAGATGTGTCATGTCTGTGCTTCTATTTCTATACATCTAAAAAACAAAGAGGTCACACTGCCCAGAAGAGTACAGTTGACAAACTTCATGAGTGAACAGTCTAAAAGTGGATATGAATTTCCTATGTTGTCTTATCATCACCTTAAAAATAACAAACACATACCATCAGTAGTTGCAAAGGTACAGCTTGTGGCTGCAGGTCTCATGAACTGCATTTAACTGCATCAGTACTGCATTATTTTTTTGCCTCACCTCTAAAGGAGTAAAAAGCATGATACTGTAGATCAAATCATACATTAAAAAAGACTCTCACAGGTTGCCTTTGAGGAATCGTCTCTCACATGCAGCGCATCCAGAGCTGTCTTAACATGTTCTCCTTTCTACCCACCCTTCAGGCAACCATTCTGCAGAGCAGTTCATTTCTTTCACCCCTAGCATTTTAGTCTCAGAAACTGGATGTGAGTATTGTTCTAGAGACTCCCCAGTCACCCAACGGGATCAAGTAGAATTGATCTCTGCTCTTTGAAATTAGCAGGTTTTACACAATCTTCCTTGTCTCTCAGACTTGGGCTTGGCTTTTTTCTCTTTTTTTTCTTTTTTTTGGGTGGGGAAGGAAAGATAGAGATGGGAGGGAGGTGAAGAGGAAGAGTTGTGAAGGGCAAACCAGCAAACAATGGGCAGCAATGAAAAGGGAATGTGTTGCTAGTTTTACGTGTCTGGTATTGTTTCAGCCTGTTTCAAGTACTGATATGGATATGAAGCCACTGGCAAACTAACACCCTCAACTTCAGTTAAAAGAACTATAAATCTGAAATGAATGTATAAATAATATGCAACTGTCTAGACAGTATAGGTCACTTGCAAAGAGACTGGGTCAGGAAAAGATTGTCCATCAGTCAGACAACCATAACTGATTCTGATGCTAAATAACGGTTTAGATATTCAGTATTCTATATATGCGAAAGGCTTCACTGAGCATTGGATCTTCCCAACCAAAGTGGCCTTCTACTTATCCATAACTTTATGCAGCCATAAGAAAATGCACATGCTATTTAAACATTAAAATTAATGCAGAAAGAGAAGCTATTTAGCAAGGGACTGGAACCAACCTATGTAATTGGCTTTTGGTAAAGCACAAATAACTATCATAACTCTACCCTCAATAAACAACCTAATCTTATGATACTAATAGAATCTTTAAAAGGGGCAGGAATTAAAACTTTAAGCTGGCAAAGAAACTTATTTCCACTTATTCAATCTGTACACACACATTCAGGGTCTTGTGTGCCGTACAGCCCTACTTTGCACCCTGGCATTTCAGAGCATGCTAAGTCTCGGGTATCACAAATGTAACCACGCTGCCTACACATGTTTCTGGAATTATTCTGTGCATTCTAATGCATTTGCTGCTGCTATTTCAACAGAATAACTAGGTGGTCTTCAAGGTAAGTATACCACTATCCTAATGCTTCCAGGATACACAAGAAGTTTTGGCGAGACTGGGGATAACAACCATGACCTATACAAAAGATTTCATTTATTGGCAACTTATAAAGCACATTCATATATTTGCTAAAAAAGGAAAAGAAAATACATGGGTAATAAATCTGGCATATGTACCAGATGGCACAGCTGAAAAGCAGGTGTTAGAGCTGCAAGATGCAACCCAGGGCTGGGTGTGAGTCCTAGTCCCAACCCAAATGCGTTCCAGAATAAAAGACTGGGTCCTGTAACTCAAAGGATGCAACAGATCACTAACTCTTTCCAGAGGTGGTTCGATTTCAAGTGGGCTCCACATGGATGCATCGCTGCGTGCCTGCGCAACACACTGCCAAACACAGTTGAGAACACATTTGAGTACTCAGTAACAGACTTGCATCAAATCCAACTGCAATATCAGTAGTGTAATAGCTCGTTATACTGGCTACATCACAGCTTGCCTTCAAAATCCTGCTGGTGTTTACTCTGAGTAAAAACACACAAGCTATCCTGATACTCAATTCTGAAATCCACTAGTGCACATTAACTATATTTTTCAAGGATATAACTTGATTTCTCAGTGGAATTTTTTTTCTTTCAGTATCTTGCTACCTTTATATCAACAAAAGCTACCAAACCATTTCTGCACAGAAGCTGCAAATCTGTAGTTTGACCTTAGTTTACTTAGACCTATCCTAGTTCAACCTGAACACAGGACATCAGCCTTATTAAGAGTTTTAAATGCTATGGGTAAACAAAGAAACAGCAAAAATTGTGAAAGTCAATATGCAAAGCTTCAACCTGCCAATCCTGTGGCTACAAGCAGTATAGGTGGGAGCTAAGCAAGAGGTATTACACTTGGCAATGAAGAACACCTGGCTGCACATGCGAGTCTCTTACAACTTTCACCAAGTGGAGGTCACTCAGCTTCCAAAATATCACATCAAAGCAGCCAAGTCAGAGCATGTCTCACACACACACTGCACTCTGACACTTTGAAAAGAAATCCCTCATCAGCAAACCTGAAGCCATCTTTGAGGATTCACATGTTACCAGAAAACACAAAGATGGGGACATGCCCAAGACTCTTCTAGAGCTTCACTGCACCATTTCTATCAGCATCGTTCTCCCTTTCTCTCTTTTAACTACTATAATTTTACTCTAAACCCCAATTTACTTGGAAGTCAATATTACATACAAGAGTGGAAAATGAAGGCCTTGTTTTTAATCAAAGCTAACAAAATGATGAGCACATTGAAGTTATCATTTAAGCCATGTGGGCTAATCGTGTTCTTAATTAAAAAGACTTCTTTCCAGTTGAGAAAAAAAAGAAAATCAAGATATACACAGCTAAATCAGAATGTTACATTTTGGGAAGTTTTTTTGGAGGTTTTGGAAGGAAGAGATTTTGTGAGCGATCCTATTAGCTGATACTATTCTTTGTTTCTTCGTTAGCAGCCTACAGGCAGAGATTTAAGGCTCGGATACAAAAAGATTATGCCAAAATAGCTGTTTCTGAATAACTTCATGTGTGGACACTTTTATTCTGGAATAAGAATACAGTTATTCAGACATACCTATCCCTACTTTAAATTCAGACCCTGCATTAATCCAAGTTAGCTTTCAAACACAGCCATCCCTTAGGCTATTAGAAGCCTGATTGTGCCTGGTATTACCAACTTGTGTAAGAGCCCACTCCAGCCATTCTGCCTCTAATCAAATTTATTCTGAGTTGCACTGTAGGGAAAGCAAACTCAGGCTCACATTGTAAATGATTTTGAGTTTTCCTTGTACCTTTTTTATAATGATTTCTGTCAGCTGTTTAAAGTAGCTCTGGCACTACCATCAGGTATCCCTGCTTTATGTGAGTGATTTCATAAACCAAGGCTCAAACATGCACTGCTGGATTGGAATTAAATGTGTTTATTTTAAGTCTGCAAGCCACAGCTCTATAAACTATTAAAAAAAAATATTGTGTGGGGCAGTAAAGAGTCTTCAGTGCTGCAGTGCAAATGGAAGGCTTTTCATTTTGGATGTGTCCCTATTGTTTCGCTATTTTAAAAGTATTGTTCAGTCAGGCACATCAAAAGAATTCTTTTTTGGTAAAAGAACAACAACCCATAGTGAGGCTTCTTTGGAAAATATCACTTGCCTCTAAGTGTGTTATTTTCTTCCAGATGCCATAGATACTTTATAAACAGAGCTCAGTAAACAGCTCCAAAGGCTTGTCTGCGTTTGACAATCCATTTGGATGAAGACAGAAACATGAATTTGTAGTACGTTTCTATGACTTTGGCCTCTTCACAGTAATCAGTCAGGTTCTCTTTCGTAAATAGATATTCCTTCAAGAAAAGTACCTTGGATTCATACACAGCATGCAAAACAAGGAAGCAGAACACTTTTACATAGTTTTTTGGTAAACACAGACCAGTGCTGGAAATCAGGTTCCACTTGAAAATAAAAAAAGGAAACAGTCAATGTTACTCAGTGTAATACTAAACAGGTTTCCAGTCCAGCTCCTCCCTCCATACTCCTTGTCCATCACTACATGAATATAAACCCAGCTCATTATTGACAGCAACCTAAAAGCCTGCTTATTTCTTAAGCAGTAAAAAGCAAAAGAAAAACATAACAGTCACTAACCTGCTGGGAACACAAAATGATGTCATCTGCTGGATGAGGCAGGGGAAGGGAAGTTTGAGGGCTGCAAGGCACAGATTTTGCCAATACTAAAGAAAGGGTGACTAAATATATGATTAATTAATTTATTCCTCATTCATTCAAGTTGCCTCTGCCAACACAGTTATTTTGGCTTTGTTTTGTTGATTTTTTCCTATTGATTTATTTATGTTTTCTGTACCTGGGGACCCGATCTACCTTTATTATCAGAACTGGAGTTTTCTTAGTTGCCATTGTCTATCAAGACACAGCAATGCAACACTTAAAAAGCCAACCTTCAATCCTTCCTTAATATTACATTTTTCTTTGTAATTCAGGAAGGAAAAATACTTTACTTTGGTATTTCTATGTTTTGGGGATTTTTTTCCTTCCCAAACCCTAATGTTGGAGTGCATTTTGTAATCTTTTTTTTGAGGTGGGTCAATGCTGTTTTCAGTCAAAAAGGATCACAAACGGTTGGAAATTCATCAATGGAGAAAGAGGTGCCAGCTTTCCCAACAACGAAACCAAGGCAGTGTCATCAGCTGACCTTAAAAAATGAGAAAGGTTTGTATGTGACTGAAAGCCACATAACCAGAGGCCTGAGAGGAAACTCTCTGCCAAAACCACTCTGAGTTGGATGGCACATCCATGCTGTACATCATTAAGACCATCACACAGTACAGTCATTTAGACCATAGTCTCAGAAGACTCAAGGAGGCTGTTCTATGCAGCATGCCATTAAAAGTCGAGGCACGGCATGTAAAATTAAACACGAGTAATCCTTTGCAGAACTGGGGCCATATTTAGTTAACCTTTTGCGGGGGGTGGGGGAGGGAAATCTTAAGGTTATTTTTCTAAGCTTCTATTAAGTCCTGCTGTACTTTAATAGGAATGAGGATTTTGTTTCATTTTTTTGCCACTCAATATTTACATGGTTGAAAGGAAAACAAAATATTAATCCAATCTAATCTTTTTAGGATCAAAATCCCAAACAACACATGCAAGAAATGCTGAGGAACAGATAAGGTAGAGGGATGGTCTTTCATACACAAACTTGCATACAAAAAAAATCCATTTTAAGAGCCGAACCTTAATGAGAGCTTTAAAGACTACCATAAAAATAAAAAAGTTTTTTTTTTTGCAGGAAGAACACTTTGAAGAACAGGTTACCTTCAAATTTCTGTCACTGACAATAAGTCAAGGATAATATTAGGAAACCATGATCATAGAGATGCCAGAAAAATTAGTCAGAATGTATCACACTGCCAGATCGATCTGCTGCCCCAAACCAAGAACGTGGTCTGGACCATGGAGAAAAGGAAAAATACAAACCACATTTTTAGGACAAGAAGCCAGTAAAAAGAGGATGTGTTTTATTTTTCAAAACAGCTACAAGTTTTTAATTTCTGCCTTTAAGAAGAAAGAAAAGGAAAAAAGGAAGACCCAGCAATAAATCCCAAAGTTTAAACAAAGAAATGTACATTTCATCTCAACTGACTCTTGGACTGAAGGACCTTCCCTGAGGACTCTCCTGTGTTGTCCTCACACAACCCATTGGGCAGTTCATCACAGCCAGACTTCAGTTTTCAGTGTTTGTCTGAGCAGGGACCTCTACAGCATCTCTCTGCTTTGGCCACTGAAGTATCACTCAGGCACCAGTTCTAAAGGATACCTTTGTTGCAATTCTTTAAGAAAGTTAGTCCTATGAGGAACACAGAATGCATTTTCTCTTCACCACTGAACCATCTCTTGAAAACAAAGTTGTACATGAAACCATCAAACTCTAGCTGACATACCCCTAAAGTTATAGGTAATTTATTAGTCTACAACTTATATTGAGCTACAATCCACAATGACAAATACAATAGGAACTTAAAAGACAATGGCAGGAACATTCTAGCCTGATCTCCCAGATGCCTGTGGAAATCTTTAACATGCAATCATAAGCTGAAGAGTCCAAGGAGACCTCCAGAGAGAAAAGTAATAGTGTATAGGCAACAGAAGGCTTTACGGAAGATAAATATTCCTTTTCAGTTTGACCAACTGTACTACATCAGCTCAGTAAACAATGTTCAGAGTGAAAAAGGTATCTGGGAAGGATATTGTGCATTTCATATTTTTCATAATATGGTGTGAGGTTTGTACCAAGACCTTCAGGAAGCCCCAAGGACTGACGTTAGTCAAATAGAAGGAATACCTTAAAAAAAAAAAACCAAACCCACACACA
>VWZI01017904.1:336204-374800 GCA_013396835.1 Psilopogon haemacephalus
CCCCTAAAGTATTCAATCAACATGAGGGTAATACTAATTAAGCAACAACCCACAAAACCCGAATCTTCATATTCTTACAAGATACCTGTAACAGATGAAGACAACAAGGAGATCCCTCCAGAAGAGCCAAAGTAGTTCTGTTTCTCAGCATGACCCTGTGCTTATCAAGTGATTGTCCTGCAAATAAAGGCTGTCAGTGCAAGAGAAGGTCAAACTAATGCCCACTTTGACTTTCTCTAAGCAAAGCAGCTAAAGCAGGTTTGGCCCCAAAACTCCATTCTAACATGGGAAATTTATGTATGATTTCAAGTCAGGCATCTCAGCAAAGTGGCAGTAAAATGGATAGCTGCCTTTGTCCCTGCTGCTGCACTCCTTGTCAGACACTCTTCTTGAAAAAAGTTGTTCAGCAGCTTTCTGACAAGGGGTTCTGAAAAGAAATGCATGATCTAAAGCAAACTGAACGGGGTGCTGTTCTTCCCAGAAAGGGATCAAATCCCACGTCACTCAGAGCACAGCAAACTATCTTCCACTCTGTCAGCTACGATTTGCCTATTTCCTTCCAGCCAACCATCCTCAAAAAAAAAAAAAAAAAAAAAAATTAAACACCACCATACAGTAAGTGGTTTGAGCTCAGATTTAGCTTATTCCCAAGTCACCTGCCCCAGATTCACTGGACTAGATCACCGGATGCTGGATAACATGATAGAAGAGAAAACACACAAGCCACCACACAAAACATAATTCATCCACACTGCCTGCCAGAAGGAGCAAAACTCTGTATCACAAGTTTTTAACTCAGGAAATTCATTCTCTTTCTCCACTTGCACAGTGAGTAGGACATTATTTCTCTAGATTTCCCTCTAAATCAATTAATTTCGCAAATCAATTTTCTCAAAGTCTATTCATTGCTAATTACAAAGGTTTCAGAACAGATGTGAATATTGGAATGCTGAACTGTTTCTTGGTGGCCTCAGGAAGCCAAGACTTTGCCCACTCTCTGTAAATAAATGGGCACAAATTGGAGCAGACACCTGTCTCCTTCTACCTGCCCATTTAACTGGAAGGGTTCAGAAAACTGGCGATCGATCCCACCGTTCAAGTTATTGCCATCAATGTCAATGAGAGGCTAAAATGTTTCCTCAGAGTGACCAACCTAAATGCTTTCCTTTACTTTGTCATTCTCCAATCCCTTCTCAAATGACTCGGTATTTCTGCCATTATTCACATGTGGCAATGGTGCTGTATTGAATGGGGGTAAGCTGCTATTTGTTTCAATGTTACACTGGTAGAGCAATCTAATTCCACAGAGGTATTTGAAGAAATGTTCTTTTCTCAGACACTGAAAATACTAAACTCTGTCTGTAAGCAAAGATAATAAGGTATCTCAGTAGGTCAGCTATTTTACTCTACCCTGCTACATTAAAAAAACCCTCACAACACAATAAATGGTAAAGCTGAGTGCAAGGAGTAAGTTCAAAAGTGAAATGTTCCCCAAATCCAGTAGGTATCTGTAACAGCAGGTTTCACTTAAAGTGGATATCACTTTACTGGTTTTAACAAACTTCAAAGTGAGCGTCCTAATGCTACTCATTCTGTGTGTCTGTTTTACATCAGTCACAATTCTGTATCATGGTTTCACTTCTGCCTGATACTTATCATAAATTTCTGTAACTGGAAAGCACACTTAGTGTATGGATTAAATTAAGAATGGTTTTACAAAGCAGCATGATAGCAGACATTTATGTTATTAACTCACTTTTTTACATATCTGCTGATATGTTGTTAGAGCATGTTAAAATACAGCATGGTAATCCATACCACATACACCAGAAAGATAAATACACCTCACTGAAATAGAATCAAGGAATCAAAAATCATTTTTATGAAGCTCAGTTTCAAGTCACTAAAATGCAAGAAAACTCTTCAAATAAAACTACTAATTTGTAATCCTTTATTCCACTTTAATTCAATAGACAATGGCTAATTTTAATAAAACCAATTGTCAGTGCTGATGGCGAAATCTTATACATGCCCAAAGATAGTCTTCTAGGAACACAGCTTGGGAGCAATATCTTGGATACTGCAAAGATACACCCCAGCATGGAAATTTTACACTATTTGCTGCAATGGAGTGTCCCAGATGACCACACAGCCCTTGGTCCTCCTCATACTGAGAAGCATCTTCAAGGCAGTTTAGGACAGTTAAACACACCTGTCAATGAACTTCCTCAGGCATGAGACAGCCAAGTTTATTGTCCTTTTAGAAGAAACATTGTGGGTCTACTTCCTATAAAAAGTAAATCCACAAGTGAAAATGATCTGGGAGTACAGGACTGCCCCAATTTTCAGTTGTTACTCATTCTTACGCTACTAAGTATCCTCGGTCCTCTTCCAAAACTAACACCACTGATTTCCTCAATGACCTTGCTGTTTTGGGACAGAGAACGACCAGTGCAAAAAGCACAAACTGGATTTAAATAGTTCATTAAATAGAGTTAACACATCTGACTAATGAGTTCAAACACAGCCTTGCAGAAACAGTAAGAACATAGCAAGCTGCAGAAGAAAGGCACCTCCATACACTTTGCTAAAGGGACAGAAAACTCTCCCATTTTTCAGTCACACTACTTCAAGGTGTCAGCATCCCTCAGTGCACGCTCCTCAGCAATAGGGAAGAGCAGCAGAAGTACAATTTCCTCCATTTCCTATGCTTCTGGTTGAGTCTGGATAGGATATTCATTGCTGTCACTCAAAATCATCCCTTGTTTCATTCTGAAAGATTTTTACCAAAACTAAGGAGCATGATGCTCTAAGCAGTTACTCTCAAGGTATTTCTAACCTTGAGAATGTTTTCTCCCACCCATCTCCCAAAATGCAGACTCATTAACAGATGGTGTAATTAAATCTACTGCAAAGCCTGTAATTTGCTAGAAATACTTTGTTCTGCCTGGGCCAGCTACTTTGTTTCTGACTCCTCTAGGATATACACAGAATATATACAGGTGCCAGTCACCAAAGATCATGAGTATTCATTTGTAAAAGTCTTCTTGGTGATCCCAGGAGCAAATGGACAAAATTAAACTGTTACTTAAGGCTGTAATAAGAACCAGCATTTCATTGATTCAACAGTATAAAAAAAGTAAAGCTTAACTCCATTAGGAGGAGAAATTTTAGCAGGCACCCACATATTTCAGACACAGAACTGAAATGTCATGCATTCCCTTCTCCCTTCCTCCTCACTGCACATGTCAGACATCAGCAGTTAGACACATCCAGAAGCCAGAGTTGTTCCCATCCTGGAGGAACTATGATTTAGTGCAATTTTGAGATTATACATAAGTTATTTAGCCATTTTGGAGTACAAACAAGTACTTTAATAAGCTTGCAGGTAAGTTATTAGTGTGGTGGATAACTACTTTGAAACAGTAATTAATTATTCCCTCCCCTGAAAAAAATCTAAAACAGCTAGCACACATAAAAGAAGGTATCTCATGTACTAACTTGTCCAACAGTTATAAAGATGTAGGGAAAACAAGATGCTGAAACACGTACAACCACAGAGTTCCACAACAATGGGAGTTAAAAAGATAAGATATCAAGGACATTTGCAGTCTTCAAATACCACTAGAGGCCACATGAAAAAAACACTTTTGACTGTCTATATCACTGCCTTGACTCGTACCTAGATTGTATGTTTCTCAGAAGCAGAATCATCCATCTTATATGCATACTGCTCCACATACCAGGCTAAGCCATACCTAACGCATTAATGTATCTAGGAGCACTATCTCCATCCACAGCACCGAAGGAACACTGATATTAAAAAGTAATCAGCTGTGTCTTAGACTTCCTTTTCTTACAGCACATTAACACCATTAGCAACATGTCCTCAACAGACAAATCTCAAGTCAATTTAAACCACCTAGATGAGTTGCCACAAGGTACGTGGCTACAGGAGGGCTCACCACAGGCTGACCACCCACCTTAATAGCCTCCTCAGATATAGCATCAGCAGCAGCCAGTATAGCTGTAGCCACACCACATGTCATGGCAGCAGTTATGGACCCCATTTTCCATCAACCCTTTGAGCTGTTCTTTCTGCAGCTTGTTAGCAATTACTTTTTTCTGTCCCACACTGAGCTGCAGAGCCAGATGAACATGTGGGGGCATGAAGCTACATACCAAAGAGAGAAAACAATAGTTGCATGACTGACAAAGTGTAAGTTCAATTCAAAGAGTACAGGCAATCCTTTCAAAACCAGAAAATAATCAACTTCTGAAAGCAAATAATTTCTGCTATTACACAAGCAGGGAAGACAGAACCAGTGTCAGGCTTACTTACTTTGCAGGCTAGTTTAGGAAGAAAGCAATTGTCACCATCAGCATTTCAGAACCACAGGATATTAGAGGTTAGAAGGGACCTCCAGAGATCATTGAGTCCAACTCCCCTTCCACCTTGGGTAGTTCGCACAGGAATGCATCCAGGCATATTTTGAAAGTCTCCAGAGACACACTCATAGAAATTTGTGGTATGTGCATCCTCCCAAAACATAGAGGAATTTCCCAGCTACATCATGATTAGAACTAACAAACAAAACTCTACAGACAATCCTGTGGTACCCAAACCACAACATACCCAAACAATTGCCCAGAGCTTGTATCACTGTGCTACCTGTACCATGTAACACCATTTTTTTGGCTCAGACACCACTTCTGGTGCCCATATGTTTTATACTGACCACCCACACCGAGAGACGTTGTCTGGAGATACCTGCTTGCATGTGTAACTCATGACACACAAGCTACAGCACTACCAGCTAACATGCACAAAGTGCAAAGGTGCTTAACTAAACAAAATACTGTTTGTGTCCAAAAATCTGTGAAAGCAGATACATTCCTCTGAAAGGCAAAGGCATGTTATAGTAAATATCATTCCTATTAACTAGGCATGCTACCATTTATGTCTCCATAAGAATATGGGGACCTCACATGCAGATATATATTTTTTTCTTTTAGAAAAAGGAAAAAACTCCTGATGATTTGGAACACAATCTGCCTACTAGGATACATGAAAAGTATTGCTAGATGAGGAGTTTAGCAGCCCCTGGCTACATAATGCACACTCACTTTAAGCTCATCAGCCACAGACACCACAGAATAGCAGGCCTTGATTTCTTCCTGGATAATCTCTGGGGAACAAGAGCTGTGAGATTTTGATACAGACAAGGGAAAGTGATAGAGCTGTGAGATACTAGATGTCTTCTGCAACTGTCCTATGTACCTTCCCCGGGTTTTTGTAGTCTTACAGTCTGTAAGCTTGCTTCTCCTTCTTACTAGCCGTGCATTCAACCATCACCAGCCCTGAAGGACACCAGGTGACCAGCATGAGGCAACACAAACCACAAAACCTGCTACATCTCCATGTACAACCCTTGAATTCACTCTCAGCATTTATTGGTGCAATGATGAAAAAAGCAAAGTCTTACAATGACCACTGTGACAAGTGTTCTTTATAGCTATGCCTGGAGTCCAGCAAGACCCACATTCAGCATGTTAGGAACTCCATCAGATATTACAGTGGCTCTCTTTAATCAGCAACCACTGACTGAACCCTATTCAAACCAGTCTTTCATTCATTACTCAGCTGCCATCAGGTCCTAGAGAAGCAACAAACTCCTGGTAGCACAGTCAGACAACAGAATTGCCCAGAACCAGTAACTTTATCTTTGAAGAGTTATTGCTGCCAAATCTCAGAGGTCACATAAGCCAACATGACTCTTCAGATAAGGACTGACAGAACTCCAAGTGATGCTAACCTCAGAATGACTCATGTTCCAAGATGCTTCTATCACAAATCACTCCCTTCCTGTCTATGGGCAAGCCAATACCACAAGGTACAGCGAATTTTTTGATAAAACCAAAGTTACTCCTTGCCCCAAATGGCCATAAAATTACAGAAAAAGAAAAGGAAACCTTTCCAAAGGGCAGGGCAGCAAATTTTCTTATTCTAGTTTTGCATTTCAAGTTTATGATGGTGAAACTGAGAGCTTACACAATTCATTTCACAGAATCACAGGACATAAGGCCTCCATCCGTTCCAGAGACAGGAGCTCCATCCAGCAGTACCTCGTAAGAACAGGTATTTGCAATATTATTACTTCAAAGACATTTCTGACAAATGTTTTGTCAACATTTCTCAATGCAGGATTTGAAATGCACCTTCTGTAGGAAACTGTACATAAACAAACCTGGTAGGTTAAGAAAGTAATCTTAGGACTTCAGAAATAATTAAATGATGGAAGGAATTCTGGATTTGTTCAAAAAATTAGATGCTACAGGAAAATTAATTCTACTTTTCAGGTGAGTTTTACTGGGATCTTCAGAAATTAGTAGTTGTCAAAAGCCTATGAAAAAGAAGGGCTGAATTCATTGGTGGAGACTCAGCACTTGATACACATTTTAGGTTGGTTTTGGTTTTTTTATTTTTTTAAACCCAAGTAGGAGAGTTCACTGACTATGTAATAGTTCCTCCCAAGGTAATTTGCTATGATGCTAAAAACAGTTCCAGAATATCAGAGGCAAGATTTCATTTTATGATAAATCTAAAAAGCGTATAAATTACGGCTGGCAAAATAACCAAGGATAACGCTAATTTATGTAAATATGTACTGTACAATACAAAGAAATATTCATTTTTGAGGAGCATATAATAAGATTAAAAATCCCGCTGATTAAAGCAAACAGCCTTTTAAAATGCATTTTGGGTTAGATGGAGAAGGTTTCTGACATGAAATAGAATTTTGCTAAATTCCAAATATAAATAAATGAAAATTAAAGAATTAATTAAAACCAACAAGCTGTATTTCTGATCACAGCCAAGAATACAAATCAGATAAGATAAAAAGGAATTTCATATCAAGTGTTGTCTATCAGCTATCTCATCTGCCTGTGTGATCACAACTTCTGGGCTGCTGCTGCTGTCATCTTTTCATCTGCATGCTGAGCTGCTTCTGTTCCTCCACAAACTGATAGATCCGAAGAACCTCAGTCTAGCACTTCACCAACACACTCCTCATCTTCTGGAAAGTCAACGCTGACTGAAGTCTCAATGTCTTCTACAAAGGCTGACAGGGACTCTTTGTTAGCACTTGTGTGCACTGTCAGGGGTTACCTGAGCCTCGTCAAAGGTCTGGTGTCTCTGTATGACAAACTTTGTTCCCTGCTGAACAAAGAAAAGGCAACACATAAAGGGCCTTTCAACAGGACACTGACTTCTTTTGCTTTGCCATGAACTGTATTTGATACATAAGGGATCCTAAGCATGTATGATGCTCGAGATTGTAACATTTCAAAGCTTGTACAAGATCCTTCACAGGGGAAGGATTCTGCAAAACAAAGTTATTACAGCGACATTCATCTATTTCCACAGAGAAATCATTCACATATTAAAAAAAAAAAAAGAAAAAAAGAAACAAAACGACACCCCAGCAAACCTTCACACATTCTATATCAAATAAATCAGCAAGTCTCAGCAAGGGGAAAAATGTTTTGAATGCACTCACTACTACCACAAGACACAGACTGCTCTTCCCAGTCAGAGCATTGCAGGGTTTTCTCCTCCTCTCCAAAACACCTGGTGCAGGAGGCTGCTCACAGCAGCAGGCTGAGCTATACAGCTCCACAAACTGTCAGGGAATTGAGTTTGGCTGTCGAGGAGGATGTCAGAGTAGTATTGGCACCACAGTTAAACTCACCTTATTAGCATCGTGTTTATATACAAAATACAACGCATTATACATCCAAGTAATTCAAGCTCAGGGCAATGTTATTAAACTCCTTCCTTTCCCATATTTTTGATGTTCCATCTCCCACTAAATTCCAAGTTTTGGCACTGGGAGGATTCTCATCTAGAGCACACAGTGCACATTTCTTCAGCTTGCAAACATTTATTTACTGCTGAACACATAACACTTTTTTAAGGCAATCCACAGACAGATGCTATGCAAACCAGCACTTCATTCTAAAGATAAGTATTTCATTACAAATATTGTTTTAATTGTTTCTACTTCTGGTCTTTGATAAATCAACTTGAGATTACTTCCACCTTTCCCCAAAAGTGGGCAGAGTATGACTTCCCAAATGACACAGGACATAATTTACTATAAAAAGGAAATGTTCTGTGACTAAAATGACATAACACTGATTTCCATGCAAAGCATAGTCTCAAGGATTTACAGAAAAGAAAAGAATGTTCACATTTAAGTGTAGAGTTTCACTTAATATATCTGTGTAGCAGATTTATGCTGGTCAATTCTGTACCCCCATAAAGTCATGATGCTGCCCGCTCAGAGACCAAAATAGGCATGTGCTGCATTTGGGAAAAGTTCAGATCTTCAGGAACAGCAGAATAACCTGGAGCACACACAAAACGCATCCTAAGAGAGTGTCACCAACACACAACGAGCAAGTTCCCCTTTCATAAATATCCATTAGCAGGGTACAGACATTCACTCCTTCGTTTGGTCAGAAAGCAGGCACTGCAATGAAAATATGAACATCAGGTACCATTGATCCACTACTTATTTTCATGGTACAACTTGCAATCACATCATATCTTGACCCACAAAATCACAATACACTCAGATTAGATTCATCCAGTATTTCCTCTGAACACTGCACATGTCCAAATACTTCTGACATGTTCAGAAAAGAAACACACAAATTGCAGGACCAGCTCAACTTCTCAGAAACAGGCCCTGATAAGTTCCTGCTAATGCAGACACTGGAGAGGAAGGTCTTCCTAGGCTCTAATGTGCTATAGCAAATATCAAAGCTGACACAGAGTAAGCCTAAGACTGAAGATTAACATGTAGGAAGAAGGGTTTTTTTTTCACCTTTGAACTGATGTAGCAAGTTCTGAACTGGCAAGGTTCTGGTCACACATGTCTTCCTCCAGCTCTGGATCCAAAGTGTCAAGCTGAACTAACTGCTCTGAATAAAAAAAAACTTCCTGAGGAATTGAGGACATAGTAGCACTGAGTTGCTACCAAAACAAGGCAACAACCACAAAGCAAGCCCTAAACCATTTCTGTTTCTTTTTAAGAAAAATCTCACAGCAGAGAAAGAAGAGGAGGAAGAAACCTTATGGCAGACAGTTAAAAGCTCTCTCCACGGCTTCAGCAGCAGCAAAGAGATGTTTGAGTGGAGGCCCTGGCCTAGCTGCGGTCTGCTGCCACTGCACCACAGAGCATTCCCAGCTACTCACTTGTAGGCAGAAACTTGTGCAAGCTGGAGAAAAAGCAGTGGTTCTCCCTCTAATTACAGACAAACTACATACACCCAGTTCAAAGGAGTGTGATGCCAAACAGATACTCTGCTTGCAGATGGTAACAATGGGCATCTGCCCCAAATCTCCCTTTGCAGAGGGGGAGAAAACGAAATATCGATTAAAACCGTGCTACATTTCAAACTTTTATCTTTAAAGTGCCTTGGCCTCACCACAGACAAGCAGGTAAGAGCTGTGTCTTTTACATCTTATCCTAACTTTAGAACAAGCTGGTCCACTCAATTCAAGAGAGATACTGAGGTACTGGAAGGTGTCCAGAGAAGGGCGAGGAAGCTGGTGAGGGGCCTGGAGCACAGCCCTGTGCGGAAAGACCGAGGGAGCTGGGGGTGTGCAGCCTGAAGAGGAGGAGAAGACTCAGGGGTGACCTCATTGTTCTCTACAACTACCTCAAAGGAGATTGTAGCCAGGCGGGGTTGGTCTCTTCTCTCAGGCAACCAGCAATAGAACAAGGGGACACAGTCTCAAGTTGTGCCAGGGCAGGTATAGGCTGGATATTAGGAAGACAGCCCTGGTGAGACCCCACCTGGAGTACTGCGTCCAGTTCTGGAGCCCCTGTTACAAGAGGGATGAGGACATGCTGGAGCGTGTCCAGAGAAGGGCCATGAGTATGGTCAGCGGGCTGCAGCACCTCTGCTATGAGGACAGACTGAAAGAGTTGGGGCTGTTCTGTTTGGAGGAGGCATCCAGGCGACCTTATTGTGGCCTTCCAGTATCTGAAGGGGGCCTACAGAAAAGCTGGGGAGGGACTTTTTAGGCTGTCAGGGTGTGACAGGCCTAGGGAGAATGGAGCAAAGCTGGAGGTGGGGAGATTCAGATTGGATATGAGGAGGAAGTTCTTCACCATGAGAGTGGTGAGCGCCTGGAACAGGTTGCCCAGGGGGCTGGTTGGGGCCACTTCCCTGGAGGTGTTTAAGGCCAGGCTGGATGAGGCTCTGTCCAGTCTAATCTAGGGTAGGGTGTCCCTGCCCATGGCAGGGAGGTTGGAACTGGCTGATCCTTGTAGTCCCTTCCAACCCTGACTGATTCTATGATTCTAAGCAGTTCTTCACAGAGAGTGATTTGCCATGGGAATGGGCTGCCCAGGGAGGTGGTGGAGTCCCTATCTCTGGAGGTGTTCAAGAAAAGACTGGAGGGAGCACTTAGTGCCACTGGATAGGGCTGGGTGATAGGTTGGACTGCATGATCTTGGAGGTCTCTTCCAACCTGGCTTATTCTATTCTAAAAGCATCACACAGGAGACTTCAGCCTTTTCAAGTCTTTCAAATGCCAATACTATAGACCAGTTCTGCATATAGACTTGACGGCACATCTAATGACCTGCAACAAACAGCATCTTAATCATCCCAGAATGAATCATTTTCTTAAAGACTTACTCAAACACAGCAGAAAATGCCTTCCTAATTACAAGCTAATTCCAGAGCCTGTTTTGCGCACGGATTTCTACCTAAAAGCATCACCAAAATCTGCACTTCACACCTTAGATACACAGAGTAGTTTAAACTGTATCCCAGGTTTGTGTATTATTTACACTGATTCCGATCGTGTAATCTGTTTTGATGGGCGAGTTCACTGTTAAATACTAGCAAATCATATGCCCTTACATCTCTGTGAACGATCCCATTTGCTGTCAGTTGTGTAATACGGGCAACTTTCTCACTAGCCAAGCGGAAAAGACAGGGGGGAAAAAGCCTCCTGCGCACCCAGTGTGACACAGCACTGGAGGAGTGAGCATTAAATTAGAGTGAGAGGTTATAAGTCTGACAGAAACCTGATCTGTGTTCCCTAATTATGGAGGCTCACTTCCACAAAACTGACACAAATGGTAAGCCAAATTAAATGTTGTCTAATTAACTATCATACACAAGACTTCAAAGTGGGATGTCTACATGTTATTTAGCAAAGTAACTGGAACAGGAGAACTCTCGAATTATCAGTGGAAGCAGAGCTGCCATCCCAGCTAACCGTTACAAGGTTAAGCCACTTCATTCCCACACATCCCTCCTGCTAGCACACGGCTTGTAATATTTACAGGGAAAAGCACGGCAGTAAACAGTGCTGCACAATGGTGGGGGCTGGCAGGGCACGATCCGATGGCACTGCTCATCCTGATGGGCTGCCAGAAGGCATTATGAATGCCCCAGCTGATGGGCTGACGACTGAAACAGAAAAAAACACCAGGGCTGATAATTGTTGGAAAACTACACACTGCCCTGACAGGTACAAGTGCCGAGTGACAGCTGTCAAGGTAAATGGAGTTTGGGAATCCTTCTTTCTTGAAGGATCATCTAGGCATGCATGTTATTTTGGAGGAAGGGAATAATCTAGAATGCAGATTTTTAGACCTATTCATTCCCTGGAGACTGTGGGAAACCAACAATTTACAATGCTCTTAACATCAGTGTGATCATTCTGGGGGTTGGACAAGATGACCATTGAGGGGCCCTTCCAATCCAATGTAGTCTGTGAATCTGTGTTTGGAAAAGACGGAAAGGCATTTATCTCATTTCTGGTCTTTGTTCTTGTGCAGGGCTAAGACCTTCACATGACAAGGAAGAGTCCCAAACGAGGTGAGGTTAACTGGGCAACCAGGTGCCAAAGGCTCTAGCTAGAGGGGCCCCAGGCATGCAGAGAAAGGTAGAGGCAAAGCACACCACCATGTGGTATGGGAGAGCAGCAAGAGATGTCCTTAATGGGAGATGTTTTATCCGTACAATAGACATCCACCCAGATTAGTTTCAGTACTAATGGATCTTCACTATAGTCTAGAACTGGGAGGAGATGAGCAGTAGACAAAGCTACATCTCAGCATGGGTCAGCAGGCCTTGGCACCACTGCTTTCCCAGCAGAGGGAGGAAAAGCTCAGCAGCCCCTCTGCGTGGGTAGCAGGGCTGAGCCAACATGGATCCGATCGATTCGAAGAGGTTTTGTTCGTTTCACAGAAGGAAACAGCTGCAGCAGTCTGAGCAAATCAGCCACCTTTTCCCATACAAATCACTTCTTATCGTGTCTTAGCTTCCCCAAAACATGATTTTGTTTGTTTTGGAGCAGCCACATTAAAATGCAATAGCCAGGGCACTGGAAAATTGATTTGTGAAAATTTTAGAAGATCTACATCCAGCCATGGTTTAATGGGTAACACTGACCAGGCACAATACAAACACACAGAGCTCTACTGTTTACGTGCTCTCAGTGCATGGTAGGAAAGGCATGTCACAAAANAAGTGTGAACAAAGCCTGCTATTAACATAATTCTCCCTAATTGTTTTACAACTGTTAAATTGACAGCATAAAAGGCTCTGCTATTATTACCAGCTGTAGTCTATCTACCCACCCTAAGCTTCCAAACACTCTAATTACTCATAAACAAAGAGAGATAAACATTCAAGCTGAAGTAAAATTAAAAACCATCTTTAAAATTTTACACCCACCTACTCTCAAGAACAAATACAGCCTCACATGGACCTATCTTTTCCTGTGATGTGCAGTAACAAATCCATCCAGAGTGATTAAAGTTTGCATTTGCTTGACCTGCAAGTCATAAAATTCCTGGATCCTCACTTATAACTACATCTGCTTCTCCAGTAAGGCAGCACAGGGTCCTGACTCTTGCCCCTGGAGAGAAAGGTGATGCCCAAATGTCAGCAGTATCACAGGATTAATTCACAGAAACTACATTATATTAAATGTTGAATAGGAGGTGATTTACACAAACCATACAGGGGAGCCGTTGGCTAATTACACAACACAAGGTTTGTCTTTCGTTCTCATCAAGGTTCAGAATAGTTTCAAACTTTTAAGGAAAACTGTCCAAATGGGATGCTGCTGACAGAATGCAGAGGCTGTGGCCTAGAAAGCAGCAGAATAGGTTTTGCATTCTCTTATGCCCCCCACAATGGTTATTTCCCTGTAAGACAGGGATTAAATGGTGGTGCAGGTCTGAGCATTTTATAACTGCTGTTTCAGGTTTCCGTTTCTCAGCACATCACACTTAGCAAAATTCAGTAAAATTACAAGGTTTACTTTTAAACAGGTAGTTTAAAAAACAATAGGTGACCATGCAAAGTGGAACAAGACAGGAACAAGGAGAAGATAACTATCTGGAGAAACACACAGGGTAAGAATGAAGATTGGGGTCCATTTTTTGATACAGGTTGCAGTTTGCCTCCAGTCTCACAGTCCTGAAACTTCCAAGATCAACACAAACGCACAAGCTTTTAACACCTGAGTACCAGCGTACATGACCAAGCTTGTCCAACAAAAGAAACATGAAGAAAATAAAAGCATTTTCTCAAGGGAATCAAACACACCCTGCTTCCCCTTTCACCACAGCCCTGTACTCAAACTTCACAGCTTTGCCACAGGGACCTCTCCTTCCCCCTTCTCACACACACCTTCTTCCCACCTGCACCACCTTGTGAGATCTACACACTCCTCTGCCCATCCCTTCTGCAGATGAGAGCCCATATTGAATGCATACACCCACGGTCTCCTTCCCCTAACCTAAGTGGGCCTAGAATCTCCCTGTTTGCTGACCACGTCAATCACTTAAACCCTGTTAAGGCAGGGATAGCAAACAGACTCACCCACCGTTCTCTTCCCAGTGTCTGAGATTCTGCACCTATACTGGAATTACTCTGGAGAATGGCAAATAACTCACAACTAATAATAGCATAATCCAATATTCAAAGTACTTTGGAAAGCCAATGCTGACAACTCACAAAATTCCTCCAGAGCCATTAAATACCATTTGTATTATGACTGAAAACAGCTTGCAGCCCAGTGAACAATTTACTGACATTCAGGGTTCCCTAGCTGGGGTTCCCCATTCATTATTTTTCCTCCACTAGAAATTTCTATGAAGGTGGTTTCTGGATATTTGTAGCTCTCTTCAGAGTCTCCAGATATCCAGCAGCCTGGTCAGGACACAGATCAGATTAACTGGGTTAAGGTAGACTCTCCTGTATTCCCATAGTGCCTATGGCTTTCCAGAAATGGTCTGCTCAATGTTAAATATTTCTTGACAAAAAAAACTTTTTTTTTTTTTTTCCTAATAAGTGGCAAACAAATGTGGCAATCCACTGCCAATCTGCAACTTACATTTGGGAATGAAGAGAATAAAATTTGACTAGAAGTCCCAGAAAAGATCCCTTCCCCATTTGTAGCTAACACCTTCTGAATGGTATCCCAGTTTAAAACACCTTTGCTCTTTGGATTACAGATACAATGTAAAATTACAAACAAAGTGTTTGGAAGTGTATAAAGACTCAGGTTGTGGTACAAGAAACTGAATAAATAAAAACAGGCCTTCTGATCACTCAAAAAAAAAAAGAGAGTATTTAAACAAAAAGGTTTTTAGAAACATACATCTGGGAGGCTACCAATAAATACTAAAGAGGGGAAGCTGAATAATTCCCTTGAGCATTTATTTATGAAAACATAGCAATCCACTGAAACAACTTCACCAGCTTAGCTTGCTTGGACAACTTCATACACATGCCAGTGATGATCTAACAACTACAGCATAGCATGTGCAACAAAAGCTTGGTCAGATATGTAGTATTAATTGGGGGGGGAGAAACAACAACAACAAAAAAAAACAACAAAAAAGGATGCGTAAAAGGCTTTCTACAGTGAAAAAACTACAGAGGTCACCAGCCACTGGTAGAAGATAGTGCTAGTACCTGACAGCTGAAATACTCTCTTCTCTTGAAGCAAGAAGCAAATAAAGTGTGTTCCCTTTCATCTGGCTCTTCATAGCATCATTGTCTTAGGTTTCTATGTCAAGACAACAGCACCACTGTTAGATTTCCATATCCATGGGATTGCATTACAAAGAAAGCCCAAGGCCAAGTTTAACTAGAGCTGTGCAGTGATGTCCTGTAAAAACATCCTTCCTAGCTTCAGCAGTTCTGCCAAGAAAGAGAATTATGTACTCTGAGAACGTTTTCTCCTAGTGGCCATGTCATCTCTCTCTTTTAAGCCCTCCCCCCCTCTTCACCTCTCCTTTTCTCGCTTTTATCAGTATTCACCTCTACTTTTTTCCTTCACTGAATGCTGCAAACACAACAGCCTCTGATTATTACATTTTTCAGGACACAGACTTCATTTTTGTATTTTAGAGAAACAACTCAATGTTTAGAAACAAGTATTTTTACTGTATAGGTAGCATTTCAGTTCTCCTTGGCTTGAGCTCAGAACATCTATAGATAATAACCTGCTAATCCATGCATTTTTCATTCTTGTGCAAATTACCTCTCTCTTTCCACCCCAAACTAAGATTTAATAGCAATCTCAGCCACCCAAAGTAGTTTATAACATTTCTATTACAAACTTATTTCAATCCACAATTACCA
This sequence comes from Psilopogon haemacephalus, assembly GCA_013396835.1. Classification (NCBI taxonomy): domain Eukaryota; kingdom Metazoa; phylum Chordata; class Aves; order Piciformes; family Megalaimidae; genus Psilopogon; species Psilopogon haemacephalus. The sequence continues at coordinate 351,904 of VWZI01017904.1, forward strand.
AATAGCTTAATTATCATAATTATATATTAAGCTTTACTGTAACATTAACCTGGGTTGCTGAAATAAATGCTAATATATTTAATTGTGGGATGAATTATCTTGGCTTCATTGCTATTCCTCAACAGCAAGTCTTCCAAATAAACATGGCTGAACAATGTCTTCACACAGTTACCCAAGCTCACCAAGCAACCAAAGCAATTCAGGCTTTCAAGCAGAGGGAACATTTTCCCTGTGTACCTTCAATTCTAGTGAGTAGCTACAGGTTTCCATGGGAAGCTAAAGGTTCTTCAATTTTCTTTCAGAGTTTCAAATTCATGTGATAATGGTTTAAATCTCAACATTACTGGGAAACATGAGGAGATCCCCTTAGGAGCACGGACTGAAGCAGAGAGATTGGAAAAGAGCAGATTTGTCATACTTAGTGTTGCTAAAAGGTAAGAAGTTACAGGCCTAACAAAGAAAAAGGCAACAGAGACAGTTAGCAACTGCACTTCTACCTCCACCCCACCATGTCCAAATCTGCAGTAGGCTGCCTGTTCCAATATTTATCTTTCTTGAGCTGAAATTGAATTCTAACCAAAATTAATAAATGTAAATATTACAATGTAGGTGGGGAGAGGTAACTATCAAACTGCTTGTCCCTCATAACCTGTCTCAACAGACCAGACCATTGCCACAGCAAACACACTCTAGGTATTAGGCCAGCTTCTGATCTATGATCTTAGCTTGCTTAGGATATGTTAAAGGTAGCTATGGTAAATTTGATTTGCAACCCGTCTCGTCTCATTTAGGTGATGAAGCCATTGCAATAAAATACTTCTGACATATTACACTGGCCTATGACATGATGCCAATGGAAAATGACATGCCCCATCATGCTGAATATGATAACATTTACCTGAATAACAAGTATCTCCCACCAATTCTAATTTATTCAGAAAACATAAGAAGATAAAACAGAGACAGAAAAAAAAAAAAGTGCTCTTTTTTCAGCATCTTCCTCAACTACCTTCAAAATCAGCACAGGGCTCAGCAGATGGGGTCAAGACATTTTAAAAAGGCCTTAGAAAGTTTTCATGTATCTTTTTAACATAAGCAAACACACAACTCATAATAAAATAGGAATGTTTCAATATTTTCAATGTTCTTTGGATTCTTCCCCCCACCACCACCAAATCCTGGAACAATACAGAATAGATTTAGATCTATGATAAAAATGTCAGCCACAGTCTTTATCTCAGCTCTGGGGAGCCTAGGCCCAAGCCCTAGAATCTGTACATGAATCAACATTAAGACTTATGGACACACAGCATTTTCCTCTAAAAGACCTGAGGATATTTTATAAGCACTAATGAATTAAGTGCCCAGCACTTCTGTGTGATAAGGAAACATCATCCTTCTTTTACAGACTGTGGGCAGAAAGAGGTTAAGTGATTTGTACAGGGTCACAAAATAAATCTGTGTAAGGCAGAGCAAAACTCATGTAGTCTGTCTCCAAGTCATGAGCCTCAGTGTGAGACCATTCCTCATCCCTACCTCGGTCACAGGAGGGCTGGTGCCAGAGTCACCAGGTGCTGGAGACACAGAACCTCTCACACACACCATCCCCATCTCCTCCTAATTACTCAGATTTCAGAAGTATTCACATTTTTACATACTTTCTTCCATGACAAAGTTTTATGAGCCTCAGAATTTACAGAAAGGTCAAAGTAATTATGTGTAAATGTGTCATATGTGTTGTAATGCCCTACAGAAACCAGTCAGGACTCTGGAAGGCCAAAATGATGAGGACTCTGTAGGGAACTGGAGAAAGCTCCATGAGAGCCTGCTTGTCATTTGCAGACATTTCTCTTGGAGATATGCATGTCTGGAGACTTCTTAGTGATCTTGAGAAAACCCAATTCTGAAAAACATTTTGGATTTTGTTCTCTCCAGCTCCAGTAATCAGATTAAATAAAAAATAAAATTGAACACTGAGGGCAAGAAACCAACTTCCTGGTACTCCAAAGTATTAAGCAATGTAATCTCCCAAAGGAAGCAGTAGAGCCCAGATCGCTCAGAGCGCTTCAAACCAGACAGGACCGAACAATTAGTTGCCTTGTCCTAACCAAGACAGACTATTTCTCACCTGCACATGGGCATTTTTCCAGCAGACAAGCCTTTAACAAGATAGGATTTTTTCGCCCCTTTGTGCACTCACAAACATGACGAGGCAGGCACAGCAGTGGAAGGGAGTTTGGACTGCCAACAAGGATCCTATTAGCTTCCCCAGTGCACCCACTCCGGGTTCACATGCCAGGAGGTGGGACACTTGTCAATAACAAAACTGATAACAGGAGCAAATGAAATCCACAGAGCCTTAGCTAAAACAGCTCACCTGTGAAGTGCTCCATGATTCTGTGCATACAGTCAAGTAAGAGTTTTTTGTTTTAAAACAATTTTAATTACTAAAATTACTTGAAATGTTTCTATTCATCCACTGTCACAAAACTTCCCATTACCTACAAAAGGCCATTTCTGTTTGGAAGCACAAAAGAAATCTACTTGTGATATGCTAAAGCAAGCAAACCAGAAGAAAAAAGTGACCAAAATCAGCAGGAAAATAACAAGCAAACGCCATTTATTCTTGCTCCTGGCAAGCCCAATACATTTAAAACACATGCAGAAATTCAGAGCTACTTACAAAGTGGACTTGAGCTGATGCTGGTGAATATCAAATGAACTATGAATGGGTTTGCAGTATTTAAAAGACATACTGGGAGACTGCTAGGATCTGCCAGACAAAACCAGCCATAGAAAGCTGATCCCGAGAATCTCAGAGACCCAGCTGCAGCACTAAACCCCACCGAGCAGTGTGGGTCCTGTTACACCCGGCTAAAAGGTTGTGGCTTCAGATGTTTGGTCTTGCACAAGATTTTAGAAACCTGAAAGAATTTCTCAGATGCTTTATCCAACAAATGTTTTAGCTGGGAAGGAAAAGAAGAGAAAGCAGTTTACACGACGATGCTTGTTTGGCTGCTTTTGTAGTGGTTTATTGTTGGTTTTGTTGGTTCGGGTTTTATTTTTTAAACTTGAAAAGGGTCACTGCATCATTTAACATGACCTTTCCATCAAAGTTGTGTCACACCGATTGTTCCCAAGCCATAAGGACCCTTGCATCAAAGCAAATGTTTGCTGAGCAAAGGTGCATTGCTTACACTCCCACATGCATGCTTTGGCCAAGGTAGCTCTCATTTAGGGACTGTGAGGAGAAGACACAGTGCAGTACAACCATCTGAGCAACTTACAGTAATAGGAATTCTCTTGCACGTTCTGCTGCTTATGTTCCATAGATTATCTATTCAGTTGTTATTTTGCTTTTAGGAAAAAATAAATCAGTTAGATGGCAACAGAGTTCAGAAATCTCTAAGCAACTCTAAAAATCATAAACAAAATCAGAAAGTGCATAACATCCTGCACTGTTGGTGTCCAACCCAGCTGGAAAGTCCCTCAGCGTGCTGCCAGAAAACACCACCTTCTGTCTAAACAACACAGTCTATGTAAGGCCAAATAAAATGTGAGACCAAGACTCATGACCACAAAAAACATTGGCCAGGCAGGGAAAGGCAACCCTCTGCCTTGGCAGCATAGGTTGTAAGTAAGTTCTTGCCTGCAGGCTGTCTAAAATGGCAGGTTGCACCAGCATAATCAGTGGCATTAGAGACACTCAAGTGCAGCAAATAAAGGAAAATAGAGTTGGCAGTGCTGTTTTCAGATATAACATATAAACTGGATTTGGCAAAACCCAAGATGGGACATGAAACCAGAACCTTCTTATATTCTTTATTCACAAGCTATTGAACTACATAGTGGGAAGGGTAGCTTCTTTCCATGTATTTCCAGAACCGTGATGAAACACAGACTGAGGGCACTGCACATGCAGGTGTTCAGATAAACAGACCCTGACCACAGCCTCCCATCTCCCAGCTTCACAGAGGCCTCAAACTGCAGCCATAGGAAGTCAGGGTTCTCAGCTGGAATAGCTGTGAACTGTTCAGAGCAGTATGCAAGGCCAGATGATCAGCTCAACAAATGCTCTTATTGTCTCCTCTCCCCCACGGGCACCTAAACCACTGCCAAATCCAGCAGACAGGGCTCTGAAATTCTTTCACGTACTTGCACATCCTCCTGCTGACAGGCTACATCCGTGGCAGTTGCACAAAGGCTGATGTGAGGAAGTGCAGCTCCTCCCGCAGCACTGCCCTGCCTTCTCCCTTCTCCATGGCAGCACCTGCAGCACCCCCCATGCAGGGCAGATCTACCTCTCTCCTGGCTGCACCTGGTGGTGCGTGGGGTCCTGCAGCAGCAGCGCCACAGAGGCCAGCTAGAGTTTTCTCATCCTGGCCTCCTACTTCAGCCTTTTCTCTTCGACAGAGCCCAGCACATCTGTACCCAGCTGCTGGAGGTGCTAGACTCACTCTGCCACAGAGCTCACCCTAAGTTTCATACCACAAAGGCCTAACCCAACAAGCCAGAGTTTAAAAAACACACGTCTTTCCTTTCCCACCCNCCAAGCCAAGCCCTCCTTTCAGTTCACTGAGACTTCAGCCATTCAATTTCTTACCTCGGTGGGCTGCATGATACCAGCTATTTCAAAGTAGAGCAACAAATGTGCAATGTTCCTGTCTTTCAAGCATACCAAGCTCCTTTGCTACAAGGCCTCTGATGGGTCAAACCCCTACTAAATCATGCTCATCATAAAGCAATAGTACCACCACATAAATTTGAGCCTTTTAGCACAGGCCCTTCAGCAAACTCATAATGCTGTCCAGGCAGCAAAATGAAGACACTCTGAAAAGCCTAATTTTAAGTTCAGGCTATGAAACAACTCATTTTTCTCTCAAAACCTCTTTTTATCAACATTTCTTGTTGCCCTATGGTATATATTGATTTTATATATTATACAGCAAGAGAGATTAGTGCGTACAAAGAGCTGTGTGTCATTTAAGAAAATGGAAAATAAATAAGTCCGTCTGCCAAAGCCATAAGACAAGCTGAGTGAGTGGGTGTCACTCTTCCTACAAAAACACGCATTGGTTGCAGGCTCTGCCGCGACCTAAATTGTAACAATTACAAAAGTCATCAGTAAATTACAAAGATACAGCAAACTCACAGACCTCCCGGGGACCCTGCGCATTTGGCTACACAACAATCTGACGTTCATCCATCCTCTCAGTAAAATGAAAGGTGGGTGTCCCCTTTGTCAGTATATCATGAAAACTGGACCAGGTGGCTAATCCTCCTCAGGGAACTTGAACCTTGGCAAAGCATCTACCAGAGGCTGAACAGATGCTTAGGCACTCATTAACCAATTCATTTCATCGTCACACACACGATGGGAGTGTAACATTAAGAGCCTCACAACCTTGCTTCCACCCCCACAACCAAGAGCTGAGACTGAAAACCTGCTCCTCACTTGTTCAATATGGCCCAGGGCTGGTAATGAGAGTTTAACTTTTCCAACTGTCTGGAAACATGTAGATCAGCAACACAGCACAGTAAGAATCCAATTCCAGAGTTTTCTGACCAGTTGGATGCAAGTTTTTGAATGTATTTTCGTGGTGCAGCTTCCCTATTTATAATAAAGCAGTAGTAAAGCCTCCTCTCCATGGGTCCAATCCTGCAAGCCCTCGCAGGCTCACTGCTGTAAGCAGGACACCTTGCAGCAGCTGCAGAATCAGGCCTTCCTTAAAGACTGCAGATAGCTCAAGGATTACTTGAAACCTCACATTACCCTTCAGTGGCAGGGTGGCTCTAATAACACCATCAAATACCTGAGGATGAGGTTATTAAAAAGCAATAAAGAAGAGGAAGGAAAAAAAAAAGGAAACACGCCACTAGGAGATGATATGGGGAGATCTAAAATACTGCAGAGGTATGTGTGTATAAACCAACTCCAATAGCATAAAACCAATAGAGGATATGGACAAGTCATAAAGAGAAAAGCTGATTTTCCCATGCTTTAGTTTTAGACATTTAAGCCATTAAGAAAACAAGGCAAAAAATTTAAAAAGCACAGGAGTTATCCTTCACATGAAGTAGTTTCCCTTTCACAGACAATAATTGAAATAAGAGAGTCAGCACCAACAGAAAACACACTTTAAAGAGAAAAAAGGAAGAAGAGATTTCTTTACATGATACCTTGCTTTCAGGTAATTTGCTTCTTTTTAGCACAGCATCAGGTGAATTGCTCCATTTACTATGGAGCTGAAGGAAACTGCATCCCTGGAACATCATTCAGTGCAACACCTTGGTAAAATCAACATGCAATAAAGGAGTCATTCTATCAAGTGCTCAGGTAGTTCTGCAGTTTAAATCTCATTTTTCACACTAGGTTCACACTTAAGCAACAGGAACACCTATCAATACAATGCTGTGATGTTGGGTGTGGCCAGTAGGGAACCTCTGAATATCTTGGCTGTGACTGACACCACACACGCATTTCCGAGCTGCACATCATTTTTAAAAAGGGGAAGCTGTATTAGTCTCTATTCTCATTGAAGAACATACTCTGAATATTTTAATCCATTTTTATTTTCTGGGAAAAAAAAAACAAAAACAAACCCCAAACACAACCCTGTCCTAATTAATGAAATACAATGAAGTGTGCTAAAACTAAATCTCACCTTAGGCATCAGAGGCTGTTAGACCTGGTAAGGTTGCAGTGGCAGCAGCTCCGAAGGAAAACTTTTGCCCACCTTCTTCCTACCAGCCAGAGAGCTCAGAGCACATTGCCATACTGAGCAGGCAGTGTTATGGAGAGCCTTGGAAGTGACTTAGAATATCCTTTCCCTAGGACTAACCTTCTCTGTAAAGTCTGTATTTTTAACTCTGTGTTTTGAGGTGGTGGAGTAGCTTGTGATGTGTTTCCAAAGAGATGATGCTAGTGCATTTTGGAGAAGGAAAAAAAAAAAAAAATATTTTATCCTCAACTTAAAAGGTTAAGAAACCAGCAAGGGTTTCGCAGCACTAGACATAATGGGTAGAGAGTCCACAAGAAGAGATTCCAAAGAACAAAACTAAAGCAGAAGGGAAAACTAGCTTTCCAGCTGCCAATCTCCAGGCAATTAAAGCTGCCAGCCCCCCTCCTCTACCCATCCTCAGAGAGAGACCAACTGCTACAGGACTGATCCTGGCAACAACAGACAAGATCCAAGACTCAAAAAGAACAGCTTTGTAGAAATGGTCTTAGGAAAATAAATAAGTAACTTGTCTTAAGCCAGAATAGAAATTTCTTAGATCCCAGATCACTGAACACAACAGTCAGCAATGGTGCTACTATCATGTTGGTGCAGCTGCTTGCTCACCCACATGAGAGGCTTGCCACAGCCTTTAGATGCCAGGACACAAAGCCCAGTCCAGGTGCAGCTATTCTGCTGCAAGTGAGGGCCACAACAAGACCCCAACAACATTCCCATGCCGCCTAGTTCCATCAAAGGGGACCAAGGGGGAAATGCCACAACTTAATTTACAAAAATGAGAGCTGATGAAGATTATTTACACTCAGCTAGCAAGTCACAGCTACATCAAACCCCTGCACACCTGAGCTGTGTGCATCACACGTGAATTAGAGAGTACAGGGAGTTTCTAATTGCAAGTTTCTAGTAAGCAATTTCAAAGACCTAAAGCTGGAAACTGAACATTCAAGGAACCTCAGGGACAACCCACAAGGCTTCAGTGTGTATGAGGGCTGCTCCTTTCTACACTTTGAGCCCCAATTCATAAACTTGTTAGAGAAAAACTAATTTTCTCAGACACACTACCTGCTCAGGAGCCACACAAAACTAACACTCCCAATCCCTTGGGACAAATTACTGCTGTGCCCCAGCAGGCCCATCAACAAGAGCAGCATTTATTTGTAAACCCGAACTTGTTTACAACCATTTTGCACTCACCTGAACAATTTCCACAGGTCTTGGTGACTGCAGGAAAGTAACCACACAGCTCCATTGGTAGCTTCTCATCGCTTCCCTGAAGTTCAACAATTTCAACCAAAACCAGATGCCGAAAGGAACCTTCGGCTAACAAAACCGTTTCTGAAAGCCTGGCTGATGAAGGAACGCTGCTTTCTTCTGAAACAACCAAGGGAACCCATTTCCTTGCAAGCTTCCCCTCCAGCAAACAAGCAGCAATGTTGACAGGAGAACCGTGCTGCGAGGTGTGATTTTATACCCCCAAGATGGCGGCCAGGTGCCTCTGATGGTTAAGTGTTTGCACCTGAGAGGCTGGGTGGGGCTGATGGCAGGGGCTGCTGCACCTGGCCTGGGGCAGCTTCACCACCGGCCGGGCCCAGCACAGCTGATCTCTATTCTGTAATCATTTGTAAAAGGACAAAGACTCTTAAATTTCAGAACCAGAGATACTCTTGCAGATTTTGACACCGTTTGGCAACTTTTAGGCAAATTCGGCTTTGGGTGGGTTTTTTAAATTATTTTTAAAATTTGTTTGTTTGTTTCTTTCTGGAAGAGGTAAAATAAACTTTCCATACAGAATGTCCAGCAGCAGAAACGAGTTGGACAGCAGGAGAATAGCAACTGACAACACCTCTGCCTGCACTGGGTGCATTGCTGCACAGGCACAGTGCTGGTCCTTACCTGCTTCTATCATGGAACAGACTGTCCTGGTTCAGCGCTGTCTGGACATCGTGTCCTTGCTATGTGCTCAGCTCAAATGCGGAATCTATCCTGTGAGCAGACACCAACTGGAACAAAAGCATCTCCAAAAACAAGGATTCCATCTTTCCTGCCTGACTCTCCTATTTCTAAAAAAAAAAATATAGGTGTTTTAGAGCAAAAGCATGCCTTGCCCAGATGCAGCTTTTTTATTGAGAAGACACACAACCAACTTCAAACCTCTCTTTCCCCTGCCACCCCAGGAAAACAATAAAAATAGAGCCAACAGAAATTAAGTCAAATATGCTTTATTACTTATTAGCTGGTAACGTAATTCCTTCTGACAAGCTGAACAGTTGTAGCAGGAGGCTCTGGAAGTCGCTACACAGCCTGTTTAGAATGAAAACAGGAATGAGAGACAGTTCCGAAAGGGAGTTTTTGCGCACAGCTCAGCCATCCTACCGTGCCCAAACCCAAGTACTTTTATCCAGTTAATTTAGTGAATTAATCCCTCAGGGTCTCCAGCCATCCACCACTACAGCTCATTAGAGCCCAATATCCGACTTTTCATGTTGTATCAGTGAAAGCACTTACGCTTAAAACGTAATTAAACTTAAAACAAACAAGATCTCTTTTCCTCCCTCCGCAGCCCCAGGACCCGCTCCCCCCCGCCGCCCTCCAAGCTCCTGCCCGCGCTGCCAAAGGCGCGCACTTCCACGGCGTTGTTTGGGAAAACATCACACGGTTCCCCCACCGCCGGCGTGACATTTGCCCAGCCACTCATCCTGTGAGCAATTAGAAATCTAAATACGGGGTGTAATGCCTGGCTACGGGGATTTAAACCCGCGGCTCTCTTACAAACGAGTAATGCGGCACGACTCGCTGTCCGACGAGGTGTCTTATTGAAATATCCCAGGCTGGCTGGCTTGTCACAGCTGTCGTTTCAGCCATTTGCACTTACACTGTATTGCTTTCATTACAAAAATAGAAATTTGTGTCCTAAGTGCTGTTACATTACTAATGCTAAATATTTAATTCCCCGGGGTTCTAATTATGGTTGAGCACTGGCAACACTGATTCTACTTTTTAATAACAACTGTAAAAGCAATTTGAGCATTTTTCAATTAATTAAATACATAGTGTACGAGTAACCTCTTGTCATTTTGCCCTCCAGGACCTGAGCTAATTTGTGTGGAATAAAATGTTTTGAAAATTAACTGATATACTAGTCTGATCATTGTTGTTCTATTAATTTATAGCCTGCCAAACGAGCAGTGTGTAATAGTTACATACCGTACTGCTCCTTATTTATGATGGCACGGTGGTTTTTTGAAAGAGTTTCTCTAGCACATTTCTAGAGAGCACGTTGGAGAGGCCTCATTAGCAGGCAGGAGATGGTCTATGTACATGAGCATCAGCAGACTTACAGTTTGGCGAGTCTTGAGTGATGAAAAAACAAAGCCTCCCTCCATTTTTCAGACCTCATAGCCACCTTCTTTCACAGCTGAAATTAAAAGTGTTAATTAAAAGACTTTCTCCTGCATAAACTCCTATGGATTAGTTGGTAGTTTACACTTTAACACATGGGAATTGACTCACCATATTAAAACACACAAATAGTTTAGAAACCAATTTTTCGTCTTCAACTTGCAGAACCCAGTGTGAAAAGATTTGCCCTTAAGATGAGTATTGGAATGGATGGACACTTAAAAACACTCAGCCTGCTCACACAGACATCCAGGCATATAACTAACTTTGACTGCATACCTAACACAATGCTGTATTTTCCATTTATACAGTCCTAAAAGTCCAAACAGCACTTTTTCAGATTCTGTTGTGGGAAAATAACCTCTTCTTGCCCACGTCCCACAGAAAAAAAAATAATGCAAATTCAGCATTAGCAAAATACTGAATATTTAAAAACATTTCTTCCACGTTTTGAGTCTTAGTTGATGAATAAAGTTCTTTCAGCATGTATTTTAATAGTGTATTTTGTTTTTACAGTGTGCAATAATAGTAAATCAAATGTATTGCTTGAAAAGCACATAAGATCCAAACATCTCAAAGTATACAGGTGAAAGCTTGATGGGTTTAGCTAAGCAACTCAACACAAGGGGAATGTGAAATTCTGTCATTATTCTAAAGATAAATGGTCAGTCCAGAGGGCACTACTGTGACTACTGACAAAGCATGTCAGGAAGCAGTAATGTCTTACACCAGTAACACAGAACTACCAGGTGAAAGTTGCCGGTACCATAATCATTACTATTTAAAAAGAAGATTTTGGAAAAGGCATCTCCAGCCACTGTGCTACTGCATTGGAGCTTTCTCTCTCAGCCGGATTTAAAGAGATGACAGCACTGTAAACTGGAAGCATCTATACTGAAAAAAAAACAGTAGCATACTCCCAGTAACTTGCCTGGTGCCCTGAGCTACCACCAACACTCGCCACAGGGCCAGGAACCTGCTCAACCTTTGTGCACTGGGCACAACTGGGTTTGAAAGTGGGGCTGTTTCTGCTAGTGTTGATCACTCAAAAGAAGAATCTGTGCCTCTACTATTTTCCCAGACTGTCCTCTCTTTCGGGAAGGCACTTTGTGCTGTATCTGTGCCAAGTCTGGACAGATATTGTTGTGTGCCAAGCCATGAGCAGCTCGGAGTGCTTGATTCTCGCTGAAACCCACAAGTGCAGAGGAGACCTGGCAGGGTTCTCTACACCACAGGCCATGTAAGCAAAACACATGCAAACTGAGGTTTAAAAAAGTGCTCTGATGTTGAGACCTGCATCTTTGTTATTAACTCTGCCTGAAATATATAGTTAAAGCTTTACAAAAAGTGTATCAAAGATGCTTTCAAAACCTGAACTGTTAGCAGGAAAGGCAGACTAACTGAACATGCTCAAACAGACATAAAATTGTTCCAGTACACAGGAAAAAGAAAGGACAGGAAGATCTTATCACGAAAAAAAAAAAAAAGTTGGCAAGTATAATCTGTTCAATAGACTTTGGAGGATTTTGTTTTGAACATATTCGGTCACTGCATGTTGTAATTACAAGCCTATTCCTCCACAACTTGCACAGCATCGTGCATGCAGAACACTGCACTCATCATAGTAATTAAAATGAAACCAATCCTCAGATTACACTAAGTAAGATTCTTCACTTGCTACTCAAGAGGCTCATATACTAAGAGTTGCAATTCAAGTGAAGCAGGTCTGCATTTCAGTTTAGTTAAAAAAAAAAAAAAAAAAAAAAAAAAAACAAAAAACATCAATAAGCTACAGATTTCTTTGGGCCCCAAGCAAATTAAGAATCTCAGCCAGCACTACAACAGTTTTTTTTCCCCTCAAATAGACTATACAGTCACTGTCAAATAGAAGTACTCAGGTGTTAAGCATTTGTGTGTGGATACATATGTACATAAAACACACACAAGCCTCAATTATGAAGAGCCAGAAACACACTGCAAGAACAGCTCTATTCCTAAAGACAGATTTTTATAACGGTGTAAACTTGAAGCTATCTTTACTACTATATAAAGCTCCCCAGTATCCGTAGGTGCCTGACTTCAGTAAATTCTGGAAACATTCTGCTCACACACTAAGTTTTAAGGAACGTGCAGCATGTGTCAACTTCAATAAAAGAAGCACAGTTCTTTAATTACCCCATTCACCCAGCAGCTGCTTTAACCAAGTATTTTTTCTGAATATGGTAAAAAAAACCCCAAATCAGTCATCTGTTTTCAGTGACTACTCAGCATCTAACAATAATGGATATACTGAAGGACAAAAACGTGAGTCGTGCCAAGCTCATAATTCTCAGTGACTGACTGTAAAGCACTTATAGTCGGCATTAAGCTTTTAAAACTCTAACCCTCATCAATCGTAAACCAAGAAATAAAGACCTTGCAGTTATTTCTTAAATCTTAAACACTAGCACATAAATTTAATTTTTTTTTCTGCCTTCCGTGATTCACACAGCATTCTTCACAGGTAAGATATGTACTTCTGCATGCAAATAGGCTAGTACATACAAGTTAAAAAACACCATCACCTAGTTAAACCCATGAGCTAATTATTCCTGGCATTTTGGACTTCAGTAGTAACATATTGCTTGCCACAGAGCAGAGAACATCCCCATTAGCCAAAACCAAAGGTGCATAGGATTCAGAAATCCAAGTGCAGACAGCCTCTCCCCTTCTCCAAACACGTATGCCCCCAAGCCTTTTCACAGTACAGGAGAGCCAACATCATCTCCCCAGGCTGTGAGGACTTGGAAATGTACGACCTGCACACATTTATTTCAGTCTTGGTGACAGCACAGCAACAAAAAGCCCATTAAAAAGAAAAAAGGCAGATAACTGGATGCGATCAACTCACCATCATTTTTTTGGTAACATGCTAGTGAATGGGTGCCAGCTAACTAATCTGAGTAGAGAACAAACCTAATTTATACCCAGCAGGATGCTGTCAGATTACTTTAAACCTAATAATTATTTCTAGCAGCAAGGCAACATTACACTCTGTAGAAGTATACACTTTGCAAAAGACATTTGCTCAGGAAAAAAATGTTCATGTGATGTTTCATTAATTTGACTGGGGGTGGGGGTTGGAGGATGGATGAATAAAAACCCACCTAAAGCCAATGAAAGGCAACAACCTGCAGAACCAAGCAACCATGTGGAAGAGGATCTCAAAGGAACCTTGCATATTAGTTAAGCAGTACCCCCACACCCTGATATATTTTTTTTTACAGAGAAAGTAACTTTGAGTAGCTTTTCAGTGGAAACTGCTATGCTCTGAAGGTCTCTCTCACACTGCAATGTCTTCATCCCTTCCAAGACAAAAGCACATCTAAGATGACACAGGTAGACCCCAGGTGCAGCAAAAGCCACAAGATTTCTACACCCTACACAGCCATTTGTTCAAGCATAGACCACTATAAAAACACTTCATCCTCATTCAAAAGGCAGAAAATCCCTAATAATTTCTAATGATTCACTGCTCTTATTAAAAGCTTGCACCTTAGAGTTTGTCAGTAACTGATGGTTATCTCTGTATATTGTCAACACATGTTGCCTTGAAAATGTTTTGCTATGTCTGAAGCATGAAAACAGTGATGTAAAATCAGCTGTCATGTGACAGATGTGGATTCCTGAAGGTAATCTTTACATTTTATTCAGTTTGAAATAAAGTTACAGGAGCTAGAAAGTAACTTTAGAATACCCGTTAAGAAGGTGAACTGTTTTGTCCAACATATTTGTGGAGAACATACACAGAAATCATGTGTTTATAATAACAATAATAAACACATGATTATGCTTGGGATCCTGATAGATTCATACCAAATGCAGCAATCACCAAAGAGCCAGGAAGTCTAGTTGAAACCAACCTATTATTTGGAGTATTTATAAGGGGAAAAAAAAAATCTCTCTGCTCCAAAATGGTATTTTTAATTTTTAGTGCTACATAAACAGTATGACAGTCTTAACTATAGTTTTTGATCATTTTAAGTGCTTGGACATAAAATTTTACCAACAGCATAGCCTATCCATGGCAGTGCTGTAAAAAGACATACATTGTTTTGCAATAGCAGTTTAACTCTGTATTCCCTCTTCAGCAGGCAAAAAGATCATCAGGGTATCACAAGCATTTCAATAAATATGTTAACCTTGGTGCTACAACGAGTAAGATAAAGCAAGTGCATGAATTATGTGCTGTGCAGGCTCATGTCCCCTCAGATGATGGTCAGGGGAGAGATCTGACAGTCCTTTGGAGAAGATACATCACTTCTGAACTTGGCACAGATGCTGAGAACTCAGCTGTGGCTTGACCCCAGGCTGCCGACACATCTCTCACACCTGGAGCCGCACCCACCTTCACTGCAGAGCTGCAGAGATTGGATCAGGGGCAAGCTGAGGACTTTGGAAACTATGTGGTTGGTGCTTTTCCTCCTGGAACTAGGCACACACCAAGCATCGAACTGCAAGTACAGGCTAAGAAGGATAAGAAAGAGCTTGAACGAAGAGCACAATGTTTTCACAATACATAGCAGTACCTAGTGAAAGTTAACGCAGAACTTGGCAGAAAAGCAATAGATTTCACACTCTGTCATATCATATCTACGTTTTTTTAACATTGAATTTTATAATATTAATGTCTTCTAAGTTTGTGCATATTTCCAAATCTCTTTGTAAACTTAAGACCCACCATGCCTCACCTCTTCACACCACTGTTTCAGACACTCTTTCAGGGAGCAGCAGATGCAGGCTCCAGTCTGAAGACACTGTGATATGTAGTGCTGCTGAGGATAAACCAGACAGGGCAGGCACTTCTTTGCCTACAAGGCAAAGTGTGTAAGCTTCCCCTTACACACCAGTTCCTTTCCAGATACGTGTTACTTTCTTCCCTCACATATAGCACATGGGAGGCCAGTACATACTTCCTCATTCCTAAGCACAGGGCCAGATAAAAGCCACCAATGCAATGCCAGCTGAGCTGGAGGTTCAGTCCTCTCTCTGACTGAACAAAGTTCCTTTCATCTAGCAGTGCCCCAAGAGGAGACACAGCAGAGTTGCTGTTCTCAGGTTCTTGATGAATCCAAAATCTCCTTGTTCTTTGTATGTCCAAGTCACCTGTGGGACAGTGCTTACACTCCACAGCCTACTGGCAAGAAGGGTCAGTGCTAAAGGAGCTGCTCAGTACACTGTTTTTCCTCAGTATGCCTTACCGATCATCCATACTGCTCCCATTTTGGCACAGAGAACATCAAGAGCCTGGATGCCTCACCAGACTCATTCCAGTATCTACTGATGCAAAACTAGGCAGAAAAGCAGCAGGGGCTTGGTTGCACCGTCCTGCTGCAGATGTTCTCCCCTTTTCACTAAAGGTAGCTCAGAGCATCATGTGTCAAAAACAGTTTTCCTGAGGCACCCCTTGGTTGAGGCAGCCTCTTTGACGAGTAAAGCACAGTGGCATGTTCTCTAGATGATGGAAACATTTGTATAATTCATGCACCTTGATCAGATACATTTTCCTTAAATAGATGCCCTATCACATACACAATCTCTCTCCACTCACATCCACAAAGAGTTAAGTCCAAGAGCATAGATTTGTCTTATATTACCCAGTGTGTCCCCAAAATGTATTACACACGACAGAACTCCACAGCTTTCTATAATGTCTCATTTTTACCAATCTTAGAGAAGTAACTGCACCTGATGAAAAGGCTACACCACCAGCAGCTCAACAACCCTCTTGTCAACACACCACCCTTCTCAGATACGCTGTTTGTGCATTCCCTGCCCTTTCACAAAAACGACCCAGGGTGCTAGTTAACTGGTATTTGATAACACGATTAACTTTGGCTGAAATAAGCCTGTGTGTGCTCAGGGAAATAGTTGAGTTTACTTCCCTAATAGGGGCAATAACCTCTGGGAGACAGCAAGCAAGCAAGCGTGCGTGCGTGAAGCCTCCTCCTTTAACCAGCACAGCTGCTGACAAAGGAGGCTGTATCTCTTGCTTCTCTGAAGTTAAGCTCAGCAGTTTAACGCAGACTTGTGGAAAAAAAAAAAAAAAATCTGAAGTTACTCTAAAATGTTACTCCAAGGACACATTAGTTCCACCAGAGTCAAAGTATAAGCCAGACGTAGTAGGCTGAGTTCTAGTCAAAGAGATTGCAGAGAAAGTAAGAGCTAATAATTCCTAATTTGGCATAACATGACATTCCCAACAGTTTCTGTCTCTCCTTCCTGTAATTGCATCTTGGTAGCATACATATTAAAAAAAAAAATAATAAAAAAATCATTGCACAAAAGGCATTTTCTGTTGAAAAAAAAAGGGGGAGAGGAAAGAAAAAAAAGCAAAGCACCTTTCTTTGTAATGCTGTCACTCTGAAAACTGAAGACGCTTTCACTGAAAGGAAAAATATGCTGATCAAAACAGGAAGGGGACAAATCCTCATTCATGCCTTATTTGTTTAAGAATTACTAAAAAGAAACATTTCTGCAGCAGGCTAAGGCAACAGTAATTTAGACAATAGTAAATTGAGCATTGTAAGAATAACTATTCCACTGAATAAAAGAACTCTGGCAAGAGACTTTTCACATGGCACTCAACAGACATTCAAATAAATGAATGAAGTATGCAAGTTAAATTACTTTAAAAATAAAGACTTTCCAGCAGTTTACCAAAATGACAACACTGTACAGAAAGATACAATTGTTCTTTGTAGCCTAAAAATTGTCAGTTTTATTTTACACAAACATGACTTCTAAAAGAACCTAGTCATAACAATTGCGTTTTGAGGAAAAAACAACCTGTCATTTGATAAATAGATGAAATTAGCTGTCATTAATACCACTTAAGCACTCCTCCTTCCTGTTATCCTTCTCATCTCAGCAGTAACTGATAAGAAGATTTCAGGGCAGCTCAGTCATTGATGGCAGGATCTAGAAAAGAAACAATTTTGCATACAGTTATCATTCACATTCATGGCCTCTAGTTGCTGAATTTCACCACCCTGCGCTTAGTCTGCTTCCTTCTGCCACTGGCATGAGCACAACAGAACATCTACTTCAGACAAATCACCACTCGCTGCTATAGTTACACCTGGCACTATGGAAACATTGTAGCAGTTGCATCCTCTCACTTTAATAATGCATACAAACGTCCTGTTGACCATCAGCTAAGAATACCAGTTCTGTGCATTAGCCATCAGGAATCAGATGGTACTTGTTAACAACTCAGTTCATTATTGTGGGACACTGTTTAACCTCTGGAAACACGGGAGATTTATCTGTACCTTCTGGAAAATGCAGCACTTGCCCACAGAAACGTACTCTGAAAATAAGTGAAGGCCAGACACAACAGTTAGAGAAGAATTAACAAAGGGAAAAGCTACAACTAACTGTGTGTTTTCCCCCAAAACACCACCCAGCATTTCATTTGGCTAAGCAAGCAGTCCTCTAGAGGAAAGCAGGGCATGGACTGGGCAAAGAAAGACCTGAGCCTTGCATAACTAGACTTACTCCTATGCATCCCATGCATGGCAACCCCACTTCCAACATACAAAGTAATTGAATGTATTCCCACATTAAAACCTCCATGGCACATCTCCACCTTGGCAGATTTCTAGCTGGCTTTTTTCTATCTTCCACGTGCCAGGTTCTTTACACCAACTGGCCCCCAGGGACAGCTGAGTATTTATTGCCCTACAACACCTTGATGTGAATGGCTTTTGCCCTTTTTTCTACCTTTTGCTAGACTATGCTGCTGTTTAGTCACTGCACCAGTGGAACAGCCACACATTCTTTAGATGTACAGCTGCAGTACAGGAACTGATGTGAAGCAAGGATTTTCATCCCTACAAGAACATAGTTGTCTCTCCGGTTACCAACCTGCAACCTTTTCACGATGAGGACAGACCATATGGTCCTTCGAAGGGACATCAAAATAAATATGACAGGTCAGTGCAATCATCACACCCAAGGAATTCAAACGATGCCATAGCTAAAACGAAATGTGTGCACATAATAAAGATTCAAATGATTAAAAAAAAAAAAAAATCCCTACCCTTTATTCCTCTCTGAATTATTTATGAATTCTGCAACTCCAGCTGTTGCCACCAGCCCAAGGACATGATTTCATTTTGGGAATGACACTTCATATTAAAAGGTAAGTTAACAAAGCAAAAAAAAAAAAAAAAGGCTGCTAAAGTCCACAGCAAAGCACAGTACATCTTTTCCCAGCATTTACAAAGGAAAATTATCAATAATCAAGTCAGTTAATGCTTCTCAACTTGTTTCTATAATTCCAGACACAGATTTCACCACCTCTGCATTAACTCAGCCTTTTTAACTATTGCAGTTAGGCAAGACTCTCAAAGCATCTTGGATCCTTTTCAAATTTTTAGGGCTACCTTCCTCTAACAGTTCACCATAAACCATATGCCACCATATGAGACTATGCAATACTATTGTCACTCAGGTTAGTGAAAGCTTTTAGAATAAAATATTCGGATCATTTTGAGAATATGAGAATATTCTGCACACACAGAATTGCTTTTGATAAAAGCATTTATTTGCCCATAAATTGAAACAAAAGGAAACAACAAATTCAACATGTGTAGTTAATGGCACAAAGAATTGGTTTCAACTAACCATGACATTTTGATTAGCAAATTCTACATAGCAGTGTCTGCCCACTTATGGACTGCTCTGATGCAGGTTCCATCATTCATTAGTTCTTGGATTTCAAACAAACAAATGCAAGGGGGGAGGAGGCTTAGCCAGTAAGTATGGTTTCCATCACGTACATTTCCATGCACTTTCCTCCCACATACCTTCCATCAACTAAAACAAATTCATTGTTCATTTGTAAAACAGAGAACATACAGGCAGGAAAAAAAAACAGGAAAAACAATAACTCAAGCATTGGTTTTGGTTGTCACCTTATTCATAGTGGAATGCAACAATTAAATAGGTATAGAGATCTAAAATGTTACGCAATGCCACATTATTAACATTGCACTACCTTTCTACTACAAGAACATACTAAGACACCATCTTGTCAGGCCTGAAATGAACTGAAATGGGCCAAAATCTGCAAGTTCCAAAGTGTCAAGGCACATATGATTTGCCAGCAGCCTCTTCTCCATCAAAAAAGAGATTATTCTGTTCTTATCTGTGGCCTTCATTTCAGTGTTTTCTGCTTTTACTTTTACCTAACTGAACAGCAGTTCAGGTTTATGTTCTGCTCCTGGGAGATCTTAAATGTCACAAGAACTTTTAACTGATTAATGATCTGGGATTGTTGTTTCATTGTTTTTTTTTTCTCCTTCATAGTCACCTGAAGGTGGACTAGCAATTGTAGCAGTTTCAACACATCTCCTTTTAATGTTAATAATAAGAGTTTCCAAAGTACCACAATCAGAAATCTCTGATGTCAACCACAAAGCTTGTGAGCTATTTGTCAGCTTCCTGCAGCCAAGAATGCACCAAATGCACAGCTCAGGCCTGAACCAGAATGTCAGGCAGCAAGCATTTAATAAGCAAACTTGTCTTTGAGCAAGGCAGCAAAGCAAGAGATGTTACCTGTCTCACAAATGAAACAAGCCAGCAGCCTGCAAGCAGAGCCCACTTCAGTTTAGCTGTCAGCAGTACCTCCAGCAGTGTCTCCTTTCGTTCAGTTTGGTGTTCGTTCACTGAGTTCACGTTGTGTTATTCAGGAAAAAGAGATGTAGTTTAAACAAACATTTAATTGCCCTTCAGTCTGTACTGAACTGGCACCCAGCCCTGAACAGCCTCCCCCTTCCTCACTACTGTGGGAAACCTACTGAAACAGGACCTTCCCTTCCCATCTCCTGCTGTTGGCCAAAGAAAGAAAAAGGTATAGAAACAAAGAGAGAAGGCAAAGAGCTTGGGATGTGTAGGATACTACTGAGCAGTTAAATGTGACCTGCTGAACCTTCATTTCCAGCATCCCAAATTCTTTGCTATATATTTGAGGTTGTTACTCCCTCACCATTAAAAATTCCCCAGTATCTTGTGAATTCCATGTGCTGTACACAAACCCCCTCAAAACTACAGGTATTTACAGCTGTAACCCACTCAACTGTGTATCACATCTTTCTGAAAATTAACAAATTAAGAACAAGAACACCTCTCACATTCCAGGGCTGCCATTTAACTCTCAGTGCCACAGGTTCTCCTCGAGTGTCTCCTGAAATACTTGCTTACTGTGCTGCTAAAGGAATGACATTTGGGAAAAAAAAAATTGCCTGTGTGCCGACAGGTAAACAACCTTCTGAAGATTTTCACAAGCTAGTTGGATGCAATTGAAGTTGGTCCTCAGAATATAGGAAAGTCGCCTTCGTGCCCAAACGCGCTCACTAAACGCTTCTGGCTATGACATTATTTCATAACTGACACGCTATACAAGAACACCTCAAGAAACTATCTTTTTTTTGTTATGTCTGGACTACACATCTATTCAAAACCCAGTGGTTTTGCAGAGCCTTCCTAGTGTTGCACAATGCTCTTGAATACAAATGACAAATTGATCCTTTCAGATTATAGGGATTTTTTTTTTTTTAGCGTTCGATATTTTTAATGTTAAAAAAATTGTACCTCAACATGGTCTTTAATCTAATCTTTACTCTGAACAATTGAAGTACATCCGTATTAATCTATTAGATGCTTTTCCACACCACACCTATGGCACTGCATAAATTACTGTAATTTAAATGAATTACTACTTGAGAATTCTCATTTGGTAAGAAACATGCAGGGTTACAAGGCGCAGGCAAGAAAAATGTGCGCTATGGTAACTAAGTTTTGAAGCACAGCGTATCTGGGTTCTCATAAACCAGCTATTCTCAATTGTTAAAGGACAAGAATATTAGACCAATCACACAGAACACACATCAATATGTCCAAGAAGTCAATAATATAAAATTAAATCTACAGTTTATTTAGATACATTCCCATGCCTATATATGCGGAATCCATTTTTTAAATGCCATTAGGCTGGCTGAAGAATATTATTGCAGAAGGCATTAAGACCAGTAGTAATTCTATCTCTACCCTAGATAACTTGCATTTTTCTCTCTATACATCTGATCTGCTGAAATGCACTGAAGAAATAAAAAAGACAAGAAAACCCAAATTCTTTTGTTGCATTATTCCACATACTACCACTGTTTAAGAATGACTTGTTTAAGACTGCACATTTCAACTACCTAACAGTAAAGAATGAAAAGCTTCTTGCTACAAGCTGAAAAGAAAGTCTTTACCATGCTCCTTGAAGAGCTCATTTTCACATTACTCAGGCTTCATTATGCTGAATCAATATTCGTTTAGTCACTGGGGTTATTGACATATTTTAAAATAAAAGTATACCCTTCAGCTACTGCACTCATTACGGGTAATTTGTCTTGTCAGGGAGCAGGGAATATTATCCCAGTCTTTCAGGGGCTGACAGCCCATGGAAATACCTCCCCTTGGTTACAACTGTAAATAATTTTAAGGTAAAATATTGAAAAATCAATGACTGTTTCCTGCAATCTGTCACAAACAAATCAATCATAATCTGCACAGCCAGAGAGTCTGATTTGAAGGAGATGAGAGCAGATGTAATTCTTGGCTGGAATCTCTCATTTCAAAATCACTTCACATAATGGTGTCATCATTTAAACACTTAGCAGTCAGTGCAACTGCCACTCATAACATCTAGTCGGACAAAACCACAAGGAAGAGGAGGAGAAATGCCATTGCTGTTATGTAAACAAGCACTTTATTTAAAGGGTTGCAACATTAGCAAATTTCACAGATACAACAGCTAGGCTTGTCTCTCCACCGGAGTCCACGATGCTTTTCCTTCCTCAGTGGAAGATTATCTCTAAACCAGCCTCTCAAAGTGCAGAGCATTTAAAAACAGAAGCAGGCTTCACAAAAGCTATCCGGTACTGTCTCTAAAATGTTTTCAAATTTCAATCACTCCAAATGGCTCATAACAGAATTACACATCAAATTCTCAAGAGATCAAGAAAGGAGAATTGTCTGAGGTACCTTTGTTTTGTTAAGAGCAATAACGACTTCAATGATTCTTTGTCTTTCACATATTAAATTTCACATCTAATTTTCACTAAGCACACACCAACTCAGCTTTGGTGTAGGTAACCACTGCAGAGTACAGGAGAAGGAAAGTTATAACCTACATAAATTAATTGAGAATATATTTTCAACTTGCAGTCAGAGAGATTAACTGTTGTATACAGAATTACATTTGTATAAAGGATCAATTTATACATAAAGAACTAACTACTGTACAGTCAAAATGCTATAAACTGATCTTGGTAAATGTGAATAATTTGTGTAAAACTAATCTATTTTTATAGAGCAATGCTAATGTTTGGACTGAAATGATTTGCCTTTCCACCTCACCCCAGACTACATTTTCACCCTGATACTACAGCATTCAGAGAGACTTCTGTTCAGAGCAGTCACAACCAAAAAGCAGCAGACAGGATGAAATTATTGTGTAACTGCAATCCTGGGCCTAAGCCTGCATTTCCTGCAAAAACAGAATTAAAAAATGCTCATGGAGTGTTTCACTCAGGAGTCTATAATTTGAGCTCTTAATCTTTAATGTGCAGAGCCTGTTATCACATATTCATTTTAATCACATTAACCTTACCAACTCATATTTCTGAATATCTATCTCACAACTGTGAGACTACATAAAGGGG
>VWZI01017904.1:374839-386678 GCA_013396835.1 Psilopogon haemacephalus
AAAGATTTTTTTTTCATCTTTTCTTAAAAAAATATATCTCTTAATACTGTTTTTAAAAGTGAACCTCTCCAAGGTTTGCTTTCCTTTAAAGCAGGCTTTAAGTCTCTTTATCTTCTACACAGAAAACACACATCTCTCTCTATTGATATGCATCAAAACCACTATTGTTTATAGCAGCTAGACACCTTCCCCTTCTAAGCAAAATAAACTATTTAAAAAAAAAAAAAACAGGAACTAAAATCTTAGTCAAAAAACAAACAAGCAAACAAAGTAAAAACAAACTGCCTTAGAGGCTAACTAAATGTAGGAAACCTGCAAATGCCAACTGTGAAGTGAATCAGCTTATCCTGGGGAAAGGACACTGTTACGGGAGGAAGTAGGAGGAAGGTGAGCAATTGCTAAAAGACAAGAGTAGCGCCTAGAAATGAGTTCCTCATTTTTCCCTGGATGAGATCGATAATGAAGCTATAGGATGGAGAGAGCCTGAGGCTCATCAGCTGGTTTAAGTTTCCTCACTGGCCAGCTGACACTGGCAGAAGGAAGACTCTGCTTACTGCATTAGCCATTCTGGGAGGGACAAGCCATGCGCCATGCTGAACGTGTCAGTAGCTCTCCTCAGCGCCACTCCCCTGAGCCAGGTTGTTATTTCTTGTGACAATCACCTCATTAGGTGGGTCAAGAGGCACAGAAGATAGAAGAGATCCATTTTTCCTCCATGCCAGCTCTCCCATTTGTAAAAATGAAGGCAATGACTCTTCTCCTCCATTGTAAGGCACTTAATAAATGTTAATAATAATTAAGTCGGTCACATCTCCCAGACAACACTGTCGGATCTTTTTTTGCAATATTTGGGAACTATTGGGCTCAGGAGGGAGCTCTCAGAGAAAGACACTCAGATTCCATCCTTGGATTCAAGAGGTCATAGAGGGCTGCACCACAACAAACATTTCACAACTGCTCCCTAACACAAGAAGCCCCAAGAAGAAAAGGCAGCACATGCTGCAGCACTACAGATTCTTCCAGAGAGTCCACGGTCAGCACTACAAGTGCTATTTCCTGCTGGACAAAGCATTAAGATGCTGTAACAACTAAAAAGACTGTAAAGTCTTTCTGGTCAAGCAGTTGAACTAGCTGCAATTTCTTGAATGAAAAGGCATTTTTCTTCATCCCATCATTTTCAAAAAGTGAAAGAACTACAGGTTGTAGGAAGAGCTGTAAAAAGAAAAGACTTTACAGAAGCTAGTAGCATTTTCTCCAGCACTCACTTTCTCAATTTACTGCTCTCATTCATGATGTTAATTTAAGCCACAATCATATGTTCATTTATTTAATGCAACTCTGCATGATCACCAAACAAGAAAGCAGTGCAGTACTATATAATAAAATATTACTGATGTTACACTATTAATAATACTTTATCCAACATGTTGATTTACTAACCTGAGTGTTCATAAAGCCCTTCATACTTGGGGTGTCATGGAAAGAAGAACAATCATGCTCCTGCCTTTCAGTTATGTTCTTCGTAGTTTTAGCATTGTTCAGGCTGGTCTCACTGAGCTCATCTGGAGAGGACAACAAAAGAAAGAACAAAAAGAAGATACTTGTGACAATACTTATCATCTGCACTTGATGATCTTTTTTACAGAAACAGGAACAAAAGCTGACGTATCTAGAAACGTTAATGTGCATTATGCAAAGTAAAATGTCACTACTGTAAGGTCTCACTTAATGAATCAGAACATACACAAAGCAAACTACTTACTGTTACCTCTGAATATGACTTAACGTGGTTAAAAAGAGCTGCAAGCTCAGGTGTGTTCTGCTTTGTATCAAGACTGTTGCTGTACTTAGGTACGAGGCACAATGGACTGCTGGATTCACCGCAACCATGGTGGATTTCACTGCTTCTGCTCTTGGGTGCATTCTATAAAGGCCAAAAAAAGGAAATAGAGGGAAATTGAACAAAAAGATAGTATGTGTCTCTAATTCAGATAGGTTTCCCGTACAATCAAGGACAGACTGAGCAATGCAAAGGTTTCCCCACACGTTGATCCAGCATGTTTGTTAAATTCTACAATTCAGTAGACTTCAGTTTAACTTTTACTTTGGAACAGAGTAGCACAGTATATGCCCACAGGGAATATCTGCTGAATTTGACCTGAAACAGAAATTAAATACTGAAATAAACTTAACAAAAAGCAAATAGGGAGAAAACAAGCAAACAAAACAAAAACCCAAACCAAATTTAAAAAAACCCCAACTTTTTAAACACGGGCTCCATATAGCTGTCCTCTTCCCAGGAGACATTCACAGATCCTAAAGCCTACAGAAACTGGGAGAGGGTAAGGCCCTCCCTAAACAACAACCAGGAAGTGCAGGACAAAGTATTTCTTGCACCATCAATATCATAAAGAAGTTGAAGGCACCTTTCTGTAATGACAGAGTATTCTTACTAAAAGCTTCAAGCAGGTTTTATAGCTGCATATTATCCAATGAAACCAGTAATAAACAGCACTGTAACATTGTTTAGTGCCATTCCAATACGCTAAGAGACACCACCTCAGTTTTATTTATCACACAGAATGAAACATTCTTTGCTTTACAGTAGTAGCCAAGCCTGTAGCTACTTTATCCCAGCACATTGCCATCTGGATATCAATACTTTGCTATGGGATATGAAAGAAGAGCATAGTGACCTAATACAGCTTAATTGAAAACAGAACCTCCATACTATACCATGCATTATTCTATACAAAATCAAATCTGAAGTGCATGAAAAGTTCTGTAGATGTCAACAGAGAATTTTTCAGAAGTAAACATTGGGTTCTTCATCTGCAAAAGATGTGTTTTTGAAAAGAAAATGCAAGGTTTTGCTCTGCTAGTGAAAAATGAAAAGAGCACTCAGAATGATGCACGTCCTTTGGGAAAAGTAGGAGAGTGATTAGTCAGAAGTTTATTAGTATAGTAAACTCTCTGCTATGATGATCCACGTTCACTTTGAAAGGTCCAGCTGGTGCTTTTTATTTCCACCTCAGTGATTTTAATTTTTCTGTTTAATATATATTTAAGAAAAATTGTGTCACTACAGCTACATTAACTTTAACCAGCACAGAACAGTTTCAGCAATCACTTGCATCTGCATTATCCACATTAAGAGAAACAGAAAAGCTCTGATAATAAAAATCAGAAAGTATGAACTGTTAGAGAGAATTCCTTGGGTGTAAAGCTAGAAAGGCATATTATGCCCCTCCTCAGAGAGGCAATGTTGAGCTCTTGCAAATACTGGTTTAAAGGACTGCAAATCTGTGTGTAAAGCAGACAAAACACAAACCCTTTTGAACATAACACTGCTATTAAAGTCGCCCACCTCTAACACCCACACTGGAAAACAGATTCCCAGCTACAGGAGCTTCCACCACACTGCAGCACCTGCGGTCGAAAGGAAATTTGCCACTGTATGGAAAACTACAGGCATATCCATGTCCCATAAAACAGCACAGGGAGCCACAACCATCCTTCTTTCACAATAAGGAACCAACTACCAGTAGATGTGGCTTGCTTTAAGTGAAAAACTTGTTCAGACATGAATGAAAGCAGCTTTTCATTCTTTCCACTAAAGTTAACCATTAGGAGAGCCCATTTTCCGCATATGCTCATAGAACTGTAAGTAAAATAAACTCGAAAGACATTCTTAACTTAGTCCATATTATGGCAACAAATTCAAGCAAATCATGCCATTTAAGTTAATTACAGGAAACTTCAAGGAAACTGAAATGCAGTTTCAGGATCTCCCAGGATACTTTGGAGTTACATGTGCAATACAATAACTACGTGCTTAAAAGTCTAGCAACTGCACTTGTGTGTATAGTTTTATTTCACAGACTAACCAGGTTTGGTGATGCAATTAAAAAAAAAAAAAAAAAAAAAAAGCCCCCCCNAAAAGTGGGTTTACACAGAAAGGCTTGCCGAGAAAAATAAAAGTTTAGCTAAGCTACCTGATAGCCAACTCTGGGCACAGAAAACTAGAGTTATTGTAGGTGTTCACGAGTTTACACCTCAGGCTCGGACCACAAACACAGAAAGTGTTAACAAGTCGAGTCTCGGGCTAAGCGCAGGCAGAAGAAACAACAGGGAAGTAAAGAGTGTTTTGCTGAGCTCTTCCCGAGATCATTCCCCTAGGCTAAGAGACACCAAACACCAGCACTTCCAGAGCAAGTATTGACCCTGTAACTTCATCCTGGGGAAGCCAGCAGTAACAGTATCTGCAGGAAAGCACCCCTAATTCTACAGCCGATGCTTCGGCCAGTATTTTAGATGCATTGGTTTACTTCTTGCTTGCCTAATAATACATCGATTTAACACAGAAAAACACAAGTCCCTCCCTCCTCTTGGCATGCTAATTAGTTTTACTTCCATGCTAGTGGAAGGTGAGAAAAGTAAACTTCTTTTTGTCATTGCTTAATTAAAAAGATGAATATTCACAAGTGTTTACTTCGCTGCTATCAGTATTTTAAAATGCACTGTATAAAACATCTCTCCACAGATATTTCCAGCGGTACCTCCGTCACTTCTGAGTCTTAGTGTTTTGTTTATAGAGCTAGATTTAAACAGAACAGAGTATTTGGGAGGGGAATATTATTTCTATTGCCATTATGTGGGGAGTTTAAAAGAGGATGACATACAGATCTCTTGGTAATACAGTCACAAACTGAAGTGGAGAAT
Source organism: Psilopogon haemacephalus (assembly GCA_013396835.1). Classification (NCBI taxonomy): domain Eukaryota; kingdom Metazoa; phylum Chordata; class Aves; order Piciformes; family Megalaimidae; genus Psilopogon; species Psilopogon haemacephalus. The sequence goes on from VWZI01017904.1 coordinate 379,562, forward strand.
CAGATTACTCAGTAAGTGTCTAAGGTCAGGTACTCCTATAAAGGAATATCAAAAAGGTTTTGAGACAACAGCCTCCTTCTCATCTACCCCTGTGAAAAGAACAAACCAGTTGAAATCATCTCCTAATGCATCTCTCTTCATAATTCATACCAAAAGATGACATTTTCTCAGGATCTTAATTAAGATAATGATGAACACCTGTGTCGGCATTCCTTGGCAAGACAGCCTTATCCATCATAATCTTTTAAGTACCCTCAAAAAAATCCAACAAAACCTTCTGACGGAACCAATCTGTTGCCTCTCCTTCCACTAGGTTTTACATCTCAGACACGCACAAGAACGATTAGATCTTTAAAGACTGCAATAAAAGCAGGATCGTTACATTTTAAAGTTTCCACAGAAAGCAGCTATTAAAGTAATTAAGGTGTATCATATCCAAGATACTCAAGTTTAACTCCATCCACTACAAGCCACCTGCAACCAAACCACTTACAGTTAGAGCCTACTGAGGGCTCCACTTATAAAATCCAGTTTACTGTTATTTTCAAGATCACTGCCTCTTTTTCCCCCTCATGGAAAGAAAACATTCATGGCTGATTCCTATTATATGTCCATGCACTGATTTATTAGGCTATTTTGAACATTCTAAGATAAATTATGCAAATTAAAGAAGTGCAGAAAAATCATATATGTAGGTTCAAATACTGCTGCATTTTGAGTCACCACATTTCAGGCAGTCACCTCAAATCCAAGCTCTCCTTGTGTCAAAAACCATATCGGAGGCTGACTACTAAAGTAAGCAAAGAGCATTTTACACAGCTTTGTGGGACCAGTCCATCAGTCTAGAAAGCTATAAAAATGGCAAATTTAATTATTTATTAATACAAGCTGAATTTAAATTCACAAGCCTTAATTTAAACAAAGTGAAGCGCACACAGCCAGCCTGTAAAGGAAGAAGCAAATGGTAAGTGTTTCTTCTATTACATCAACTGCTTTGTTTCCAAGCTATTAGGACAAAAATACATAAAGAACAGAATTTTATTATCAGTTTTATTATCATTCCACTAGTAACTGCAAAGCAGACAAATAACTGACACCAAGAACTTATCCATACTTCCAAATACATATATCTTCAGTAAAAATTAAGGGAAACAGCAAATATACCCTCAAGCCCCACATTTGCTAATAGACCTGATAGAACTACATGAACAACAGTCTTGAAACAGACTTCTTATTTCTCTTTAATCAAAGAGCTGAAAAGTCCTGCAAGGTAGATTAGTCTTAGGCTTTCACATTTTAATATGCCTCTACCAGAGGAAGAAGTTGCTGTGACTAGTCATTCAGTAAGCTATCAGTGTGCAAATAAAGCAGAAAATAGAGACATCCTTAAGAAATGAGTCTCAAATGTGATATAAGTGAAGGTGACAACCACAGCAATAGAACTATAAACTAAATGTTTCAATATCTTGAAGAATTATCTCCCGTTCTTTTAAAACTGCAAAGACCATAATAGTGGCGTAATGTAGTGAGAATGTCAGTTTGATAGGCACTTACAGTCCTGCTGGCATTAGAGTCCTATCACTACCGTTTATTAGTCAGCTCTGGTATTATGTTGCAACGCATGAAAGTATGCATGAACTCACCACAGTTTCCAAGATGTATGCCTATAGAAGCAAGATTAGTAAAACATCAGAAATAAAATGGGTAATTTTGCATGACATTAACCTTACCTCCTCCTCAAAAAAGTCAGATGCAATGAGAAGATGGTTCAAACTTCAGCTTCTCTCTACAAAAAAAAAAAAAAAAAAAAAAAAAAAAAAAAAAAAAAAGCTGAAAANAGGAAAAGCAGTTACTTATTCTGCTCACACATAAAATGAATGTTAAATGTATAAAACTTTACCACATGATATCTCACTCCTTGAACACGGGGTATTGTCAGAGGATTACGACAGAAGCGCTTTTGAGCGGCAAAAGAAAAGCGGTGCATGAGTGGGATCGCGGAAACTAACCCAGGGACAAACAGCAGTGACATCGTGCCGCTGAAAACTGATGAAAGTGCACACCTGTGTGGATTGAGCATGTAAGGGAGCTGCGAGCCCGCAACGGGAACCGGAGGCTGCAACCACGTGCATTTCGAAGAGACGGACTGCTGGACACTACCACCGTAAAAAAATAAAATAAAATAAAACCAAACCACTAATTAACTTTTAAAAAAAAGGGCGGGAGAGGGGGGGCGGGGGGAAGGGGTGTTATAGAGGTGAAAGAAGCGAAAGGAGNCCACAAATTAACTTTTAAAAAAAAGGGCGGGAGAGGGGGGGCGGGGGGAAGGGGTGTTATAGAGGTGAAAGAAGCGAAAGGAGGGAGACGCCAGACATGCTGCTGCCCCACAACGGCACCGAGGAGGGTGCCGAGACCCACCTCGCCTCGCCGGGCTTCTGTACGCCGCTCCCTCAGTCTCCACCTTACTGTGGGTCCCGGCAGCGTCCTCCGACCAGGTGCGGAAAGACCCCGGAAAACACTGCGCGAGACCCGGACAGCCGCACGGCCACCGCCGGCTCACTGCGGCACCGAGGCCCGCCCGACAGGGGGCGCCCCAGTGCGGCGGGGCAGCCCAGCCACTAGCCCTGTCGCTCAGCGGAAGACATCGCCCTTCGCCTCACTTTGCCGACCGGGGTGGTCCACAGTAGCCCACAGCCGCCACAAGCCGGACCGGACTGGACCGAGCCGAGATGAACCCAGCTGAACCCGGCCAGAAGGCAACGGCTACTTCGGCCCGCAGCGCCTCCACGCGCCGCCCTACTAGCGCCGCCTCCGGACTTCCCAGCACTCGCGCCGCTCTGCCAGGGCCCCTCTACAGCCCCGCCTTCCTGTACTGAGGGGCAGCTCCTCCAGCCAATGGCAAAAGGAGATGGTCCACCGCCGGTGAGAGGACAGCCAACCACTCGCCGAGAGGGGAGGAGTCGGTCCTAGAAGGGGACACGGCCTGCTGGGTAGTGTAGTGTGGACCCTGCCAGCCCTCCTGCATCCGAGGCCGGGTCCGGCTGTGACCCCGCCCCGAGACACCGGGGAGAGCGTTCTCTGTTCGCCCCGTCCCATCGCTCTGGGAGCCCCGGAGGGAAGTAAGAAGGGAGAGAGCGGATCAGCGTCAGTGCCGCCTCCTCGGCGACCGGGGGAGCTCTGCCTCGGACTGCCCGTTTTAAAACACACATCCCATCCTCGCATCTCTGCGTCCGTCCCTCTGGAGACAGAGACGAGAAGAATTAGGATTGAGAGATCAAAAAATTACAAGATAAAACCAGTAAATAAGATAAATCTAATTAAACTGTCCCGGCTCCGGTAAAGGCACGGCAGGTTCGGAGAGCCTAGGGAGCGGAGCCGGGCCGTGGGACGGGTCCGCGGCCGCAGGAGCGGTGCCTTCCTTCCCTCAGACGCTGGGAGGGGAAAAAAAAACCACCAAAAAAACCAAAAACAAAAAGAGAAGGGAATAAATCGGGATATATTCCAGTTGGGAAATATATCTGGTGGAATCAAAGGAGATTACATCTCCTGATCGGCGGGGATTTATCCCGGTTCATATGGTTTTAATCTGCTTTCGCCTCGACCCTTTCACGAGCCGGGGAGGGGGAGGATACCTGGTGTACTCTTTAAATCCGCAGGCAAACCCTTCTACCGAACGATTGCCTCAGACCCATCTCCGCCCCCCGCTGCCATGCCCCCATCCCCCGCCACCTTCCGGATTCCCCATCACCCGGGACCGGCGCTGGGAAAGGCTCAACCCCTCATCCCGCTCACGGCCCCCCGAGCACTCCGCGAAGCCAAGTTCCGCTCCTCGCCAAGGCGCGGTACCGCGCTTCGGGGACCCCCTCGCCGCAGCTCCGCTCGCACAGCAGCCGCAACAGGTCCAACAGCGGGCCGCATAGCCGCAGCCGCCGCCCCGACGGTGCTACCGTCCGCGCATCCCTGCGCTGCCGGCCCGGCCTGGGCTGTGGCGAGGTACTTCCCCGCCGAAAATCAGCTTTTTTGTTTAGAAAAGAAAAACTACCATCACCACACCCCGCCCTTATATTCCACCTCCAGTGATTTAGAGGAGGGAGGGGCAGGGGGCAGAGAGCAAGAGTAGGGGTGGCTGCGCAGAGGGGGAGCCGGGCGGCTAATAAATCTTATTAAATATCTGGGTTTTTTTTTTTCATGTACTGATTGGCTTGCATTCCGGCGCTGCGCGGCTCCGCACGGTATTTAGCACATGAAGAAAGTCAGAGTTGATCTTAAATGGCTCGGAGGTGACTGCAATCCAGGAGCCGGCGCACTTGAGCCTCTGAGCGCTGGGGAGGGCTGAGGGAAGCGCGGAGCCCTCCCGCTGGTTGGGCCCGGCCGCTGCAGCCCAGCGGGGTCCTGCCAGTCCTTCCACTGACAACACCCCGCGAAGGAGGAGCCTCGCCGGGCCGCGCAGAAGGCGTCAGGAGCTGCAATTTCCAACTTAGCATCTTGGCAGGACCCTTCGGAAAGCGAGAGCGAAGAGGAAGGGGGGGGGAAAAATAGCCCCCCCAGTGCAAGGGGGAGAGAAAGAAAGCGAGCAAAGGAAGGATAAAAAAAAAAAAAAAAAAAAAAAAAAAAAAACAAGGAAAAAAAAAAAAAAAAGAAAGAAAGAAAAAAGAGGGAAGCGGGAGGGGTGAGAAAAAGGAGGAAGCGGTGCCAGGCTGCAGGCGAGCTCGGAGCAGCAGCTCCGGCGCAGAGCAAGGTGCCGCCGCTGCCCAGCTGGCGAGGGCGGAGAGGCGCCCGCGAAGCCCCGGCCGCAGCGCCCCCAGCCCGGCAGCGCGGCGGCTCCCTCCTGGCGCCTTGGGCTCCCGGGTATATGTGTGCGCCTGGCCATGTCGTATCCTCAGGGTTACTTGTACCAGCCGTCAGCGTCCTTGGCTCTCTACTCCTGCCCGGCGTACAGCACCAGCGTGATCTCCGGACCCAGGACCGATGAACTTGGGAGATCTTCTTCGGGCTCCGCTTTTTCCCCTTATGCCGGATCTACCGCGTTTACTGCCCCTTCCCCGGGTTATAACTCCCACCTTCAGTACGGCACCGACCCGGCCGCCGCCGCCGCCGCCGCCGCCTTTACTTCCTACGTGGTAAGAGCAGCACCGGGCAGCCGGCACCGCGCCGGGCACGGAGGCATCCCGCGGGAGCCTGCCACATCCCTCGGGCCTCCTTTTCGTTCGGATTTTCTTTTTGAAATACCGGGGACAAAAGAGAGTGCGGCTCTCCGCCTCGCCGCCCAACTTTCCCGCATCGCCGCCCCGTGCTGCCGCACACTGTTGCTGGCGGCAGCAGCGGGCAGGGCCGGGCGCAGGGGGAGCCGCTGAACGGCCGGGGCGAGACGGGGATAGGACAGGCAGGGACTGAATTCATTCTCTTTTTTTTTTTTTCCCCCTTTAATTTATATATAATATATATAAAGCAGCAATCATAATTCTGCAACAATCATCTAGTTGTGACTGAACCCCAAAGAAATACGGGCGATAAACCCGGACAACTTCCCCCTGCACGGCGATAATTAGGCTGTTTAAATATTGCCGAGCTCTAATCCCATAACCGCGAGTTGCTCCGCGGGCGCTGCGCGGGAAAGGAAGGGAAAGGCCAGGACACTAAGCTGCCGTGCGCGCCCGCGGGTCCGGCCTGGGGCCGGGGCATCCCGCCAGAGCTGCGGCCGCCTCCAGTGGCCCCTCAATGTCTCCCAAAATTACAGACTTTTGCCCAGCTTGTCCCCTCAATCTAGGGTCTTGGCAGAGTTTCACAGTTTCTTTCCTTTTTCTATTCTTTCTTTTCTCTTTATTTCCCCCTTTTTGCTGCTTTTTCTTTTTGTTTGTCTTTTATCTTCTTTTCCAACTCTTTTCTCCCCTTTATTTTTTTGTCTGCTCCCGCCCCTGCCCTGGCAGAGGACCGACCCAACCCGGCCGACTGGGCTCGGCAGGTTGCTCACTGCAATCGCAGCGCGGGGCGGAAGAGAAGGGTCCCGTCGCTGTTGTCCATCCCCACGCTGCGTTGCCCACTTGCTTTTCTGCGCCTGCATTTGGGAAAGGGGCGCAGGACTGCTGCAGGCGGCCGGTGGCCTTCTGGGACTGAAGCCTTGCGGCCTTGACGAGCCCTCAGGCCCTTGCACCCGTTCTCCCGGGAAGAAGCCGGGGAAATTCGGGTAGGGCCCGGCGCCCGGGGAGAGGCGGCGGGCCGCGGGCAGGGGCGGCGGGCAGGCCCCAGCGCTGCCCTTGCCATGTCATTGGCGCCCCACGGCCCCCTGACCTCGCCCCTCCGGGCCGCTCTCCCCTCTCTCCCCAGGGTTCGCCCTACGACCACACGCCGGGCATGGCCGGCTCCCTGGGGTACCACCCGTACGCGGCGCCGCTCGGCTCGTACCCCTACGGCGACCCTGCGTACCGCAAGAACGCGACGCGGGACGCCACAGCCACCCTTAAGGCCTGGCTCAACGAGCACCGAAAAAATCCCTATCCCACCAAGGGCGAGAAGATCATGCTGGCCATCATCACCAAGATGACCCTTACCCAGGTCTCCACCTGGTTTGCCAACGCGCGGCGGCGGCTCAAAAAAGAGAACAAAATGACCTGGACCCCGCGGAACCGCAGCGAGGACGAGGAAGAAGAGGAGAACATCGACCTGGAGAAAAATGACGAGGATGAGCCCCAGAAACTGGAGGAGAAGGGAGACCCCGGGACGCCGGACACAGGTAGAGAGCAGCGGGTTCGGCCAGACGACCGCGCCTTCGGGTCTGCCCCCGGCCTGGGCCGGTGCGGAGCGGAGCGGCGGAGGGATGGCGGGACGGCCTGGCTCCCCAGGCGGGCAGCCGAGGCGGGAGGAGCCGGAGGGCAGCGCTGCGGGCCTGGCGACGGCAGGTCCAAACGGGGATGGCGCAGTGGGTGGGCGGGTTTGGGGATGCAGGGAGAACCCTCGAGCTGCCCCCCACCCCTCTTCTTATTCCCCCACAGGAGCGGCGGATCCTAAGGCAGCATCGGGCTGCGAGCGTCTCCAGGAGTCTCCCGGCCCCCAGGAGGCCGAAGGCGGCCTGAGCGACACGGATTGCAAAGAGTCGGCGGAAGAGCGGCTCCACGGGGAG
>VWZI01017904.1:386688-499989 GCA_013396835.1 Psilopogon haemacephalus
CTCGCCGGGCAGCCCGCCCCCCCCAAGGCTCCCGGCTCTTCTCCGCTGGGACCGTGTCCTGTGGGCCGCGGGCTGCCGGCGGCGGGCGGCGAGGAACCCCCATCGTCCCGCCCGCCCTCCGCTGCCGCCGGGCCACCGCACGCCACCGACCTGCACCCGCTGCTGCCCGCCGCCACCGGCGCCTCCGTCATCCACTCGCCGCAGCAGGCGGCCCTCGCCAAGCCCAAGCTCTGGTCGCTGGCCGAGATCGCCACTTCGGCGGACAAGGCAAAGGAGGCTGGCGGCGAAACGGCGCCTCCCGGGCCCGCCGTGCTAGGTGGCGGCGGCCCGTCGCGTTCGCCGCCGCGGCCGCGCTCGCCGCCGGCGCAGTGCCCCTTCCCCAACGGGGCGGTCCTGCCGCGACCTCTCTACTACACGGCGCCGTTCTATCCCGGCTACACGAACTACAGCTCCTTCGGGGCCCTGCACGGGCATCCCGCCAGTGGCTCCGCTGCCACTGCGCCCGGCGCCCACTTCAATGGATTAAACCAGACTGTCCTCAGCAGAGCCGAAAGCCTGACTAAAGACACTAAAATGATCAGGAGCCAGTCCCAAGTAGACCTTTGCAAAGACTCACCTTATGAACTGAAGAAAGGTATGTCCAACATTTAATATCGGCTTCTTCTCCCTACCCCCTCCTGGGACTGTGGTTTTGTTCTTTTATATATTTTTTTTTAATTTATTGAGAGAAATAATAAATTGCTTTGGCAGTTATTTTTCCACTACCAAAAGAAAAACAAAAAGAAAAAGACCAGCTCCCCTCCCTCCCAGCACCTCCTTCAAAAGTTTAGAGAGTCTATTGGAACGGCTGGATGGAAACTGCCCAGCAATGTCTTAACGAAGTGAACATCAAGTGAGTGACACTTCCTCACACAAAGAAAGAAGAAAGATTTGTATGAAATCTTATTCTGTATATTTAATGTAGGCTTTTTTTTTAATTTAAATTGATAATACAGTATCTTTGAAGTAAATTATGAAATCAAGACACCTGTACAGGCATTAATGTTGTTTTCGTAATATAAATATATACATTTCTGTGTCTTTTCCCGAATTGTTTCATAGTTTAAATATATATATATATATATANGCCGCCTTTGTAAAATGCAAATATTTAATTAAAAGAAATTTTTAACAGACACAAAACTTTTTTTTTTTTTGTTTTGTTTTGCTTTGTGTGTGCTACAACTACATCTGTGCGTAGCTGCGGAAAAAAACACACGTATTAAACGAAGGGCAGGGCTCGGTTTAGGACCCTGCAGTAGGACCTGAAATCTTTTTCAAAGTGACTGGCGGTTTCGAAAACGTTAGGTTCCAGCGGCGAGAGCCGCCTGCGGGGCCGGGGCGAGGCGAGAGGCATGCGGCAGCGGCACCGGGCCATGGCCCGGCGCGGGAAGGACGCTGCTTCCGGAGGGAAAGGCTTAAATCAGGCCACGCACAAAAGCACTTGTTAGAAACACCAAATCGAAGCGCAGTCCCATCTTTTAACCTAATTACTTCCAATCAGTGTCGCGTCTTATGCAAAGCAATCAGCTGGTGAACTTCACTAATGAGTTCGATTTTCTGCCAGATTTAGCCCGCGTCGTTGCCGCAGAGGTGCCGCAGCGGTACCCGGGGACAGGCACTAACGGGGTAAAAAGGCTCTCGGTACGGCGGGGGGCGCCTCTGTCCCGGTCCTTTTCCCCAGCTCCCCACACGCGGCGTTCTGCACGGCTGCCCTCGGCCTATGGGCCGGCCGCGCAGCCCCGCGTAGGGCCGGCCGCGGGCGCGGTGCTTCCCGACGCCGGCAGGTAGGTGTCACACTCGGCCCGGGTTTGGCTCCCGCCGCCCACTCGCCGGTGCGATAGCCCCGCAGGGCTGCCATTACTCGCGCAGCACAGCTCCCACCACTCCACGGCGGGTGGCAGACTGTGGTGGCCGTCGGGGCTGGGCACGGGCCGCCGGAGAGCTCCAGCCACTGGCCCCGTTCCCTGTCTTCGGTGATAGAGGACGCCTGGAGCCCTCTCGGTGCGTTTCCGCCACTTCACAGCCCGAGCCGGGGAAAAAGCTGGTCCCCGCGCTGGTGCCATGTTCCCAAACGGCACCCATCTCGAAACCTCGACCCTAAGCCAGTCCCACCGGAGCGGTGACCCCAGCAGCCCGGGTCCCCTCCGAACAAGTAACGGCGAGAACCTGTTACAGCACCCAGCTCCGGGGCCGTTATTTACTCGGTTCAAATCGGGTTTTGCCGGTGTCACTTATATGCAAGCCTATCACTGCTGTTAATGTGACAGGAATGTCGCTGGAACCGCTGGAGCTGGTGTCGAGACACCCCTCCGCTCTGTCTGAGCTCATTGCTTTACGAGCCAGATAATTATTTTGTAATCTCTTCAACTTTGTCGGAACCATTTATTAGCTGTAACAGGTATTCATGCACATTTACATTTTATGGGATTTTAAATAGTTTGTATTTTATGTTTTAAAGACGCAGTCCATGTTCTCTTGGTTTATCTGACATTTGTAGATAATCTAGTTTAAAATCAAAATTATTTCAAGCTGAATGTGTAAAAGATCAAATGTTCCTGGGATATACTATGTTATTTTGTCACTTTCTAAATTATAAATGGATTTTTAAAAAACGCTTGAATTCCTTGGTCGGATCTTTCATTTTCAGTCTGGGAGAACTGCTGGAAGGTGCGTTTTTCACGCAGCAGTGAGCTTTGTTGAACTCACCTAGTTTAGGACAGGAGAAAGTTGGATGGTGTTGGGCAGGGGAAAATCTGGGCCGGGTAGGAGCAGCCCCCATGTGCGGTCTAAAGGCAAACGGCCGCAGGTCGGCTCCAGCCAACGCTTTTCCCAGCACCTTCAACTCCTGGCGAGCATCGCCCGTGGCTCAACTCCCAACGCCCGCCCTTCACTGCAGGGATTCGAAAGAACCCCTCTGGAGCACGCTCTGGAGACAACAGGTCCCGCACTGGAACGACCGTCTCAAAATAAATAGATTGAATTATCAAAATAAATATATTGAATTATTAATCTAGCTATAGATAGTATTTTTTAAATTGTCACTCTATCTTTCCCCAGCTGATCTTCCTATCACTGAAAAAGCTATTTTGCAAAGCAGCTTAGGGGCTTCCCCCGTTCAAAAGCCATACTCCTTATAATCGGGGCTATTTTGAATAGGTCTATCAATGCTCTCAATATGCTTTTCGTTTGATGTATAAATTCCTAAGGGAATTAACCGTTTCCTTTAGGTTGCAGCCTGTCGCCTATTTCAAACCGTAACTATTATTGTAGCCCCATCGATTTCATACAACAATTTTGTTCTTTACCCTTTCCCCCTACCGCGGGAGGTGTACCGTACAGCCTGTCTTTTAAATAAGCACGATTCCCCTAGTTTATTTTTTATAACCTATCAAGGAGGTGGAGGCGGCAGCATCCGCCTTTTTTGCCTCTACCATGTTAATCTGTTGTTTGAAAAAAAAAATTAAAAACAACGTCTGCTGCAATTAAAACTGCCACAAGTTACTCGGACTTAGGAGGGGCTGGGAGCGACACTTCACGCTGGGAGCTAACCCATGCTGGGGCGCTGGGCAGCGCAGCGGGACCGTCACTTCCGCGGAGCTCTTGGGAGATGAGGGCTTCGTTGTGCTGTGGAGCTGTGTGAGGGCAGGCGAGGGGGACAGAGTAGAGCTGGCGGCAGGGCCCTGAGGGCTGCGCTCCCACCAGCGCGCCTGGGGAGCAGGTGTTTGCCGACAGACGCAGGTGGGAAGGGCCCAGCCTCTGCAGGGCTGCGGAGAGCAGTTCACTCCTTTCCGCCCCTCTCCTCCCCGGCTGCCGACACAGGTCGGTAGTCCCCGCTGCGACCCTTGATGGGATCGGGGGGGAGGGCGGGGGGACGCAACCCACCCGTTGCCCGCCCCGACGATGTGGGTTGAGAGGTGGGTTGACAGCGGGATGCGGTGCACGAGTCACCTCCTCCTGCATGATTGTCCAGCAACCCCCCAAAACCCGAACCGCGGCCGAAGAGTGCGTCGTCCAGGCTGTCCCCACGTGTGGGGCCTCAGGAACGGCTCGGTCTCCAGGCCGCACCGGCAGAGTTCTGGAGGGGCCGTGGTAGAAAGCTGCAGTCCGACGGGCGGACAGCAGCTCCCGGCAAGAAGCCGGGGCGGCATCTTGCCTTCTCGCCCCGCCAAGTTAAGCGCCCTCTCTCCGGGGAAATCCCGGGACCCCAAGAGCACCGGGGTCGGCCATGCCGGTCCCGATGGCCCCATCTCCTCCTCGGCGCACCCTGGAGGACAAGACCGCGGGAGGGGCCGGGAGGGAAACCGTCCCATCCACGGTAAATTCGCTTCCGTCCTGAAGGAATGGACAGAGTTGGGGGTGCCGTTGGCAGTCGGCACAGCCCCCGAGCTCTGTCGGGGCGATAGGATCCCCATGTACCTGCAGCTCCGCTCCGCAATTGCGAAGACCGAGGGCGGGAGAGGCGGGAAGCCTGGTGCAGCCCGCAGCCCTGCTGCTTCCTCTTTCACGCTTAGAAACAAAACAAATCCTAATTTAGACCCACACCACCTCGGACCATGTTTACATCCCCCCCGCTGCTCTCCCCGTGATTGTTGCTTTTCCAATTGTCCCGATTAACCTACGGGGATCCCGCACTGCGCGGAGCTTCCGCGGCGGCCGGGACGGCGCGGTCGCCTCTAATTGGCTTATTTGGCTTCTCCCCCTACACCCAGTTAAGAGGATCTGAACAGCATCTTATCGTGCCTGTAAACTACTTGAAAGCCCCTCAGCCAAGAGAACACGGGAAATCACACCGGCACCAAGCTGAAAGGAGGCGACTGAAAGCATCACTGGGGTTTGCAGTAGGGAGAAGTGCCGAAATTTCAATCCGGACATAATTTTAAAAAAATAAATAATTCAAATAAACAAACAAAAAAACAAAACAAAACAAGAAAAACCCCCAACACTCAGTACGGGTTTCGCAGCTGGCGGTGCAGTGTGCCCGACTCCGCGGGCCATCGCCCGCACTAGCAGTAGCGCCGTGCCCGGGGCTCGGGGCAGCCTCGGAGCGGCACGGGAGTGCCAGGGGAGTCCTCCCCCCCGTTCCCCTCTTTCTGTGACCTGCCTAGATTATTAGTACGGACATCTGTGGCTGGCAAGGGAACAAGTGTTACCAAAACCAAAACCGGCTGTTTTTCCAAACGAGCAATATGTTAATTCTTCATCCCCCCCTCCGGTTTCTTTAAAACCTGGCACAAATACATCAATAGCAGAGAATAAGGAGCCTTTGCAAAGAACAAGTGGCAGTTTTGAATTTACCTTTTGTGTGCGCCTCAGATGCAATCTTGAGGCATTTTCCCCCCTCTCTCTCCCACAGAAAAAGAGTGTTAATCTGCCCTATCTTGGGACCCAAAAGGATTGGAGTGGAGTAGATATTCAGTGGAATCACATAGGGGAATAAGGGTCTTGCTTTATTGAATCATCAAATCCCAGGAATGAAGCTCTTAATTAATTATGGGTGCTAAAAATTCAGGCCAGCTGTTTCTTTTTACTTGGCTCTGACTGAGAAAGACAAAGTCTACATCGAGATCTTCTAAGGCGCATTCAGCATAAATCAGCGCCCTCGGCGGCGCTCCCGGGCGCGGCAAGGCCCCGCGGTGACAGATGGTGCATTGTCCCCGCATTCCTCCACCGCGGCTCCGCGGGCGCGGAAGCTGCGGCTCCGCTCGGCTCGGCCTGGCCCAGAGACCTTTCTCTGACAGGGCAAGGGCTTGCCCGGGACCGGCGAGGCGGCCTCTACCGCGGGCCCTGAGCTTCTCTTTCCCCACAGCACTCTGTACGGGACCTCCTGCCCCGCCGGCAGCTCTACCCACTGAAGCCAGCACCTTCGGCGCTACCTCTACGGAAGCGGACCCGACGGGACATGGGTACCACTAGTGTGGCCGCTTCTGCTCCTCCGTCGAAAGCAGAAGTGTTTCCCTGCGCGGCTGCGGAGGCGTGCGGTTCCCGACGAGGGCCGCGCCGGGCTCCGGGGCAGTTACCCTCATGGGGCTGGAGGCAGTGGGTGTCGCAAGCGACGGGAACCTGCGCGGGAGGTGCGGCCCCGCGGCCACCATCCATTCGGCCATCCGCCCCAGACCCTTCTTTTTGTTTAATACTCCTCACTCAACGGGAGCCCTTCCTGCTATTTTCACGGCTGATTTGCAGGGACACCAGCGGTAGATCGGGGCCCGTCCCAGCTACTCTAGTCTCCCCTTGCACGTTTGCTGGCAGGAAAATCTCCGCCAGTTGACTCCAGTGGGGCCAAACGCGACGAGAGGCCAGAACGGGGATCCCAGCAGCTCCCCGGGGTCCTGCCCCGCTGGCCCGGGGCTCCGCCGCCGGGCCCTGCCAGCATCCTCAGCCAGAAATCTCTTCACCTCCAACTACCAGAAAATAAATGTCCTCCGCACGGCGTTACTCATCTGTTATAATTAGAGCATGTGCGAACTTGCAGCGTGCCGGAGCTGCTGCAGGCACTTGTGCAATAACCACTTCTGCCGTGGCGGTGCTGTGCGTCCATCCCGGCCAAGGGCCGCAGCACACCCGCGGCTGGCGGACAGGGCTGCCCTGTGCCGGGCCCGCATTGCCTCTGCGGCCGGGACGAGGGGTCTTGGTCCAGACATCTCTTTTCCGGCGAAACTGGCTTTTATTTGCTCTAAGCAAACCGCAGACCTCTCCACGCTCATGCCTGATGGATGCAAATGTAAATGTGCACTTATTTAATTGGATCAGGTCCCAAGATAAAAGAGATAAACGGCTCCCAGTTTGCCAAGTTATTTTCAGAGGCACTCAGTGATGTGTGGAGGGAAAGTTAATGAAGGGGAGAAGAAACACACTGTACTTAAAATACCTCGGGTCTAGACTCGGGCAGGAGGAAGCCTCGGACTTCGGAGAGGCGGGCGGCGCTAGGTTCCGCGTCCCGGCCCCAGGCGGGCTCCCGGCTCGGTGGAGACGCGAGGAACCACCAGGTACAGCTTCACCTGCGCCCCGGCGGGGCGGAGTGTGCTGCGCTGTACAAGGCAGTTAATACTTTGCCCCCCTTCTCTCCACCAAACTGTTCTCCGTTACCGCTGTCTCCCCTTGTTCCTCCCCGTGTTCTACATCCGTATGCATGAGACATTAACAGACGGTTATTGATACAAACATAGTTTTTGTTGCTAAAGGCCTTCCAAAACAAATTCTCCGGCTGAATGCCAATGTATGCATGTTGGCTGGTGACAGCTGATTAGTGAAATGATTTACGGCCAAGTTAAAAAAAATGATACCGTCAAAGGCAGCAATTCGAAAAAAAGATAAGACAGCACAGCCTCAAGGCTTCCCACTGTAGAGCCACCCAACAAATCTAAACCTACACTACAAATACCTGAAGCACTCAAGAAATCAATTGGTCGCAGATTAAATACAGTCTCTATTCTGACTCGCCCTTGTAATCCACAGCTCTCCACAGCAGCAGTCCTTCCATTTATGCCTCCAGCCTCACCTGCAGCTGGGCCCGCTCCTGCCCTGTCACCCCACTGGCCCTCTGGCAGCCCTGCCACCAGAAGCTTAGGCCTCCTTTTTGTTTCAAGACTTTTTTCTCTCATTAATTGATTAAAAAAATCCTCCCTTCCCTCATTTTTCTGTAGCTCTTCTTCATAAAGAAAGCTTTTGCTCTGCAATAAAGTAAGAGACTTTGATCCCAGATCATCCTCTTAGGCCTTCCAGCTGAAATCAGTGGAGAAACTATGTGGAGTTATTGTTCGCACTTGCTGCACTTCTGATTCAGAAAGGGCTGATTTATTAGCTTGTCAAGGGAAGCATTGTTCAGGAAGGCAATCAAAAAGCACTTACCTAGCTAAACTAAAATTACTGCCTTTTCAGTGGCTAATTTGTATAACTCCCATGGAGGAACTTGGGAAGTGTTTGATGAGGCATAAAATGATGATTAATGAATTTATTGGCCTGCTGCTCATCAAATAGGAGTAGTATATCTTTCCTCTATTGGGCATTGGGTCTAATGCTACATGTCTGTGTAAAGCAAGTCCAATATGATCTCCTTTTTAGCCCCCTTTTAACCCCCATGACCTGAAGAATATCTCCGTGTAACAGAGGCAACATCAGGGGACTGCAGAGACAAAGAGCCTGTTTGATAAAACAGTAAATGAGAAACGCGAGCAAAGTTGCTGCAGGGACAGATCTGCTCAGTTTTCGGCTTTCAATCACTTTGACTACTGAAGTGGGAAGAATGCAGAAACTAGATAAGGTGTGAGAAGTGAAAAGAAAATGACAAACCAATTTTAACTTTCATAAAGGATCCAGCCAAACAACTTCATTGCTGCTTGAAAGAAGGAATGAGTGAGAGAAGTGCCAGGATTCCCAAGCGAACAGGTATGCTGCAGCCCCTCACCACCCAGCTATGCAGGGAGTAACAGGCAATGAGCTCCACAATGGCTGTAACTAAGGCTGGCCCATAATCTAATTTGGTGCTCTGACCAGACCATTTTGAGCCCATAAAATTTATGTTCTTTTTCCTCCCCTGAAACAGCTTGGGCTTTCTCCTCTTCAGTTTTTAACACTTGAATCACTATTTTGGGGCTAAGGGTGTCTGAAACAAGTGACACACTATCCCCTATACCAAATCACTTGTGGTGACACTTCGGTGCTCACCTGCATACATACGTGATTGACAAGTTATATTATGGTGTACACACTGCTGCTTTAAACAGCAAAACCATTTTTTACATGGTTGACATTCTTAAAAACTTGTTAAAATAAATTTGCCTGGGTTTGGAGTCACAGATCCTCCCAGGACTGAATCAGTTTAGCTCTTAGTTTTCATGCACTGTTCCCTGTTCCTGCAGCCCTGAAGCTTGTTAGGGATCTGCATTTCACACATCTCCCAGTGAAGGGGCACATGCCTTAGCTGGAGTCCACTGCCAAAAAGGCAGCTTCTTTCAATACCTTGTGGGGCTTTAAAGAAGTACCCTCAGGCCTGCGTGTCAGCAGCCCACTGTGCTGAAGACTGAGAAGGTGCAACAAGAACATTCTGCAGAACTAGACTTGCTGAAATGTTGTGATATTTCAGGCTCCAAGAAAGCTCCAAGGAGCAGGAAATGATAGCGTGGAGGTGCCTGGCAATCACAGTACCCTGTCTTCCCTCTCTGAACCTTCCTTCTGGCATGCCAGTCCATGGTCCACTTAGTGCTCCTCTAGCGGGGAGTCACGAATGAAAAACAGGTTCTGTGTGAAGCAGTGTGAAACTTTTGCTGCCTCTTTGTTTTACAGCTCAGTCTCATACATTCTTCCCATTACATGAAGGGCTGCATTCTAATGCTCTGGGCTGCATTAGATGTGTTTTACTGAAGACCCTCCATGAACTGCATGGGAACTGCTTGAGGCTCACTAGAACCTACTTACTGACCCCATCAAACCAAGGGGCCACTGTTCCTGTTCTGTGGTCTAGACCTCATTTCTACAAGGCAGGAGAAAAACTGTCTTTAAAGGATTTTAGCTCATGTTGTCTGTGAAGGGCAAATTTAGCTGTCCCATGCTAGGTAAGGATTGTAATTTTCAACATACTTGTTGGCAAAACACAAAGTGTACAACATACTAAGAATGGTTCATTTTCCACATCTGTTTAGAAATTATCTCTCTAATGTCAGAAGGAATAAACTCCTGGCCAGTCTTTCAGTTCTCACAGTGAAGGCTGTGGAAACAAATCAAAACAAAACTTTCCTGACACTACACATTGGCTTCCTTGACAAAAGAGAAAAGGCACTCACCTTGTATTTACAAGATCAGATTTTTTTTGTTTTTAATGCTACTAAACTGGTATTTGTCTGAGACACTTTTAGCTGAAATGATCCTCTGGAAAAAATGTTTATAAACATCCTCAAACAAATAGCACTCTCTGACACAAGCCTACCATCAATGTACTCCTCAACAAGTTTTATCTGCAAGTCCTTGACCTGCGACTGCTTTTACAAAGGCTTTCTGTTCATTAGTAATTTCAGGTCACTTTAAGTACTTGTGTCACGAACACATAGCACAGATGTAAAATATATGTATTAAATATCAGCTGCATTAATAGAGGGGCTTATTTTCCTCCACTTGGCTCCCAAAAGCAACATGGTCTTACATGCTGATAAAAAAAGACATAGTTATATTTGCATAATTATAGCAATATTGTAGGTCCTTAGTGCAACAGACCTGAGAGGCTGATTTATGATTAAATATGTATGGCTGAAAGTTACCATGCTGGGTAGTGTGCATAGCATTAGACAATGACAGTTTTGGGGCATAATTGCTTTAATGTGGGCAATTAAGACTAAGTGCATGTGATTTTAGTGTCTGCCCTACATTCCTCTGAATGATTACAATGATCAATACACATGATTTGTAAGTCGCTTCCTATTGATCGAATGGTAAAATGTTTGACCTTCCTTTGAGGAAGTAATTTGCTAAATTATGACACCACATAAAGTCTTTCTGGGTTCAAAGGTGAGGGGTAATGGTGCTCAGAATTGGAAAAATAAATGAAAATAATTTTCCCCCCTTTTCCTGAAAGTAAGCCTCTGAGCCTTCCAGCATCTTAAAGGGGCCTACAAGAAAGCTGGGGAGGGACTTTTTAGGATGTCAGGTAGTGATAAGACTAGGGGCAACAGAGCAAACCAGAAGTGGGTAGATTCAGATTGGATGTTAGGAAAAAGTTCTTCATGAAGAGGGTGGCGAGACACTGGAACAGGTTGCCCAGGGAGGTAGTGGAAGGTCTATCCCTGAAAGCTTTTAAGGGTAGGTTGGATGGGGCTCTGAGCAACCTGGTCTAGTTTGAAGTGTCCCTGCCCATGGCAGGGGGGTTGGAACTAGATGATCTTTGAGGTCCCTTCCAACCCTGACAATTCTGTAATTCTGTGAAATGTCCCTGCCAATTTGCTGACTTCACCTCTGGAGGGAGGAGTCCAGCATCTTCATCTTTGAAATCACCTGAACTGCAAACTCAGTCCATCCCTACAAGAAGCCCTCTTCATGAACTTCATCTGTTTATACCAAATCAACAGGAAGTTCTTGACCACCAGATCTCTGTTGTTCACGAGTGGCTGAAGGAAAAATATGCATCACTAAAGCTGGGGGAACAGAGGACTCTGAGAGCTGCAAGCAGTAGGAACATGTGGCACGGCCTTCCTGGGCTGCCTGCCAGCCTTCATTTTGCTCTGCATGCACAGTACCACATAGCCCTGGCTGTGTCACATTAGCAGGTAGGAAAAGAAAAACAACAAAGTATTCACAAAAACATGTTAGCCTGAACAGTAACTTAATTATGGCTGAGGCACCTCCTCCATATTAGTTTTGCCGCCCTAAATAGACACAGTAGCAAGGTAGATAAAAATGTATAGTAGCAATGCACTGCTCCAGGGGTTGCTCTGTGCTGCCCAGGTCAGTGGTGATAGTCCCCAATCCCAGCAAACCACACGTATAGGGCAGAGCTATCATGCTGAAAATCTGTATTACCCGAGGCATTCTAATACTCAGAAGGGAAGACCATACAGAACTCCTGCCTTTACAAGCCCCTCACACAGCAGCAGTGCTTTCTGACACACCCTCCATCAAATGCATGTGTGCTCAGCTGAATTTAGCATTACACATGCCATAGTTTGATACCAGAAATTTCCAGAGTCCTTACTTTTGGTTTTGAATTTTCAGGGCTTTAAGCTTGTAACATTTCACTCCATTTGGGTCTGGTAGCAGTGTAGCCATGCATGGGCCTCCTCAGCCCAGCCAGTCTGAGTGAAAAGGCCTAAAGGAGTAACCCGCATCTTGAGACTTCAGGTCACTTGCAAAAGTCCTTTTTTGATTGGTTTTGTACACCAATCCAATGGTACCACCCAGGCAAAGTCAGCTGTTCAGCTACCCCAAATCTGCCTTCAAACTGCTCAGATTTAATATTTTCAAACTAAACTGCAGCTTATGCACAAATTTCTCAGATTTCATCCCTTCCCATTGCTCCTTCACTCTCTCCAATGCAACTCACAGTCAAGCTTTCACAAAGTAACTCACTCTTCCTGCACTAATACTTCAATGCCAACAAACACCTGCATGAAGCTTTCCCCCCAAAAATTCCAACATCAGTAATGTCCTGCATCAAAAATTTCATGTTCCCCTTAGGAACCTATCCTACAGCAATAGCTGACTAAAATACACTTTCCTCACCGAAACAGCTTTACAACTAGAAGCTGTTGAAGGCCAAGACGGAAACCGTTTTTCAGGTCTGTGACACTGAGTAGTAAGTGGTACCTGTGTTGTGATGTAGGATGTTCCTATTTCCTTCCCTGGCCAGCCATGTGCAACAGAAAAAGGAGAGAAACATTTAAAATATGACTAGCAACCTCAGCGTCCCTGGCCCCAAGCACAGTTAATCATGAAGCTTGTGGACATACCAGGAGGACACTCTCCCCAACTTTACCAGGATGTTTACCTCATCATTTTTGGCACTCATCACTCTTGGCACATCTGATGTGCTTCAAGACTCCTACCTCACTGTTTCCTCCCAGAGGTAGGGTCAGCGTTTTCCATCAAAACTCCCCAGGTGCTGTCCACTCCCTGGGGCACCTCAGTGTTTCCTGACAAATCCCCCTGAGGCAGGGCAGCTGCAGCTGCCTCCTCTCACATTCTGGCTCCAATGGTGGCCCTGTCCCTGCTGCCTCAGCATGTCCCGTCCCCTCAGCCTCACTTCACTCCCCTGCCCTGCTATTATCCTTGCCCCCCCCCACCATCACCTGAGCCTGGTCTAGTGGTCAGACCAGGGATCATATCCCTCAAAGTCACTTTTGTGTTTCCCACCTCATCCCAGCCCTGCCCGCTGCATCAGGCAAGGACTAGTGGCTTCAGAAGCCCCTCTCACACCTGGGGTGTCCTGTTCTGGCTCCCCCTTGGCCAAAGACTGCCAATTAATTTTTCCCCCAAGCTGCAACCTTCCAAAACCTACCTAAAACCTGCTCAGACTTCCCTTGTATGTATTAAATTGCCATCTCATGCTCTGTACTACCCCTTACAGACAAGCATTCACTTCCTGCATTAATGCTCCAGCATCAACAAAGTCGTGCATGTAAACTCATAGCATGAAAAAAATTGGTCAGGTTGAAAATATCAAGAAATCCAACCTATCACCCAATGCCGTCTAGTCAACTAAACCATGGCACCAAATGTCACATCCAGGCTCTTTTTAAACACTTTCAGGGATGGTGACTCTGCCACCTCCAGAAGAAGTCCATTCCAATGGCCAATCACTCTTTCTGTGAAGAATTTTTCCCTAACATCTAGCCTAAGATGGATGTGAGCCTAACTCTCATATTCTCCCTGAGGATCCACTCTGCCTGCTGGCAAAGACACACTGCCCTCATCATGGCCAAAACACCCCAGCTTCTGGTACAAATTGGAGACTGCATGTGTGGATTAGCTTGTTCTTTCCCATCTTATCCAAAACCGAGGCATCTCCAAGCCCCTCCACATTGTGCTCAGCCTCCCCC
Organism: Psilopogon haemacephalus; assembly: GCA_013396835.1. Lineage (NCBI taxonomy): Eukaryota > Metazoa > Chordata > Aves > Piciformes > Megalaimidae > Psilopogon > Psilopogon haemacephalus. The sequence goes on from VWZI01017904.1 coordinate 400,251, forward strand.
TTCTCCCCAGCTTCTGTACTCCCAGCACCCCATGTCCCGGCCTCAGGTGCAGAAAGCAGCTGGAACACATGTGATACTTGTGTACAGTGTGCTCGCTTCCACACTGCTGGTGAAGGTAGTTTAATGGACAAGAAGAATGGAGATGCTGAAATAATTACAATATGGAAGATGGAAGGTGAAACATACCACAAATCATGTAGCTAGCAAAAATCATCCTATTTACTGCTTGCTGTGCCAAGTGCACATGCCATTATAAAATGTCCCACTCTTAAATCCCTTTTGTAAGGAGAAGACAGCATCAAAGAGTTCATAAATTCCCCAAAAGAGCAGGACTGAACAATGAATTAAAACTACAAAGCAGTTAGAACTCATGGTTAGAAAAAAAATCAGTCAAACAAAGGGCAGACACTTGTGTAGAAACTGGAGGTAAATCTGCTTGCCAGACCTGAGATGACAGCCTTTTCTGGAGCTCACCAGGGACTGCTGAAGCATCCCTTGCAGTAATTTATTTTTTCTAGCCAGAGATGATGCTGGGAACATCAGCTCTGGGCAGACTTTCTGCGATGAACAAGACTACTTTGAAAACTCAGCTCTGAAAGTTTTCCCTCTCCCACCCTTAACCCTACTCCAGTCTTATGCCTGAGCACCAGGAGCCAAGTGTGTGGCTCTAAATTATAATCAGCTTGTATCTGGACTTTGAATGTTCCTTTTAGCTTTCTTCATGGAGCTTAATGATCATCATAGAGGCTTAAGATGTATCATTCTGAAGAAACCTTACAGAACAAAGTTCTACATGCTACACAGTACACTACAGACACCTTCTGCTGCAACTAAAGCGATGCGGTCATGGATGAAAAGTAAATAATTCTGAATTCATTTTCTTGTTGATGGTATAATTTCCTTGTCACAAATCCATCTCAGCAGATTCCCACTCAATTAGTATACAAGCCTTTGGGTCCCATTCCTGAATGGCCTGAGTTGAGCTAAAGTTCATGGTTATCTCTGGGGACTGCATCAGGACAAGAGGATGGGAAACTGGTGAGGACAGTAGCAATGAATTGTTACATACGAGGATAAAAAGTTAATTCCAGGCAGGGTGCTGAGAAACTTGAACCTCTTCCCAGCACAACGTAGACTTGTTTCCATTACTTCTTGTTTAAACTAATTCTTTGCCATCTCCCTTTTCTGCATCAGGTGAGTAGATTTACTCTGCACTTGATTTACCTTACCTTTCTTATTTTAAGAATGTGCAGGCCTAAAGATATCTGTCATCTCGTGAGAGACTCATTGACAAACACACACAAGAAGGTGGAAGCTGTCATCTGCAGACCATGACACAGGAACTGTGTCAGTAAGCACCCCTATGTGTCTCCAACCCATCAAGATAAATGTGTCAGAGGAGAAGGTGGAGTGGGACAGAAGTGCATCTTAGACAAGCACAAACAGAAATTGAGCTACCGAGTCTGCAGAAGGCCCAGAAGTGATGCTGAAACCAGAGCAGAGCCTGGCACACTGGGGACCAGTAGCTGGCTATGAAAAGCAGTGGCTAAGGAGATTTATGGAAGGACACTTGTCAGTGGCACAAGACAAGGCTAGTGGCTCCCAGCAGTGGCCAGGCCCTGGGCTGCATGGGAAACTACAACCCACAAAGCAGCTTACACTCTTACACCACCATTGTGTAAAAGACAAATGTGTGAGTTATTGCACGAATTGTACCAATCTGCTGGCACATGGATGTGCACACGAAACAGAAAGGGCCCACTCTCCGATGGGTCACCAAGGGAGGCCTTGCTTTCTGCCACTGAACTCCTGCCAGTGGAGAAGCCAGAAAAACTCAGCAGAGCAGAGGCAATAATGCAACAGCGAGATACGGTCATGTTTGTGGCATTGCCCTGCATGAGGAGACACAAGGAGAGAACTGACTAATTAGTCTCACTCTGTCTACCTTTTCTCACTGCTTCTCTATGGTCAAATCTGAATGTCAGGGCCTCGTTTGCCTTAGTAGCACAGTTTTCTCCAATTTAATTTTATTCTTTTTAAACACACTGTGCAGTGGAAGTCCTGACCTTGAAATGGGAATCAAGCCATTGGATATTCTTTGCTTAAATTCTCCAGCAGCTGAGGGTTGATGTCAAACTTTTCCATTTAAAAGATATGAGTTGTTACCCTAGTTGTTTTTTTTTTTTCCTGAATCCTTTTCCTGGAGAATATGTTCACAAGTTTTATTCAGCATAAACTCTTACTCAGGAATGTCCACCATAACATGCTTGGCTTTAAAAGTAGAGCTACTGAAGTTGATGAGTTTCAGCACACAACTGAAGTGTACTGTTGAGTCAGTTCAGGTTCCTCACACAGTACTCTATGTAGGAGAATCTGGGCCAAAAGACTTAAAGGTTCCTTAAGGTGTGAAATAACATGAATGAAATACATTCAAACTATTTTCATAACTAAGTTACTAGTTTTGCTGAGAACAAAAAAAAAAAAAAAGTATTAAAAGGTTTCAGTATAGAAATGGGAGAAGTGAAACTTAGAATGCAAAACTAGTAGCAGGATTCATGCTACTCTGCAAGTTCAAAATGTAACTGACACATTTCTTTGTTGCTGTTAATTTTGTTTTGCCTTCATATTAACTGCATGGCTTTGATGAATATTTTTAAAAATAAAATAATGGCTATCACTCACACTGCTTTGAAGTATTTCTGAGTCAAATGACTGGTAGCATTTACTGATTTCGTAGTGTGACACTAGAAGTTTTGATATGGGATTTTAAAAAATGATATTTGAAGTTAAAAGAAGACATCTTGATTAAAGCCAGAACAAATTGTTTGGCTGAGATTCAAACTCTGGTTCACATGCCTTTCCAAGTTTGTAGATTCACTCACTCGCTAGGAAAAGCCCCATATGCTTTCAATGGATGAGTTAAAAATTCATGCCATGGAAGAGCAGGAAACTGCTTCAAAGTTGGGAACTAGCAGAACAGATCAAACCATAAGGGGAAAAAACCAAATTCATAGACATTAGATGTAAGAACAAGGTAAAAAGGTCCCATGTTTAAGGGGTTCAACTGTGAACTACAGACACTGTGACCTTGAAACAAATCCCCTGGTCTTCTGTGCATCCGCTGCCCATATGCAAACTACTGATAATATCATCCTCATTCTCTACTTTGCAGGAAGCTGTGAAGATGAATAGCAGCTATATGGTGCTGTAAGTCATGGCCAGCCAGAGAGATGATCTGTTTGGTTATCAGTTTAAATCTTAAAGAGACTGCAGTGAATGCTACTGATCTGGTGGCTGTCATCACTCATTGCCAACAGTCTTCTGGGTAATTCAAGTTCAAAAGGTACTTCAGAGACACCACCTCACAGGGAACTGAGTCTCTGTGCAGGTAGCTTCTACTGAAATGCCTGATGCACTCATGGCTTGTCAAGGTGAAGAGGGGAAAACATAGAAAAGGACTGACCTGATGGCTGCTTAGTACTTCAGGACCCATCAAAGCCCTATAGCTGCTCTCTCTTCTTCAGTTCAGTAAATCAGGGCAGTGTCTTATTGGCCCAAAGAAACAGAAGGGAAAGTAGGAGCTCTTCAGAATGAACCAATACCACTAAGTCCTCACAGAGATCATTTGCTCAAAAGCCACTTAAGTCCTCATTCTTTAAATAACTGACCTAAAGCACCTGCTTACAGAGCAGTTTCTGCATCTTGGGAGAAGACCACTTCCTCTCTCAACCTTCTTCCACTGGTGGTGTCCCTGGGGATGACACTTACTTTTAAAGGAGACATTCTCTAGTGTCATTTGGGAGGGTCATGAATTAAAAATACCTTGCCAGTTTTGCGATGGAAAATGTAATAACTCACTAGCAGGCTATTGACCAAGTTGTTAAACTCTGAGGGGGGAAAAAAAAAGCCGTGATAGGTGAGCTGGTTAATATCAAGGCTCACCACTCACTTCTGCATACTACAGACCATGTCAAAAGCTTTCCAGTAATCAGTAGAGCTTAAGAAAAGTCTCTGATTAACTTTTCTTTCATCTTTCTCTTTTCCATCTGGTGTTAAAGATCAAACCTTCAGTTCCTCTACTCTTTTAAGCCTTGCCTGTTTGACAGCAAACTTCTCATCCATCTTAAATCTAGTGTGGGCTAGAATGTCTTTCAGCAGTGGCTAGAGGGTAGATATATTATCAGATACTAACCATACTGTTCCTTTTCTTTTTTACTTTAGCTCTGTATTTGTTATTATAGAATATATCTGGGTTTTCTGAGTGTTCAGCTTCTATCCCTCTAGTGCATGATAGTGCAGTGTTGCTAATGCTTTGCAAATCACTGCATCATCCCTTTCCAATTTTGGAATGTCCTATCTGTGCTTTACATAGCTTCTTTCAGCTTTACCAGCAGCCCAGGATACCTGTCTCTTGGGACTTTCAGTATCTCTGCTCTTAAAGGCACTGTGACGTGAGAAGGATGGTGGCTTTGACAGTGCTGGGGCTGTAAAGCTTTAAACTGCACTGCTAGTGATTGCCTGCTGGGTCAGGACAGCACCATCCCCTTCGACAGAGACTACAGTAAGGCAGATACGCTCAGCCACCCTTTAGAAATTCTTGCCTTCTTAGTGGGATATGGGTATAAACTGCTGGAACCAGAAAGATGCAATGCAGAGCTGCCTCTGAACTTCTTCCCATGGCACTCTTACAGCTGCTCCATAGAAGAAAAGCAGCAAGGAGCTGTAGCTGCTAGGTAGCTTATACAAAAGACAAAGGAGGTAATACCTCCCCAGCGCACTGGGGGCCATCAGGGGCTACCAGTTCATGCTACAGAGTATTTGGATAATGGCAAATAGAAGACCACTGAGATTATTACATATCTCATTATTGCAAAATTAGTCATCTTTTCAGGAAGAGAAATTCCAGTTTCTTCCTGGCTCTACCACCTTACATCACTTGTAAGCTATGACTTATAGTCCACATGACTTATCAAACTCACTTTGAACATATTTATCAGTCTAGTCATTGTACCAGAGATTCCTAACTTGTCTTGGCTTTGCAGGGGGAAGCAAAATGTTTGAAAAAGCAAGATGCTAACAGGTGTGGGAGGAAGAGGAAAGCTGCCTTGTGCAGCTTACACCAGAGTGGCCACATCGACCTTGTACAACAGCAAGTGAACAGTGCAGCCCTGCAAGAGCACATCTGCAGACACTTGATGTGCACATTATACGTATCTCAGAAGATTTACTTCAAATTAACTCTGGTATGGTCCTGTGAACAGAACGACTATATTAGGTGTAGTCCCAGAGACCATTTTCTCACATGGTTTAAATAAAAGGAATAAACAGTCTGTGTACCCTCAGACCGCTCCATGATATGACCCACAGGGTAGCAACTGGCAATAAAAAAAAACGGGTTTCAAATCTTAAATTTACAAAATAAGTAATCAGGCTGAACTTGAATACAGCCTGTCAGTAAGTAAAGTTAAATGTGGTCTTTGGGGGAAGAATGGCGTGTTGCCATATGTTTGCAGACCCTTTTGTCTTGCTGTTCTGAGCCTGGACTAAAGAATTTGTGTGCTATCACAGTGTGAGCAACATCCTCCTGCTGTTAAAAAAAAAAAAAAAAAAAAAAAAAGCACCTCTGGAAACCATTGATTCTGTCTCAGAACCAAAGTAGCTGTTGTGTGGTGCTGATCAGTACCTCATATGTCAGGAGAAATGCAAAAGCATGATATTGGGCAGATGTAAACAGCCTGCTATCATATCCTGCTCTCTAGTAGTTACTGATTTACACCCTAGAACATGAGGTGCAATATTCCTTTCACTCTTTGTTGTATTAATTATAACATTAGGTATTTCTGATATCCATATATAAGCATCTGAATCCTTCTAAATCTCAGTCTGAACAATCTTCTGCAGCAGACAGGCCCACAGTTAAATCATGTGTTGTGCAAAAACAGCATTTCCATTTATCAGTGCTGAATTTCATACCTTTATCAATTTAATTGACACTTGAATTCACTTAAAACATTTCTTAACAATGTAAGAGATCCTGTATGCCTAAGTTTATGCTCATATGGTGCAACAGCTATTCATTGTATTTACAGTTATAAAACAAAATTACTCTGCAGCATCACTGCTACAGTTCCTGCAGCTCATGTTAGTGTGGAGACAAGGATTAATATTAATGAAGACTGAGAGACGGGTGAAAATAATAACAAATGCAAACATTCTGATTAAACAGGAGGCGGCTGTGTAACACTAAGCCAACTCTGGAAAGGAGCAACTCCTTGCAATTTTCTTTGGCTCATGTCACTAAATTAGGGATGTGAATCATCCATCAGTACAACATTTCAGCTTTAAAGCAGCACTGCTTTGATTGTGGGACAGTTCTGATGATAGAAAAGCCTGAGGGACATAACTGTGGGTCAGACTTCTGACTTAAAAAAAAAAAGGTGTTGGTTGTACGTTATATGCAGAATGCAGACATGTTTTATGTTGCACTTTGCCAAACTGCATTTTATTTGCTAAAGGGAAAAGCCATTTTGAAGTTAGCAATATGCACAGGCTCCTGCTGAAGTGCTTGGAGAATACACTACCTTTCCATACTAAATTTAATTGTGCAGACAGTACTTGCTTGGCAAACCATGCTTTTTAAATGTGTATTTATTGTCTCAGGAAATGGAAATGATGGCACGTAGCTCCTTTTTTGGTTACAGGGTAAGTACTTGCTGTGACAAATCTAAGTTTCCCATAGCTTGGTTACCCTAGTAGCCAACTTACTTGTCTTAGAGAAGTGTTTCTAAGATTAACTGGTTCATAGTTTACACTGCTTTGAAGTGTACAGTCCACACAGTTATTATGATTTATTTCACATATTTGGTAAAAGTTTAAAATGCTCTTTCCTCAGTGATACAAACCTTGATTTCCTTTTTTTTTTTTTTTTTTTTTTTTTTTTTAATATATATTTCTAAATTACAGTTTCGGGTAAGGGAAAACCACTTCATTCCTGGTTCTCTAAAAACATGGAAAGCTGTCAGGTTTTACACAGCTGCTGTTGATAGCAGGAAAACCAACACAATCTGGGCAGAAACAACATCAACTTAAATAAAAGAATAACGTTTAGATTTTGTGCTAGAAATAGTGAAATAGCACCTGATTTTTATCCAAAGATTTAAGAGGCATAATTAATTTAGACATGTTTCAGGGTTGTTCTAACATGTGTTCTTTGTTCTCATGGTTTTTATTCTGTTTGTCATGGTTGCTAGGATGCTGCTGCAAAATGATACATATCAGGAGCATTATTACTGGGTCAGGTGGGTATGACGTGGTATCACTTTGTGAACTTCTCTCTCTCCTCCTGCAGAACCTGATACTTTGGCTAAGCAGGGTGTGATACCAGCTTCCCACACCAACATATTTTTATTAGCTAGAATGAATGAATATGGGGGACTCCTGTGTGCCCTGAGGGAGGGCAGAAGCTTCAGAGGCCCCATTATCCCCAGCATGGCATCCCTAGCATGGCTTCCATAGCTCAAAACAGAGAGAGGTTTCTCAGGGAGACATCGGCAGGAAGTAAACTGTGCCTACACCTCAGTGTGCATACAGAAGAAAACCCAGCTATTTCTGTGCCTGAAGGACCAGAGACATTTCCCTCACACTTCTTCCATAAAGCTCTGCCTTTTGGGGAACATGTTAGAGCACAGACAAGAGCAGAGCGTATGGCCTCGGTTGGGGAAGTTGCTTAACCAACTTCAGTCCTTTCTGAAATATAAATACTTTCCTCTCCTTCTGGAAGACAGCACTTCTGCTTCTGCTCCAAGTACTCTCCTTTTCCCAAAAGCTTCATATTCCTTCTACCTATGCATGTCATTTTTAGGTCAGTAAGAGTAGATGAAACTCCAATTCCAGCCAACACATTTCAGTAATCTTTTCCTTGCTGTTTGCCAAGTGAACATTTACTATTTTATCAGCTTTTACTTATTTGCTAGCATTCATGTAGCCGATTAATTTGCTGCAAGCTACTTTGACTCCTACTTGCTGGCAAACTGCAGACCAAGTCCTGAGGAGCAGGAGGGACATGAGGCCTCCTACAGCCTCCACAATCTCTTAACTGATGAGTTTGGGGGGAAAAAATAAATCTGTCACTCACAGACAATTATTTTGTGGCTCTTGCAACTAATTGTGCCAAGTCAGATTCACACAGATGAAGACAGACTATGAAAGTGACTGATTTTAAGGGTACTTCCTTGATGCATCATTAATGTAGTAATCTAACATTCAAAGCCCACATGTAGCCAACTAGCTGAAGAGTTTTGGAGAATCTACATTACTGATTATATTACCTGATTATAATTCCTAGTCTCAAACTGCATCAGATAGGAAACAGACAAAATCTGTGAGACAAAATTAACAGTAAAAGTTAATCTCTTTCTCACACATGAATGCACATGCATATGCTAGAACAGCAGGTCTTCATAAGAGCAAACAAAAGCAGCCAGGGATTATGGGGCAAAGGTTCTACCATCAGCTGTAGCTGCATCCTGATAGGTTCAGAAGAGACAACACAAATTCTCCGGTGGCACTTGGTCTTGCAGTTGCATTGCTTTCAGCTGAATGGTACAGGTCAGAGTGCTGCAATACAGTCACTGCAAGTATGATCACGCAACACTGGCAAACCAGTTCCTTCCTACCTGCTATGGCTTTCCCACAAGTCATGTCACAAAGACCAAAGAACTCTTATTTCACGCTCATAATGCATGCACTGCATCCTGCCACTCTGAGCAAGTCTCTTCACCTTTACCTTGACATCTTTACCATTTGAGTTACTTTCAGAGGCAGAGAGGTGGAAGCAGTGCCCTGCACTAGATGGCTATGCACCGTTTTCTCTCACAGCTTTGCCCTGGAAACGCGGCTAAACTGATCAAGCAGCCCCATCACGCACCGAGGTGGAGCTCATCTCTGTGCAGTAGGAATTAAATGGTAAATAGGCCTTGTGTCAAAACTTGATATATTTCTTCTGAGCATACAGTGGCTCTATTCTTCTTTAACTTACTAAATCTGCTTTCCTTACTGAGCTCAACCCAATTGCAGGGAGACCAATCTTAAAGTTTCACCATTCATCCCTGTGTCTGGAAAAGATGCTCTTTTCTTTGACTGCTCCAGCTCAATCTCATCTCTCATTTACCCTGTCTGGTTCCCGCTTTGACCTGTGTTTTGTCTGTCATTCCACTTCCTCTCTGCGTACAGAAAATACCCTGATACAGAAGCACTGTTCTTCAGACATGCCTGACTACCGAGCAGGGCTTTATCGGGCAGAGTACATTAACCTCACATGAGCATCCCTTTGCATCAATGGGCAACTGAAAACACTAAGCATATCTGTTACCAACATCCTGAGAACCAAACCCCTGCAGCTCTGTCTCCAGTATACCTCTAAACTCAGTTTCCCAGGCTCAGGACAAAAGTTTTCACTCAAAACAATGCATCTTTACTATTTCAGCCTAGCTTTTCCTTCATTGGGTTGAAAGATTAAGTGGTAACTGAGCGGGAATTCAATCTCAGAGACTTCTCATGTACTGAAACGTATCTATTATATTTATTTTAAAATATCATGTAAGACAGACTGTGTTTGTTGAAGTCACCAACATTTTGAGCAGTCTAGCAATGGTTTAGACAATACACAGTCTTCAACATTGCTGTTTATATTGCAAGACATATTTTTTATGCATACTATATTTTCCATTCTGAAATGACAAAATAAACCTCTCTCACATAGCTGAAACATGCCTGCTCATCTTTATATCCAACTCATCCAAATCACACCTGAATATTTTCAAAGAAGTTTAGGAAGGGTATTGGTCTATTCTAAAATCTGCAGGAACTAAATATTGTCAAATATGCTTCTCATTCCCTCTGTTCTGAAGTTTTGTGACTAAATGCTATGCTGGTAAAAGAGGTTTACCAGGAATGTCTCATATGTCCAGATCTCAAACTATAATAAAATAATTCAACAGAGCAAGAAAAAGGGGCAAAAAGTGAAGAAAATGGAATAAGAAAGAATCAAAAAGGAAAAGTAACCCAACCATAATATGAAAAGTCTAATTGCTGCTTATAAGGTCAATGTTTCTACCACAACTGTAATATAAAAAAAGCTGATGTTGAGCTGAGTAACATCTGCTATGCATCCCATGATTTCGGTATTCCTGTTCACACTAGCTAAGGCCCTGTCCTTAATTATTTAGGCTTGGATCCCACTGGTTTGGCTTCCCCCCCCTTTTACCCTCTCTGAAGACAGATTTTGTGATTGAAAAATACATTTTGTGGAGTTGACTGACATGTACAAAGAAGGTCGCTAAGATTGCTGCTGTAGAACATGGTCCTTGTCTCCTATTTTGCAAACTATACAGAAAGAGATAATTGGCATTTGAAAATCAGTAGGTAGAATATATTTCTGATAGTATGACAGTGACTCAATAATTACATCAGTCTAATGCAACCTAGAGCTTTATCTGAAGAACACTTTGTGAGTAGCCAAGCATCTCAAAGCCTCCCTATATGCCCCCCTGGCAGGAGTGTTCCTAAAGGACACAATGTTAACTTCTGAAATCTCAACAAAAGAAAGGCAGTAATAATTTTAAAGCAGCTCAGAAAATAATACTGCAGGCAACTAGGCTGAATGTACATGAAGAAATAGTTAGCATAACAGGAGCAATAACAAAATTAACTAAGCTGAAGAGTGAACTCCCAAGATCTTGTGTGTGGATAAAGAAAGGCCATGCCATGAACACCTAATTCACCTCCCTCTTTTCTTCATAGATGTGAAGTAGGTTACAATTAAGACTTCATTTATAAAGCCTGTTCCTATAACTATAAAGATAGTTCCAGTTATATTACCTGCTTTCCCCATCCTCCACCTGCTCACCACTTTCTTCTGCTGCAAGTTGTTATCCTCTCTCATCTTCTTGCTTGGCTACTCACATAATTGATCTTTAACTCATTTCAGCCACAAGGAACCACATTAATAAGGGTCTAGTGCTGGCAGTGCTCAAGTAACCTGCCTTACTTCAACTGAGAGAGGCCAAGGCAGAAATCAAAAAGTTCAAGGTGACCAGAACTTCGAGGACAGGGTGAGATACCAAGAGAGGGACAGTGGCTGAAGATGATGTGTGAACACACTTTGACTAGAAGCAGAGATATAGCTTTGGGTAGGTAAACAATTTTCTCCTATTGGTCTTAACCTAACCAGAAATGAAGGAGTGAGTAAATGGGTCACCAAATACTACATAAGATGGTTTACAGAGGGTTATTTGGAATAAGTATCAAGCCTGGATATGTATCTTAAAATGAAACACAACAGTATCTTTGCCATCCCTAACTGACTGTTGGAGATACACGATCGGCTGTTACTAGAACAATGTATTTCGATCCATCCATTCTGCAAGCAGTCCTGCATCCTCCTGTGAATGCTTAAACTGGCTGAATTGATTGCCAGAGCAATACCAGCCAAGAGCAATACGTGTCACCAGATCACTATATAATAAAAATAACATTTGGTGGGGAGAGATTGTGAAAGCTAAATTAACAGCTAGGGCATGTTTTGATTAAATAACACCCCTCAATCTGCAAAACTGTGAAAACACAAACAATACGGATTTTTTTTTAAACACTTTTTTACTCCAAGTCTAAGATTTCTGTTGGTGAGAAAGCCAACCTGAACAACTCCAAATAATAAGAACATACTCTTCTGAGATGCTACAGATGTTTCACAAATTGGTTTAGAAAACTGCTACCTTTCTGTTGTGTGAGACATCCAGAGCATTTTATGAACACGCCTCAGAGAAACTTGGCAGGGGCTTTGAGAAGCAAACAGAACATTACTTGGAAAACATTAATGACCTTTATAACACCTGGTGTTTGATCCCAAGATAAACTTTTGACAGCATCCACCCCTCAGATCTCCAAGTGCTGCCATCAGAAGACAGGAAGAGATGGGAGGTTTTTCTCAGGTGGGGTGCCAGGTAGCTGGGGTGCACTCAGGGAGGAGGAGGGCTGGCCTGCACTCACCATGCTCTCCACCACGGTTTTCAACAGCTGAGCTGGCTGGTGCCAGGATGCATTAGTTGAGGATGGTGGGACTATGATGCATAGCTGTTGGAATTGAGCTCCCTCTTCTGCAGCTTGTCTGCAAGTTCTGCCATGTCTCACCTAGTGCAGTCTAAACTCCAGGAAAGATGTGTTCCATCACATTTCATGACTATCTTAAAGACCCCATTTAACATGGTTCACAAGGCTTAGGCATAGGAACGTGAATTTCAGATGTGTAGGAAAGGCTAGGGAGCCTCTAGGAGAACACAAAACCTAGGAGACCACCCTGTGCCTGCCACCAGCAGTATTGGAGCTAGACCAGTATTTGAAGTGAAAAAGATTGACAGTAGTCCCGCAGTTTAACTTATTCCTCCTCACCATGCAAAACCCAAGTACAAACAAGAAACATGCAATAACGAATAGATCTCAGATGGAGAAGCCCCAGGCAAAATTCATGCTGGCTCTTCATCCTCCTAGGCCAATGATCTGCTACTAAGCAACACAAGTGCTGTTCCACCTGCTTGGTCTGGTGAACTTCATTATCACCAGGCACAGCTCCCTCATGCCATATCTTGTCATTGCTGTCCTACACAAAGAGGGTGAGATGCTGGGGGAATCAAGTGGAAGCCATATGTGCAATTGTTTTTGCAACTCCTGTGCTGTGACTTCAGTTCTCACTGTGGAGTGGAGGAATCTTCTACATGCAGTCAGATGCACCATTCACACTAGATAATTGTCTCCTTAGCTTACTGTTTACAGGCTGGGACACTGTGTTACATGCCTGATCCTCTTCAGCTTAGGGGCTGCCTTTTACAACACATGTTTCCAAAATGATCTTACAGAAGTACAGAGCTGGTTTAAAACAACTACGTTCTGTCTCTGCAAAGCTCATCAATGGATAGAGTAAGTCAATGCATTTCCGTTGCCACTTGGTGTCCCCAAACCTATTAGCAGCAAGTGCTGCTAGCACAAGCTTGACAGGACAGGTGCAAGCTGGACGCATAAATGTGATCTGATGCTTGTATTTTGTTTTGCCAGAGGACTGTGCTAACACATCTCACAATGTGTGCCAGGTTGGTGAGCCTTATCCTGCTCAGTCCGCACCTCCCAATGCAAGAGGAGCATGTTACACAATGCCACTGCATCCTACAGCTTGTTCCCAGATCCACCAGGCCTCTGCAAGAGAGAATAATCAAATGCCAGGGATATCTGCCCTCTTGTGTTACCAAAAGAAGAGAGATCAGCCTTCAAGCACTCCTTCCTGCTTGCCCATCCATACTGTGGATCTAGTTAGAGCAGTTTTGTAATCTCTGCTAGTAATTCTTAGGAGACAGATGCATTTTGCAACAGGGATGACCACTAGTCAAAACCCCAAAACTTTCCCCTTTCTACCACTTCCCAGGATCTGCATTTTCTCCCTGCACAGTTTCAAAAGATCCAAATGTTGGAGTCTTTAATGCCCTGAACACCAGGAGGGTGTGCAGCAGGACCAGGCCTCTTCTACTCAACAAGCATCCAGACTCCAAATTCCGCGACAAATCTCATGTATCACACTTCCCTCAAGAATGTGAGCAGGCAAGTTGGCCAGACAGTTCTGGCATTTGGATATGGGTATGGCCTGATCGACAGCTGAGTGGAGTCAGAGAGACTCCTGTTCTTTACAACCAGTTGGAGAATCAGAGCCCATGCTACACAAAATGCTTTAATAACATCTTTGCAGCAATCACCCCTACTTGCATTACTATTCACGTCCACATACCCTCAATGACAAACTATCAATTCTGAAAAGCACCATGAAGTGTGTATCTCATCCTCGTAAATCACTGAAGCCCTCCCTACCCCACGTTGTCCCGGCCCAAAACCATTGTGGTGGCTGGGATAGGGAGACACCAGCCATCTTCTCCAGCTACCTTTCCTCTCTGAGTTTATGATGGGCCACACTCTGCCTCCCCTTTCTTGACAGACATCTCCATGCGTAAAGTGAAACATTAAGCAGCAGCCATTAAGGGAAACAGATCAGAGAGGGAGGATTTCTCTTTATTTTCTTGTGTTGGATTATTTTGTGTAGCTGGTAGCTTTGCTCTGTATTTTCAGTCAGCTTTTACTTTGGTTCCAGCACTTCCCTCTCTCCTGCTCCTCCCCTACACACAGTGACAGAAAGGCCTTAAAGAAACAATAATTTGTGACTATAAATTATCGGGAAGTCTACAGGTAACACACTTCTGAAACTGGCTAGATTGGAAGTTGAATGTGCTCTTTTAATACAGTAAACTGTAAAACCAAACCACAGCTGCTGTAAGAGCCTATGGATTGTTTTCTATAAGGCCATATTAATATTTTATATCATTGTCATCTCTCAGCATTCTTCGCTGACTTGTTATCTTGCACAACCTGGAAGGAGCAGTTTGGCAACAAGACACATGAGTGGGGGCAATGTGGAACAGTACTTTGGCAAGAGGTGCTGCACTTGCAATGCAAATTAGTCTCTTGACCTTCAGCTTCCCTAAGTGTGTGGTGTCACTGAGTGGGTTCCTTACAGCACAGCACTACACACACAGCAGGACTGTGGGGGTGGCAGAACAGAACGAATCTCTCTCCCGTGTTCTCTATGCCTGTCTTACAATTACTAAGCATGTGGCATTTTTAAGGCAGCTCTGGCTCCAAAGTATGTTATTCTGAGATAACACAATATGACTCAACACAGCAGTATGAGACAGAGGTGACACGAGCAGGTAAGTTGTCAAAATAAGTGACAGATGGAGTTGTGCTGAAAAACATTCAAGATATTTGCTTCTTAGTTTTTCTCCAGCGTGTATCTCCTGCACAGTTTTAAAAATTTACCTTGAAGTGCCTCTACATAATCTAATGTGATGAAAGAGAGAGAACAACAGTGAAAGAACGAATTGCAGAGTTGTTACAGATAATACGCGACATACGGCAGATCCCAGCACACAGCAAATAGCCCTGTTTGCTGACAGCCTATATTGCTTTTGAATAGTTTGGCACAAATTGCCTATACATGCACGATGTGTATTTTCTCCTTTTCCTTACAGCTCCAGTGATTTGAAAGGTACACTCCTTCAGGGATCAAGCTAAATGAAATAAATCAGTCCATTACAACAGTAGGAGATTCGGCACAAATCGGCAGCCCGTTTCCTTTCAGCACACGCCGTCCTTCCACCCTTTAAAAGGAGGTGACATTGCCTCCTGTTCCTCTGACTGACGTGCATTTTGAGAGATATCTATATTACATGAACTCTCTGTACTACATGGTTCAGTTTCTCACACACACATCCGAAGGAGATAGACTGACGCTTTTCTGCATTGCTTTCTATCTGAAAAATAAAATATTTTGCAATGGGATGTAACACCCAGCAATGTTTGTCAGTGTAACAGACCAGCCTTTGTGCTGCAGAAGCACCTGATACTGTAACAAACTCCATCCAGACTTAATTTCAGCTGCCCTTAGGGAAGCAACTACCATAGGACTAAGGCCCAAACAACCTCAAAATACCCAAGTTTGAGAAACATAAAGAGTTTACCAAAAGCTCTGGTTGACTGTGGATTTATTTTTACGATTTCTTTATCAGGATACCTATGTATTTCAGTCCAGATTTGCACCTACTAATGTTCTGAGTATTTACAAAATGGAAAGTGGTGATAAGGGAAAGTGACATGCCCCTTTAAATAACCCACCAGCTCCTTGCTGGTTCTCACAAGATGCTGTATTTTTGGGACCTCAGTTACAGCTCAGAACAGCACAGTAGCATGTGTTTGAAAGCAGCCTTAGCACTAATAGCATTTATAAATAGAGCTATTTGAAGCCCATTTCTGTTTAAACAAAAGGTAATGACAAGAATGATATCCTAACTTAGTGGCATGGTGAAATGGAAATTCTATTTCCCAAGTAAACTCGTAAGATCAGTGAGCAAGAGCACTTGACTTCAGAAGGGGGTGCTGCACCTGTAGGAAGCAGTACATCCTTGATAATGAGAAACAAGGAGCAAAAGAAAGGAATCTTGGTAAAGTCTGAGTGCTTCTCTCTGTATGGATGTGTAATTGTCCCGTTCCTCCTCATGATGCCACATCTAACAACTGTGACTGTGTAGTGATGTCGACGCAGAATAATCTGAGCAGGGTTTAGCAGCTCAGGCTCAGTTTGCCACAATGTTGGGTAGCATTTGGCTGGCTTGGTGCATGGCCCAGTGTAACCAGTACCTTCTTGCAAACGCCATCCAGATGTTCCCCCATTGGTGAGCAGTCAGAAAAGTAAAAATTCTGTATAGTTTGATGGGGTCTGTTTTAGGGACACTAGCCAGGATTTCTGTAGTCTCTGTAAAACTATCTGTCCTCAATTCCACTGGCAATAGTTGTTGCCAGTGAACACTTGCTACCACAAACAGCATAATACTACAATGTAATTTCTGTTACGCAGCTGAATTAGGGAAAATACCAAACACTGCAGAGACCCATGAGTGTGCAACAGACAAAATGAAGCAATCTCAGAGCAATTACTGAGAAGCTGATAAGATCCCAGTCCTGCATGCTGCCATGACAGACCATATGACTGACGAAAGCCCAGGAAGCAGGAAGGAAAAGGCAGTTTGTGCAACATCTGCCAGGCTCCCATATGGCATGTTCCAAGCTCACTATTGCCTGATGACAGCACACAGATTAGGGCATCAGCGTGGTTTGAACTGGAACTGATCCTTCACTGACTTTTGAATAACTTCATGGCATGGATTAAGAGGGGTGTGAAATTCATCTTCACATCACTGTTGATCCCTTGCCCATAAACGTTATTTCAAACTCAAGAGCATTAACAAAGGGTATTTTGAAAACATACATAAGGAATTTAAACTATTTAGAGCTTTTATTTATACAATCCACACTCAGCATACTGTTAGATGCATAATTTAGCTCCTGTGTAACTCTGGGCCCTTAGTGTACATTGTATAAACGTGTATTTCAAGCCCTGGATAAGACTACCAGTAGCACTTTTTAGCCTTTGTAGCACAATTAATTTCTTAGCTCTCAAACACCTATTTCCATCTATTCAGCCCACAGCACTCACAAATGCCGGGGAATGTTCACCATGCTTAAGTGGGGGAACCAAAGAGCAGAAAGGTGATTAGTAAACCAAGTCCTCTGGCTGCCTTGCCACGTCTTCAAAGGCCTTTTTTTTTTACAGACAGTCTGAAGTACTGACCCCAAACTCTCATATTGTAAAAGCTATTTACATCTCACGTTACAGCTGCACTTTTAATACGACTGAGCAACTTGCAACACCTAACAGGGGTGTGCAAAGCCAGTCTGTCGTCACACACATTCCCCTCAATCTTTCATTTTACTTTCCCTTGCCTGTGAGATTGATAACTGGTATTTGTGCCAGTCCCAGGGACAGAAGTTGCTCAATGTTATGTCAGCCAGGGACAGGCAAGCTTGTTTGGCATCATTTGGTACCCAATGAAACTCTGTAAGTTGAAAAGTTTCATTTGAACTAGAGCATAACTGAGTTTGTCTTCCCTTAAATAAGGGCTGACAGAGAGAGCAAGCGGAGAGAGAAGGGAGAAAAAATAGTATGAAAAAAAGGCCACCTAGTCTGTAGACCTGCTAGTCCTGTCTGGGTTTTTTTAGGACTCTCCTGTCAAGACTTGATGACAGATGAGTTCTGCTGAGTCTTACAGTGGATGATTTAAGATGTTACCGCATCCCTCACTCCCACCACCCTTCTGCTAGAGGTTATAACCCACAGAATAGGATTGGCAGAGAGAAATATTTTCCTCTGTCTTGGCCCTTCCAGTTTAAATTCTGGCATATTAGCTTAAAATATTTTGATGTGAAGCACAGAAGGATAACACTGGAAGGACTGTGGAGGTCATCTGGTTCATGCTCCTGCCTGAAGGCTGGATCAACTCTTGTGTGTCACGCCTGACAGATACTTGTCTGACATCTCCTTAAACATCTCCAGTGCTGGAGTTACTACGGCCTACATAATCCACAGAGCTAACAACAATACTGAAATGAACTGAGCAGCAGACTCCCATGAAAGCCCCACACTTTTAACCCCCCCTTCCCTTTGCTAGCAACTATGGCTTTTCAACCAGTTTCCTACATTTAGATGCAAATACCATGCAGGATCATGTCAAAAGCCTTACTAAAACACTGTGTCTTGTCTTTCCACTCTGCAGAGAGACACTGAATCTGCTGTGCTGAAGCCCTGTGATGCTCTCCTTTTCCAGGAGTCCCACTACACTTAAAAGTCTTTGATCTTAAGGCTACTGTCTCCTCCTTTTCCTAGCGTTTGAAGTGGAAAATTTGTGATTTCACTAAACTGGTCTCTTTTGGTTGCACAGGAACACTTTGTGCTTGTGCTCTTAATACAGTTTCTTGAAGGATCTCATAGATCTGTTCAATGCTATTTTTCCCTTTGACAAGATTTTATGACCTGCTGATGTTTACCTTCCTAAAAACTGTCCTAAACTTCAGTTTGATGAATATCATACAACTTCTGTCTATTGGACACAACCCATATAGCCGCTTTTCATCACATCCCCCCCACAAAAAAAAATTTCAGTATGTTTCAATAACTGCCCAAATCATCTGCACCCTTTGTTTTTCATCATACACCTATCAGAGCCTGTATACTAGAGGAGTCAACTGATTGCACAGAGGGGACCCCATATCCTGGATCTCTCTGGTTGCCATTGCATGCTTACCTGGTAACTGCATCTACTTTCCTTTTTCGCTTGGTAACTCCAACAGAAAGTGTCTCTCCCTGTAACCTGGCCCTTAGAGCAGCTATGTGTACCTTTGAGACCCAAACACATCACATTTCTTCAAGCTCCTGCAGAACCTGAGCTGACATACATTGGAGACCTCTGTTTGGGGCCACACTGAGCACCTTTCTCCATATGCAGACCTCTAAAACTACAGGAAATGCCCTCTCCCTAGAGGTGTTTCTCACCTAACATTTGCATGTGACAGTCCATAGTTATTTCCCAGGCTCTGGGAGCTGCTCAAGTGATTCCTGAGTATTTTGTGCTGCTCTATCATAGGTTTTTACTAAATGGCAAACAGAATTTGCCTTCCCAGGAGATGAACTAAAATGATCTCTGAAAGCATTGGTATGCACAACAAAACTTTTACATCATCATTAGCAAAGCAGAATATTTCTCTTCCCATTATTTCAAGTTGAATAATTTAATGTTCACCCTTTTAAAATTTACCACTTTTAAATTAAAAACTCATTAAAATGTTTCAATAACAGTTAATATTAGCATAGCAATAAGACATACCAAGTGGGCATTACCAGGAGATAATTGACCTGATCTGTAAATTGGTGCCCCTGGCTTTACCTCTGGATGTCAATCAATTAAAGTAGTCAATCATCTCCAAGTAGTGCCTGCCTCAGCAGGTCTTACTGCTTAATCATATAACTGTTGAGCTAATATCATTCATATTTCTGGACAAAAAATTCCACTAGGAATTCCCATTCATTATCACATCAAAATTAACAAGATGTTGAAATGCACATTATATTATTCATAACATAATACTCCGCCAAATGGAAAACAGCAAAATATATATATTTTTTTTTTTTTTAAGCATGCAGTTAATTAGCCATTCTTTAGGATGATCAAGTAATTGAGATATAGGTTTTATATCAGGTTCACAGGGAGTATGTGGTCAAGTTAATGAGTCATGAAGAGAACAAAATGTCACTGTATAGCAAGCAGACTTCTGCTTAGCTGATATTAATTGCAGTGGCACAAGTGAAGTCAATAGCTCTATGCCAATTCACTTCAGGTGAGGATCAGGCCTCATGCTTACAAGAGTGTGGAGTTCACTGAATGACTTTTAATCTTCTACGTAATGAAATTTAGCATGTCATACTTTTTAACTCTTCTGATTCAGCCTAAAAGCCTTCACTTGCATGAATTGTTCTACTTAAGCTAATGACTTGGCAAAATATCCCATGAATAGAGAATTAAATGGATCTGCCTGAGCCAGTTAAAGGTAACAGACTCAGACCCTTTGTGAGTTGAAAGCTGACTATATGTATTAGAAAAATCCTTGCCTTTAGGACAGCAGTGCAGGCAAATGGAGCACAAGAACTCTGTCTTGCATCTATTTATTCATGTGTATTACTTGCTGGAAGGGACTTGTGAGTGTCAAGCTAAGCACATACATTATTAGGATCAGGACCCTGGCTTTCTTCTGAGATTCAAGCAAGCAAATATGTTGTTTTGAACATAAAGTAGGGTATAAATCAAATAGGCTTGATCATTACTGAAGTGCAGGAAAGTTACTGCTTTGAAAGGAAGCTTCTTGCTATTTTCTCCATAATGAAGTGGCAGACACAACATTATTAATGATAACTGTGTCTGGATTGTGCATTCAACCAAGATAAGAGTCAACATGTTTGGTAACATCAAAGAAAACCTGATACCTTAAGTATAAGAAGATTAGTATTTACAGTGATCTGTAGGGTTGGCTGTTCCAAGAAGCTGAACAGACACAGCCAGAAGGGACAATTAGTAATAAATTGGCACTGGAATTCTCTCCTGTGCTTGAAATCTGGCACTGTGCACAAACAGGCATTTTAAGATTTTGTTTAAAACTTCCCACTGCAGCTAGCAAGGCAATGTGCCTACGTGGGACCAGGCAGAAGCGAAAGCTGTTACAACACGCAGGGAAAACAGAGACACATTCTCCCATTGGCATCAAAAGGTGTCAGGTGTTTTGTACAGAGCCAGCATCTTCTGTGAAACTCACCCAACCCCTTTGGACGCACTGCTGCAAAGCTCTCGTGTGAAAGTTCAGGGATCTAGAGAATACTGCATGTAACCTATGTGCAGGTCATAAATCATCTTATAAGCACAAGATGCATCCTCTCAGAATAAAGGGCTCTTTATGCTAATACACCTTTTCTGTCAAAACAAAGTAAAGGTATCCATTCTATTGCACTTGAATTTGCCTCTAATACTTCTGAGTTCACCTCAGCTTCAAAAATATGAACAGACCCCAGATCATCTCTGTGCAGTTACTGGAAAGTACAGCCCTGCTTAGGCTGGCAATTAACTAAATACCACACATTAAACATTTTTCTGCCTTTTGATTTCAAGTCGTACTAGCAATGCTGAGCAGATCAAAATAATTTCAAAAGCATCCAGGAAAAGAGGAAGGAGAGGAAACTTTCTGCTCCTGATGCATGTCTGAAATATGTTTGGTGTAGCTCATTGTGGCTGAAGTCAAGTCAATGATCTTTACAGGCTGACAAAGGAGAAATTAACCCATTGGAGATGGAAGCCCAGCAATATTTCTGCTAAACTTGACATTTGTTCTTCACATTATTACTGGTCACGGTGTTGCTCTCACTGCAAACCCCAATGAAAGCAATAGCAAATATTGATGGCATTGAGCCCTGGAAATCACCTTCTGCTGGAGCACACTTACAACATGGAATGGATCTTCATGATATCCCCTTGCAATAGGTAAGTCTCACTAGATCCACTTAGAGATGAGAAAAAAGTTGAAGTGACATGGATAAGGTGCACATTAGAGGTAGACCAATGCATAGGTTAGAAGCCATTCCCTTTAAGGTTACAAAGTTGATTGATTAGTAAATATATATAAGCATAAAGTCTTCTGCTGTTCACATCCCCTCAAATGTAAAAGTCAAATTATGACGAAATACTGGCTGCATTATCAAAAACCCATATTTGACTTCTAAAATCCCTTCCATTTAGGCCAATATTGTCAAAGTTTTTCAGCACAAACCCCTTTATAATAAAGATATATCACAGAGGGGAAGTGATAAGACTGTGAAGTTCCCATCATAAGACTCCATACAGGATCATGGGTCTCTACAGCAATTCTATTAGAGGAGAAATTATGTACAGGACTGCTTTAATATAATTTGCAGACAGAGACAGGAAGATGACCAGTTTGCCAAAGGCTGTCGTTAAAAATTCTTCACATAAAAGAAATATTTAAAAATACTTCATGAGAAGCCTCCTTTTTCACTGAGTGAGGAGAAAAGGAACAGAGAGTTCATTTAGACTTTGGCATGACATAACCTTCAGAGTGTTTTAGAAGTTTGTATCAGTTTTCTCTGATTATGTAAACTACCAGGCCACAATTACACAACTTGGGGCTCTTTTCAGAATGATTCTAGTTACACAGTTATTACACATGTGTTTGGTTTTGGTTGAAACACATTAAATACATCAGTGCAAGAGTTTGTTTATATAGGAAAATTGCTATTCTCTCTATTAAAGAGAAGAATAAAAATAAATTAATCACTCATTATGGTATAATTTTTTGCCTACAAGTAAAATAGAAGATTCTCAATCTACAGTACTAAAATGCAATTCTACAGTATTAAAATGAAAATCTACAGTATTAAGAAGCAATTCTGGGGAGCTTCTTTTGAAATATGGGTATAAAACCTAAGTTTTGGTATTTGAAACTCATGCATCAAGGTGTGTGTTCATCACACTGTGGCCTTGATAGCTTCTGAGAAATGCCATATTATCTGCAGCACACCACACCATAACATACTGGTTTAGGCACTGGTTGCAGGGGGGAAGGGGTCAAACCCTTACCACAGTTCAGATATTTAGATGTACACTCCACCAAATCAATATGAACATTTGGGCTGTGTCTGAATAAATCAACATTACTTCATTTGAAAAACTCAGCTGATGGAGATCTTCAGAGTAGCATTTCTCACATGAGGCTTCATTAATTCTGCCTTTGTTATGGATACGGCTTGAATAGCCCTTTGGTATTTGGGCAAGAAATCTGAGTAGAGTGTTCAGAAATGTGTAGCATTTAATATGAATCAAAGTACTCTGATCAAATTTGACCTTTTGCTGCTTCTTAGGTTTCCATCTATTAACTGACCAGGTTTCCCCAGCTGCCAGCAGGAGTTAAAAAGCGACAATGCATTTCTAGGGAAATCTTGTGCCACATGCCTCAGCAGGCATTGAACCTCTTCACTGGGCAGTTTAGGACCTCATCATGTCTGACCATTAGTTATCAAAGATGGAACCAAAATCAGAACGCCAGACTAAAGCCTCCTTTAATTAATGAGATATTAAGAATCCAATTCTGAATCTTTCTCCATGGTGAGGTCAAAGGAGAACTCAATTCAAACATCCTCAAATTTCAAGAATGCTTGGATTTAGCTCTGACTTTGGATCTAAACTTCAGGGCTTTGATCTGCTTCTTATGAAGTCTGATCTCATCCTGGATAAGAAGCAGCATTACTCAATAAAGAGAGCTAATGCTAGAACTGTGACATTGGGAAAACCTGCTTGACAAGCCAGCTTGTTTAACCAACAGAAACAAGTTGCCAAGATCATGAGCCAGGAAACAGTTTAACAAAAATCAATGAAGAAATTACAAGTGACTAACAAATTCACACAATGAGTATAAGCAGCTGAAACTAGAGAAGAACCAGAGATAAAGACTGTAAACAGCCTGCACGGAGGGCGGCATCTTGCTGCTGCTGCACTGATAAAACCACAGCCTCGACGCCTCTGTTAAAGTGATTTGGTTCCACCTGGTTAAAAACCAGAGGATTTAACAAAATCTGCTGTAGGTTGCCTTTGATGGTTTAATTGCTAGCCTACTTTTCCTCACAGTTTCAACTTTAATCTGTTTATCAGCTGCTCACCTAAATAGAAGTATCTGACAGAAGATCCCTCTTTTTAATAACATAATTGCACCATGTGAAGCCAAAGCTTGAACTCGGTATGTTACAGAGCAGCTTTTCTGGAGGAAACACAGATATTCTGATTCTAAGCAGACAGGTGATTTACTAGACAGACCAAGAAACGAAAAGTCAACTGTTCTTTCAGGGAGATTGAGGTTTTTGCTTTCCCACGGAGCTCGGAGCTTGTAGCAGTTTTGGAAATGGATGAGGAACAGCTATGGCATGAGGTGAGGTGCTTTGTTCTTTTGTTTTCTGTCTTTTGTCCTGTAGGCAGGACAAGGTGTGAACAGTGGTCAAAGCACTCTTCTATTCTACAGCTGTTACAACACAGTAAGTTAGCTTTAAGTTTTCTTCCTGACCCTTGTTTCTCCAGGCTGTCATAGGCATTGCATAACATTTGCCTTGAATGTGAAGACAGAGAAGGTGACCACAGTGAATATGGATTTGCTTGATTTGTTCACAAAAAACACAGCATGCCACATTGAGCCCTGTTCAGTGTGAGACTACTTTGTAAATACTGTTTGTTCATCCACTGCACTCATCCACGTCAGCCTGCTCTGAGGCTCTGCAAGGCTGTGCTGTCCGCAGTTACCCAGCAGCTCCCTTTGGAGTGTGCAGGGCCCTGTGCTGAGGAAATGCTGCTGGCTGCCCCAGCAAGGATGCAGAATCTGGAACTGTTGGGACACCATTATCCCTATAGCAGCTGGGGTGATGGGATTGTCACGTACCTGTGCTCAGCTCTAGCACTAATACAGAGCAAATCAGTGACTAAAGAAACTGCAGGCACTTGAAAGCAAAACGAAGTAAAGAAAATTATAATTTGACTGCAGCATGCTTGAGGAAAAAAAAAAAAAAGATTAAAAAATAGGTGCTTCTAAATATGTTACAGTTCAATTTCCCAGCCTCTGGAAATTCAAATGAGCCTGATAGCTGTTTCCTAGAAACTCCCAATAACATCAGATATACTTATTGCATGTTCATTTTATCTGGACATTTCCATCTCATATACCCAACACCATTTCTGGAAGCTTTCCCCAGCTGATTTAGTAACAGTTGAAACTTGCTACCAGTCATCAGACAAGTTAGTTTGGATCATATTGTGATGCAGCAAAATATGTCTCAGAGCTGTCTGAAGCACACCGAGGGAGGCTTGGAGCCTGCAGGCGCCTCCCCAGGTGCCACCAAGGGGTTGAGCAGCACTGCCCACTTCCCAATGGCACCATTCTGTGCATCTGCAAGGTCACCTCAGATTTAGAGAGAGCCTGAGACAAACATCAACCATCATTGGTTGCTTCTTCCCTACCTGTTCTGAAAAAAAAAAGTCATCCAGGGTTTCTGCTTCTCACCATTGCACCATCCCTAATGAAAATACAGTTTCCTCATGTTTTTCAGCAAAGGCTCATTTTGTAATAGGAGGTGAAATATCCTTTGCTTGGAATGAATCATCTTGGAGTGAATCAATTACAAGCACATATCCAGCTGTAAATTTGACTCCAAAATGTGATGAAAGGTTATATTTGTAAGAACGTAGACAATTTGACACGTCTAGATCACAGCGAACGTGAGGCCACAAAACTGAGTCTCCAAACTGTTGGTTAATTCCAGGCTCCCAAAAGTGTCTCTTGGAAACTTTTTCCACAGGGAGCAAAATAACAAATGTAATTGGAAACACTGGAGAAGCAATGGGGAATGAAAGAGGATAAAGAGAAGTGGGAAGTACACACCAAGATGCATACATAGACATGCAGCATAATTAGCTTCAGCCTATTGTATAACAGAGTCATAACAAATGAATCAGCTCCTTAGGTGGTGTAATTAGACTGCAGTGGACCAACACCAATTTATAGCAGCTGATAATTATGATATATAATTATACAGGCGGATTCTGATCTCTATGAATTGTTAGTAAACTTCAATGAGGGCAATAAGGTCAATCCAGTGAAAAAAATTGTGCAAGTGAGATACATATCAGATGCCCAACAAAACAATAAAGCATTTTATGCTCACACAGCTGCTCTTATCCCCAGCAATTCTTTTAATGAACTTCACGTAGACAGGAATTGCTCAGGGCTCCATTAAAACGTGGTCATTTTGATGAGGCTACTCGGCCAGCTCTTGAACAGCTGCAGAAACTGTATGTGCTAAATGGAGATGGTAGGGCAAAAAAAGGTTTCAGCCATTTGAAAATGCAGGGGAACTACTGGCTTGGAGGAAGAAATTGGCCTTGCCTGAATTAGGATGGGTTGCTGGAGCTGATAGCTACGTGCTTTCAGAATGCATCACCTAACAACATGCTTGTACTCAGTGCCTTTTGCCAACTCAAACTGTCATCCCCTTTAAAAAAATCAGAGGTGTGGGTAAAGTTGCCTGCAGTTCTCTTAAGATCTCCAGCATGAAATCAGTTCAGAGGTATACCTTAGACCCTGCCTCCAATAATTATGTTTTTCAGTCTAGTCCATGAATCTTGCCTATTAATAAAAACCCAAAGAGAACTCCAGAATAAGCTGCTGGGTTTGGCATATTACCGGCTGTAAAAGCAAGCCAGGGTTCCTCTGAGAACAGATAACAAGCACATCAGGAATTGCTTCTGATGTCAAATCCATGCCCTTATAGCTGACCTCATTAAAGGCTCTATCTTCCTCCCACTGAAACCGATGGCAATGATTTCTATGGTTTGCTATGGGAATGTGTATGTGCTAGTTAGCCTTGAGAGTCAAAAACCACTCAGCTACTTCTCTGTCTGCCATTTCCACCAGACTTCTTGATGTACTCTGGGGAGGGCTGAGGTCTCTGCGAGTGTAGATGTAACTTCAGGGAGCGTTTCGAGGTACTGTTGGTAAATAGGGCATGTCAATGAAATTTGTGTGCTGCGTCCTGCTCCTAGGAGAGGGGTGAGAAGGGCTATGGTGCTTGGTGAGCCACCACAAACACAGACCCAGGGGCTGCCCAGCTCACACCAGTGGCTGCTGCAGCTGCAACAGCACTGCTGCTCTCCAGCTGGAATGCTGCATTACAGAAGTTCCACTCTTGAGGTGCTAGGCCATAGCCTGCCATTCTCACTGCTTTCAAAACAAACTGTCAGGATTCCGTAATTTTTCATCTACTGTCTGATACCAATGCTATTCCCATTCAAGGGTCCATACCCCTATACCACACCTGACTGTGGAACTACACTGATTGAGCCAGCACTGCTTTGCCACTTGGTACACAGTCACTTTGCATTTCCTATCACACAGCTGCAACTCTGTCCACTGTGAGGGCTTTGGCACTTTGAGTTTCAACACGTGTGCCATGTTTCACTAAGTGTGAGAAAAGGCAGCAGAGAGGTTTGTCAACCTTGAGGAGAAAGATATAGCTGGGAAGGCAGAAAATTGAAAAGAAAAAACAGCAGCACTGCTGCATCTCCCCTTGACTCTTCTGTCCCCACCTAAGTGTAAAGAAACACGGTGGTGGGAAGGAACTACAGCTCAAATCTCCTGATAAACCAGAATTTCTCTGGAGGGAGTAGAAACAACTAAAAAGGAATGTAAATGATCTTTGACCAATGACTTTTGTCTAGTTGTGGTTTCTGGTACAGTATATGTGGTTTCTTGTTCAGCACGGTAATGAGTGTGTGTACAGCAATGTGTTCAATGTGCACAGTGCTGAGAGATTAGAGAATGAAGGATGGCATGGGACATGTCAATATGGATCTGCGATGATCAAAGGAGGCTGTCTCTTCTGGGCACAAGTCTGGGTTAGGTTACAGCAAAGGAAAAATGTGAAGTGCTTCTTAATGTGTTTTCTCTGTATTCTCTGCTCTCGAATCACTGTAAATGGAAGAACATCTTCTCCCCTAATAATCTGTTTCCTGCATGTGGCTCTCCCAATAACAAATATGTTGAAGTTTTATTTGAAGTGTGCAGTTTGCTAGGAAAACAGACTTGCCATTGTTTAAAACAATAATCACAAGTGCTATTTAAAAGCTGAAGTAAGGTTATGCGCATATCTTTGCTCTGACTAGTTATCAGCCATGAATCTTGTACTTTGGTAATTACTAGAGGTTTCTTTTTTAAAGGGATGATTTACTCACTCATATCCCTGCCAGATTATATATTTTTTTTTTAATATCTGAATTTTACACATTAAGTAGGGCATGCTCATTTTTCTTCTGCGTCTGCTCTCTTTTGAGTTATGAATCCCTTCAGTGAGTAATGAGCAGTTGGCAACTTTTATGCATAAGAAAGAAGATTCAGTGAATTCCAAATACACTACATGGATGCTCCTTTTCCTATATAAAAAGTGTAAGACTTTTATGAATTGGGCCCACGATGATCTGGCATTAAATCACTGCCTCCCTTCTTCTCCATGCTCTTATTTATGCTCAGGGGACACACAGTCACAACATGTTATAAATTCAACAGAATTACTAATTAAAAATCCCACTGTACAAAAATAGAACAAAGGGTGGAATTAGAGCCAACAGGATCTGAGCCAGTGCAGTGGTCCTGGGGAAACGGTCTGGGCTGCAAGGCAGGTGATCTGATCCTCATCTGGGACTAACTAACGCAGCTCTCCTGCTCTGGATGATTTACAGTCCCAGAAACCCCAGCCCTGCTGTAGACTCTCGGCAGCGGGTGCCAGCAGGGCTTCTGGCCTCCTGTTTCCCATTCTTTCCCCAAAGGAGATGAGCTGCTCCCATCGGCGCCATGAGAATTAGAGCCCGAAGGAAATGAGTAACACTTCTGGTCTTGCTCAGCATCTTGCCAGGGCATGGAATGACCGTGGAGGATTTTCACTGATGGAAAGGTTTCACACTGCTCAACAGGCAGCAATCTAGTTTGCTGGGGAATCGTGCTGCTGGGGAATAGTTTGCTGGGGAATCGTGCTGCTGGGGAATCGTGCTGCTGAGCCTCTGCAGCACTGGGAGAGCATGGCCTGGCCAGCACTGACATTGGGCAGAGTTCAAACAGGCAATTCTCCTGATGTCAGCAAGGAAGGGTGCTCTTTCTCTGCTAGCTTTCCTAACTATTTGCACTAAAATGGAAGCGCTCATTTGTGTACAACACAAATTTCAGAAAAGCAAAATTTCAGCGATGCAATAAGAAATATATTCTGCAGTGGATAAGCTCATCCTTCTTTCTGCATTTCCAAGTATGAAAAGGTGCCCTACCAACAGAAACAATAACTGCTGAAAGATGCATGCAAGTTAGCTGGTATGTCTATCAAAACAAGAAGCCCTGAATGATGCCTGTGGGCAGGCAACAAGCTGACCAGTGGGTCAGAGAAACATATGCCTTCATTCTTCTAAGTAACTTTGACAATACTTATCTAGGAGTTACATTTACAAGGAAATGTTTCTGGGATGCTCCAACAGAACCAGGAAAAATACAAGAAATTCAAAGTGAAGAAAAAAAAAATATTTACCATGCAACTCTCTCCGAATGGCCAAATCTCTTACCCTCAGATCTCTGCTGACTTTAGTGGGTTCTCTGCACACACAGAAACTCTCCCTGTACCGGGGAGAGGCAGTGAATGAAGAGGCTACATGAACTCTCAGGACAGGGAGAACACACAGGTGGTGTTGGCACAAATACCAACAATAATAAGCTGTAAAAGCTTTAATCATTATCACAGATTGCACAAATAAAAAGACACCTAGCATCAGCTGTGCCTGACAGATAAGGAAGTGTTACTGTCCTGTACTGTCTGTCCCAGGCTTGAAATAGCAGTGTCCAAAACACTCTGCACTGTGGTTCAGCTTCTGAACTAATGTGCAGGTTAACCATAAAAATTTCAGCCCACTTTAAACCTCTGTGCTGTAGGAATCAGTGGCTCAGCAGCTAATTCACAAATGGCTCAGTTGACCATGCAGCTGGGACACAGGAGATAGCTGAGGGCAGTGACCTCGTCACTCAACCTCAGCTAATCTGTCCCCATTTGCCAGAGACAAGGAGGAAAGAAGACAAAAAAGAAAGGTCTACTGTCTTATGTCCCTCACAATTCAGCATCACACATTCCAAAATAACTAGTTCTCCAGAATCAGAAGAGGAGCTAAAAGCTGCAAAATTTAAAAGCATTTCTGGATTCTTAGCTAAGTCCCATAAACCCACAGGGCCCTCTACCGCAGGGTTTTGTTGCGACTCTGAAGCCGCAGCCCGCAGTCTTCTCCAATTCCCTGACTTATCTCATAGCTCAGCCTTAGGCAGAGGAGAAGCCAACCAGCCCAGATCACACTTGAGCATTTGTTATGCAGTATATACACAACTAATTTCTCTCATTGCAAAGACATTTCATTTAAACTTTAAATTCATCTTTCCTTATACCTCTACTTTTTTCCCTCTAAGTTAAGTCCAGTAATCTAATGAATAGTGATAGAAGTGACTGGATAAAACCCTTCCAGAAGTACAGTGAGAAGCACACAGGGATGGGCTTCTGCACACAGAAATGTGTAGTTCACCTGGAAGTGTCTCTGATACTTGGTACAAGGCATGGGGCAGTAAGCCCTTTCCAAATGAATTTATTAAGTACTTAATGAGCTTCCCCTAACAGGCAGAAGGCTCAGAAGAAAGGCTGCAGAGGCGATCCTTTCACTCAAGTCTGCCTCTCTTATGCCTTAGGACACTGGACAAGTTCCTCCTTTAGTTCCTGTGGCCATCATTCTTTCCATGCTTGCCCTGCTTCCTCAGGCCATGTGTTCTCAGGGCAGGGACTCGCACTGTGTTCAGGCTGAAAGGGAATGTGCTGCATAATATTTTACAGCCGTGTAAACCTGGCATAAGCAAAACAAGTGGAGTTTCTCTAGGTTTCCAGGATTTAGACTGATGAGATCTCCAGGATGTCCACCTCTAGACATCCATGCTCCCAGTCTCCATGATCTGCATTCACCATCCAGCCAGTGAACCTTTTCTGCTTAACCACCCTAAAACTTCAAACTATCTCTGAGAAAGGGGTTTAACCCATAGTAGGGAATTACATTTTCTAAGAAACTAATATTTCTCATCCTATTAATAATATTTTCTCTTTACTACTTGAAGTGCCAGACTGTCACCAGCCTCTGAACTCTCTGATGATAAACAGTTGCTGGAGCACAGATGGGCTGCACATCCCTTTGCACAAGCTTTTATCGTTTCAGTCTCTTTTTGCCACATGACACCTGGCTGATGTCTTTTGCAGGCAATAGCCTGGATGCTGAGAAGTTGCTCGAACATCCCTGAGCACTCTGCAGTTTGGAGAATTATGCCCTTTTGAAAATCCACTCTCCCATCAGTAAAGCTTGGGAAAGCCAGACAGCTGGACTCAGTTTACTGTAGTTTAGCTGAGATGTCAGCCTTCTTAGGAGGAAAATACTACACAGTGTGAGTAAAAATGGCATCATCTGGTCCAAAGCAAAGAGACCTTTACAGCATGGCCTGAAGGTCAAACCCCGTTGGAGTCCGAATCAGAAAGTGCTGTAGCACACGTAGCTGTAAATGGAGACTGCTCTAGCAAATCCCTCTGTTGAGCGCAGCTCCAGGATCTGCAGCCAACAGCCCTAATTGAGGATTTACTTAGGCAGCAACTGGTCTTCTGGAGTGATGAGAGATGTCAGGTTGCTGAAGGAATAAGCTCCTTCTTCTCCCCATTGTGACCAGCAGTTTCTCAAATCTTGAGCATTTATTCAAGCGACCAACCTTCAGTAGCAAATGGCCTGAGTTTTGATGTTTAATGTTGCAGGGATAGCAGTAGGCAGCTTTTCTTGTTTTCAGCTCTTTTAGCACACTGTTTTGCCTAAAGCAAAATATGGTTTCAAGCAGTCTCACTCCACCGGTACTTTCTCCTTGCCTCAGCTAACAGCACTTGTGTATGTATTAAAGATGTTGCAGCAGAAGTTGACGCTACAGGGCTCGCTCACTTCTTTCAGATAGTCAGCAATCCAACTTTTAAAAAATGCACTCCTCATACAAAAGAATTATTTGTTCCTTTATTGTTTTACAACCTGATTTCAAAGCTTGTGAAAACTTAGAGAGGGGAGAGGGAAGAGTCAAGCGCTTGATGGACACATCAACATAGCATGACATTTTACAAAGCCTGTCAATATGCCTCCTTAAAGAGACAATGCCATATTAGTTTAAGTGACTGGGTTTGCTGAGATTTCCTTAAGGTTGACTTAAATGTCAGATGCCATTAGCTCTGGAAGTTCAAACAGTCTGCCACTGTGAGCATCTCATGCAGTGGAGGCTGAAAGGGTCACAGGTAAGCAAAGCCATGCTAAAACACTGCTTACTTTGTCAATTTTGGAAAAAGCTCCACGATGAAATACAGAAACCCAAGCACTGTGGACAGAAGATTTATGCTAATGTCTTCTCTAGATTTGCACCTCTGCAGCTTCTAGCTCCCGAGCTGAACTCTCGCTGCTTTCCTCATCTACATGTAAGGGGGCAGAAATCTGCCTGCATTAAAACTTCAGAACATGTGTTTGTCTTTGAGGATAAGAAAAGTGAACTATTGATTAGCAATTGACAAATGCAATAGAAATTTTATATGGGCCAAGAAAAACCCATACATAATTTATAGCTGTGCCAAATATGAGTGACAGCAAACAGCAGGAGGCTTGAGCGCAATATTGATTACTTAAAAAAAAAACTGAGAAAGGCACTGTGCTGAGGACTGGAAGGATAAAGAGGAGAGGCAACAAGCAGAGAAAACAGGAGCAAAGCCATTAAGGATGTTGTGCTACCAGACACTGCCAGACTAGGAAACTGAGGAGACAGTCAGGTGGGGAGCACTGCTCTCTCCTTTCCAATCAATAATACCATGTCAAAACATAAAATGCATGCTTTTGCTCTTAAGTAAAATGTGTCTAAGATTTTTAAAAGCATTGATTCAAGATGGATCAATGAAAATCTAGGCGTATTTTCCTGTGCAAAAAGGGGGTAATAACACTTTGTAGATAATCACACAACAGAAGAGATTTCCAATGCCAGTTATAAATGTCCTATTTATATTACAATCTTTTTGTCAGTTAAGGTTAAGAATAGTAGGTCAAGGAGTCTTGCGCTGCTGAAGGAGGGAAGGCAGACATGTAAATGTGGGAGAACAGGATCTCTGTAAAAGATGAATTCAAGGAGAGGAGTAAGCTTGAGCAGGCGAGGCTATCAGACAAGGATCCTCTTCAGCTCCACTTTCAAAGAACTTCCAGGTGCTCTAAACTTCTTTGCAGGTTCAAACCCCCTGACTCAAATTGGCCTAGAGGCAATGAATGAATCTGCTCTTCAGGGCCTCTTCCTGTGGGTACTGGATTTTTTCAGCAGCTGCTCAGCTGTAAGGTCTTGCCAAGGCTGGGGCTGGTGTCAAAAAAAGCTCTGCTACTGTAACTACTCCAGCAAAATTTGTTCTAGCAATTTTCATCTCCCCAAAGTATGTTTGGTGGTAGAGTATACAATGGTTTTGTAATTAAGCAAGCTATGTGAGGATAATTGCAGCTACAATTAAGACTTTTGCCTAACAAGAATTTGGCCAGCACAGAAATGGTTTTAAACCCTAAATAGAACACATTTATAATTGGCATCATCTTTCTTTAAGAAAGACGGAGAAGTGCATCTAGACTCTGATATACCCTCTTCCCTCAGAGACAACTCAGCTTTCATTCCTGAGGATGAGGGGCAAATATAAGTGGACAAGATGTGCTTTTTGAATGATGAGAGGCAAACAGAAAAACAAGACCAGCACCTGCGGAGGGCAGCTGGAGATGCGAGAGGTTCCTCAGAGATGGATCTTGCTGCCCTTGGAAAGCAGTCCTGGTCCTACAAGGCACACCGCAGTGGTATGCAGATACCTGAGCAGAGTATCAGTGTCCCTTATGTGTCACACAGCTCCTCAGCTGCTCCACGGTCCTTGTGGAGACCCATGCTGCATCAAATGCTGCCCTCAAGGAAGTATTTGTGCTGCAGGCTTCAGAGCATGGGCTTCTGAAAACAGAATTATTTTTGTGGGAAAAGACCTTTAAGGTCATTGAGTCCAACCATTATCTAACTCTACCAAACCTGGTGCTAAATCACGTCCCTCAGCACCACATCTCTGAGTCTTTCAAACACCTCAAGGGATGAGGATTCCACAAGCTTGCACTGGGGGTTCTCTCTCTGATCCATCAAAAAACAAATTTGGACTTTTGTTTATTAGACTGGAACTCTGAAATGGGACACTGAGGTAAACTCTTTCTCCACAGAAACAAAAAATTCCAAGCAGCAGCTTAGAGGAATCTCACCCTTAATCACTCATTCTTCAACCGGCAACGACTGCTACATTTTTTAAATGCCGGTGGAAAAGTATCTATTTTTAAAGAGACATCCCATGGATAAAGGTGAATGGCATAAGAGGAAGGACAAGAATTGTCCACCACCCATTTGAGCAATAGCATGTTCCCAAATCACCCAGGTACTTGTAGAAATAACTTTCTTACAACATATAAGTGTGGTTTTTCCCCCCCTCTCTTACTCAAAGGCACAATTTTCCCATAACAATGCAGTGTTTCACTGTCCTGAACATTTCCTTGCCCCTGAAGGTCTAATACTGATGCAGTAATTCCTTGGCATCAATAAAATATATTCCCTGTGCGAACTCCCACTGTTTCTCTCATCATCAGTAAAACCCAAAAAGCCGTACAAAAAATAATTATTTTGCTGCACACTGTTTTTCATTTTTGATAGAATCTTAACTGTGGACTTCTCTGAAAGCACATCTAACAAAAGACTTGTCGTTATTTCCACTGACCTGGCAATTAGGTGGGAGCCAGAGCCCCCAGCCTCCTGACAGGTTAGGCAGACTGCTGAAAGCACGCTACTTGTCTCTCCTGTCCAGCAGACCAACGGCACAGGCAATGGAAGGCAGAACGGGAGACGCCTTTGGAGAAGCAAGGAGCATAATCAAGGGGACTGAAGTTAAAGCACTAGGGTAGAAACAAATGGCACAGGGTGGCTTCTGAAGTGGCTGCTCTGGAAAAGAGTGGCTCCAGTGGGTCCAAAGCACACTGCCTCTCCTTCTGTGTTCATTACGGTTGCCTGCTGCTCAAGCTTCTTTAGGATTCCTTCCAGAAGGGGCAGTTTCCCCCATCCTAGATATTCTCAGGGAGGTATCTGCTCCTCCCTCTGTGTTCCTGGCAGCTGTGGACTGTGGCCAGGGACCACAATTTTTATGCCACTACAATGAAATGACATTTACCTATTCCCTTTACAGGGCTGAGGAGGAGATCGATCAGGCAGCTTATATATCCTGCTTTCTGTAATCTCCCAAACTAATTAGCTCCCAAACAGATACCATGCTGGCAGGCCAGATCCCTCCAGCTTCACCAGTAAGAACAGCAGGTGGGAGAATAGCTCCACACACATTCCCTGCTTGGCCCTTTTCTAAAACTGCTTGTGACACTAATTGATCTGTGCCAGTAGTCATGGCGGCTGAGATGTGCACAACCCACAGGGAAGCGGTTCAAAGCCGCCGTAATGAGTAACCTATTGCTGCTTGAAAGCACAACCATGGGCTTTGAATTCTGCTGCTGTTACCTGGGACAGCCAGACCTCTGTCCCCTCCCCAGATGAATCATATTTAACCTATTTGAATTTTACGCTAATGACCTGGGGTGGAGGGGGATGTAGGGGGGGAAATAAAAAGACAACTCACTTCAAACTACTTTGTGTTCAGAGGTATGGCAGAGGGACTTCAGAGAAAGCCTACCTGGGAGGAGGCATGCTCGAGTCAGCAGTCAGAGGTGCTCCAGGCTGTTGCCAGTGGGGGACCTGGAAATCCTGCTCTGCTGGCAGTGTCACTCCACACATAAAAGGCTGTGCAGGCAAGGAGCTTCCCCAGCCCCGGCAGCAGGGAATGCACACCAGCTTCCGATGTTCTGGCAATTGTAGGCCAAAACCACAGCCCCTCGGGAGTCTTCTCTGAAACACCAGCTACAACAGCCCTGAGACTACTCCAAACTCTGCTGAGAGCTGAGCCCAGCATCAGGGAAGAGGATAAAACCTGTTGCTCTTCAGAGTTCATTAACAATTTCCAAAGCAAAGTGGTAAGTCAAAAAGGCTGAGGAGATCAAATGGAACGGAAACAGTATCACAGGCACAGCTCCTTTCTGGTGGCTACTGCTCATAACTTGCCATTATGCTCAGAGCTGATGCAGCTTTCACAAACAATCAGTGGCTCTGTTGAATGATTCATGCAGCGTACTGCAGCAGACATTGACATTATAAAAAACTTCTCTACAAACTAGCACAGTGATTAAAAATAGAAACAAAAATATATGACACCACAATCTAGAAATGAGCCAGCCCACAAGTATCCTAAAATACACCTGCATCACTCTGGATACCTTCAGCAACCACTTTAAAGTATTGCCATTCCAGGAATCACTGCATCTGGGGGCCTGTGATTCTGGGAATCTTTGCAAGACCATGTCATCACCAGAACAGGAGAAATGTTGTCTTTGCTGCAGGAAAACATCAATGTTTCATCTGCAGCAAATATCTCCATGCAGAGAGTGCATCTTTTCTTGCCCTGCCTCAACAAAAGCTTAGGGTTAAAAAAACCCACCTATTGTAGCCGAAAAATTACAATGAAATGAGAGAGTCTTCATTGAGAGCTACACTGATAAATAAAAGCTTTATTTCAAGAACATCCTGATTTGTTCTGAGAATGAAATAAATGGCTCACTTAATTCTACCACCAGTAAATACAAAGAATTAATACCCACTGTAATACAGCAGCTACTGTTTTGCTTCAGCCAACCAAATTCACAATCTAGAGCACATGCATACAAAGTTGGTCCTTCATGTTCC
This sequence comes from Psilopogon haemacephalus, assembly GCA_013396835.1. NCBI lineage: Eukaryota > Metazoa > Chordata > Aves > Piciformes > Megalaimidae > Psilopogon > Psilopogon haemacephalus. The sequence continues at coordinate 436,836 of VWZI01017904.1, forward strand.
CCCATGCTCTATGGATCTGTGCAATTGTAGCCCACTAGAAAACTTAGCATGATGCTGAGGCCTTTCAAGCTATGGAGACTGTCAGGACCCATAGTACAGAGCTGAGACATTTCACCTGTACTCACGTTTTGCCAAAAACTTATTTTCTGCTCCCACCAGAGCAGGTGACACAAGTCCCACTACTTCACAGGAAAACCCCAATTCCTTCCTCACGGAGAAAGCTTTGGTTAGTGTAGAACAAGAGCCAGGGCTGTAAGGTACACTAAGCAGGTTACATTTGAGCTCAGCATGATGCTGCTTGCTTCTGATTGCAATTCAACTCAGTGGCTTTCATCTATAAAGCCCTCCAGGTCCTCTTGGCTCTCTCTGAATCTGATCTGCTCAACAGCCGAGATCAGCACCTGTATTGTTGCAATAAGCCACAGCACTTCTGTTAACAACACACAACAGCAACCTGGGGGCTAGGTGGCTGCAGGACAAGCAAAAGCTGAAGATATTTTCTTGCTACACACTGCTCTGTCTGCAGTGGGTATCAGTATGAAAGATCAGGCACCTTCCCTAGGATCATCTGGACACTTTAATGGGATTTTGACCTGTGTCTGATGCCCTTACAGATTGCATATTCTCATTAATTGCTGCAAATATTTTATAATTAGTTCTTTGAATACCTCAAATGCTGCCAGGGGCCTGTACATACAATGTTAAAATTACATACGTGCTATTAGATGGTAGTTGTATACACGTTTAGGTTTCACATCAGTTAAACCTTTACTTTAGGAGTATTTAAATGTTCTCTCCATTCCTGAAGTATTTTTAATGGTAACAGGACTGAACTGAGTCTATGAGACAGTCAACACTGTTTTTTTCCCGTGGTAGGGCAGGAAAGACAATGAAGCTCAGCTTTGCTGGAGAAGCAGTGCAAAAGCACGGGCACACAGGATGCCCTGGGCAGCAGGAAATCTCAATCTTACTTTCTGCTCAGCAGATATTCTGCTGATAGCAAGGCAGGCATTTTACCAGTCAGTGCTTCTGTTTCTCCTTTTTTTTTTTTTTTGTGCTTTCAAATTAATTTTTTCTCTCCTTTTTGGGTTACATTTTTGGGGGCTCAAGTTCTGTTCAACAGAGCACCAAATCCATTTGGGACCTTTCCATACTACTGTAACACAAATGAGTCAAATTAGAAATAAAAAGTTCTGGGTTCTGAAAACACATGTTTTTTCAGACTTCAGAGCTTAGTTGGGCACTAATGGGAAAGCTGTTGAATAGCGTATTTAAGACTCAGATGGAAAACAGAAACTTCCACAACCACAACTTGTACAAGACAATACTCATAACCCACTGAATGGAAAAAGACTGTCTTTATCACAGTAATGATGATTTAGAAAAGCAGATGTTCCTGAACCCTCTAAACATTTTATTGCTACTTGTGTTATGTACAGCTATATTCTTGAATATTTTGTGCCCTTACATGAATTCCTATTCCTGTTACTGTGTTAATCATTGCAGATAGATTTGGGACTGGTATCTCTCTGGTTAAATGGCTCTGGGTTTACTTCCTAAACAGGGAGCTTTAAGAGGAAAAAAAAAGAAAGAAGATAACATCTTGCTGGAAATAGCACCACAGCACTGCTATTCATAAGCATCCCCAGAATTATTCTGCCTGTTATTTAATTAGCTCAGACAAAGGTTGTAGAGTGCACAGAAATCTATCAAGGGATCTGCAGTAATATTTGGAGAGCTTTTCTTTTTCTGCTTTATCATTAAAGTTTTATGTACTCTTGCAGTTTATAGAAGCAATAAAATATTTCTGAAAAGTATAGAAGAAGAAACAAAAACTCTGTAATATACATGAAATAAAACCTCATCTTAAATTCCACTAGTACTGTACCCATGGCATCATTTAACAGTTTGCTAGGTCTGGTGTACAGATTACACTTCGCTGGATTATGACAAAGTACTTAGATCTAAATACATTTCCTCTGTTTATCCCAGCTGGAAAATCTAAATAGAACTGTTTGAGTGAGAGTGAATGTATCACTGTTTAGTTTACAAAAACTGTATCTTCCTGCTTCTCAAGATTTTCTCTGAACAGGAACCTGGAATGCTACAAAAATAAATAAAAACATTTCAGTGAGAGACTTTGCAATTCAAGAAACAGTTACGGTTGTGATTGTGCATGGGTAAAATTGTCTGCTGAAGCATTTCAGCATTGCACTCCTTCCAAGTGACCTGAACAGAAAACTTGAGTTCACTGAAAAGCAAAGCTTGCTCTGTCTTAGCCAACACTCAAAAGTTTGAGTTTTTCTGCAGGATCTTGTTTCAATCCTCATAGTCAAAGAAAAGAGAAGGAAGATGCATCATTTCAGTGTTATCTCTTTCACTTCAAGTTCTTTAGAAAACACAATGGCATCCAGCACTGGGGTAGTTAAATGGCTGGTTTAGTTTTAAAAATTAGTCTCTTCAGGGAAGAGATTGGTGCTGGCTGAGCAAGAAATGAATCTGATCAGTAGGATCTTTATTTCCAGGTTAGCACACCCCAGAGAGAGACCAGCTTAGCTCTTAGTTCTTAGGCTAAGTTCACAGCTAGTAAACACCCATCTACCCTTTTTTCACCCTGTAAATTTGATCTCATGTCATTAAAATACTGTAAACATAGAAACCAGCCCGGTCTTTTTAAGGACACATATATCTTGATTAATTTTATCTTTAAGAATATAGTAGGCTGATAGAACATACTAAGCCTGGCATCATCAAATGACATGCTGCTAAATCTGATGGGAAACTTTCTCTGGTTTAAAAGTAGCTCAGTCAAATGCAGCAGTCACAATGCACAACAAACAGAATGAACAAATTTTGTTGTCCTTGGAAGTCAAAAGATATTCTACAGTCACAGTGCGAATGATAAAACAATGCATTACCATAATTAAGTCAACTAATTGTACATGTGAGCACTGATGTTTTCTCAGCAACATTGTGTTTTTGAAAGATAGTAGGGACAGAATGTATCACTTGTCAAGACTTTTCAAAACCAACGTATTAGACAGTGATCAGCGATTTCCCAGCATCAACATCAGCAGCCCTGGTAACATTCAAGACTTTCTCAGGCGTATTCCAATGCCAAGACACTGATTGCAGCCAGTATCCCCACTCTCATGTATTAATCAAACAAAGGCTAATATGTAGACACACAGAGCCCTCCACCCTGCCTTTGACATCAATGCTACTTTTCTTACACATCCTGACTTTTTTTTTTTTTTTTCCAAACTGGAAGCCAGCTGTTGAAATCTGGACTCAATTAATCTAAAGTGTGAAAGATCATGTCAAGCACAGGCAATGACTCACACCAGGAAGAAGGACACTTTGTGATATCTCAACTGTCTGATCAACTATGGTTTTAGGGAAATGACTGATGTTAGATATTGGATTATACACTTCTGAAAGTGTGCCATAATCAAGTGTAGCTAGAATTTGAGCATGCAGCTGAGTGAGGACATATGGAAAAAGTCTTTGCGCTCTTTCTGGAAAAATCATAGCTGAAGAACATGGAAGAGAAAGAGATAACACTTTTCCAGTGGCACCTCTTTGCTTTTTGGTAAAAAAAATAAATAATGTGATCCAGAAACAGGGCTTGTAAGTACTTTTGATTTCTTTTTAAAAGTTGCATTAAGGCAAGAATGTGAATCCATACACGGCAAAGCAGAAAAAAGGAGAATTTGCTTCGTGGTTATAGCTGCCATCTCTGCTGGAGAAGCCTGGTGATGGGGCCATTAGGAGAAGATCTGAGTTACTTTCCAGTTTCATCACTTTGCTGTTGTGTACAGCACAACCTGCACACAGGTTTTGTGCACAGCCGTAGGCAACTCCTTGTGCTCCCCTGTGCCTTTACTGCCATCTATATCTTGAGAATGATAACACTTTGCTTTGTCACAGAGCTGTCACAAATCCATTACAGACAGAGATGCATTTGTTTACTGAAGCAACAACAGGTTTTCCGCAAGTACCCTAGTGAGGTAGCCAAGGAGATCTGGAGTGCTCTGTGGACACACTGCCACTGCAGTGACTGACAGTAACTTTAGGACAAAGCGTGACTTAATGTCTTTGTCATTGTCAGAAAGTGAGAAGAGTTGAAGGATAGAGAAACCTTTTCCCTGCACTAATACCAAAGCTCAGTGGAAAAGAGAAAGGGAGCAGAGAGAGTCTAGACTGAAGCTATCCTTCTGCACAAGGCAATGTGGTCTAAATTTCTTGCATTTTGTCTACAGAAAAATACAGAAAAGTTTGGCCAACTTAAAATGTTACAGTTTACAGCAGGAGATCCAAGCTCTATGGTCAATCCAGGCAAACAGGTATCTAGAAGAAAAAGGACAGCAGCACTTTCCTGGAATTCAGCTTTAGTTGTGCCTTGATGAAATATTTTAAGGTTCACTCAATTCACAGCAAAACACCTGAACTGACTTGGAGTGCTCCAGGCATTGCAATCACACAATTTCCTGTTTTAAAGACAACTCAGCCTCTCCTAAGTTTTCAAGTCTTTATGTCCACATCCAAAATAAAACAACGAAAAAAGAAACCTACAAGAACATCGTATAGGAAAACAGCAATAAGGAGTTAATATGTAAATAACCTTATGCCTGTGTATCTAAGTGCTCTTGCATCTGTCCTTTATTTATCTGTAACTCTTCATAACTGCAGGAAAAAATATGGGCTTTGTCATCTTGGAGGGGACTGGTTTATCTCTGCTCCTGACCCTTTAATTTGTCATCTAGCCAGCATCCCCTTGGTGAGAATGTTTCTGGCACTCCAAGGCTGCAGTTAACTTAATAAGGAATGTAAGCACAGTTAGATAAATTAATTTCAAGGTCAAGCATGCTGACAATGGGAAAAGGATGCAAGTGGCAGGTAATAGAAGAAAATTCGCATGCATACTGATACACTGTTAAAGGCAGATGTTACTAGATAATTTAATCTCAGACATAAGTGATGTTTTCAGTTGCCCTTTTCCATTTAAAAAAAATGTAGCAGATGCAAAAATCAAAGATTATTCAAAGAATTAAGATATGAAAAGCATGTTAGATCACTAAACTCCAATTAGTTAAATTAAATTGTATACCATTATCTACCTGTAGCTTTATTGGTAGCCAGCATTAGCACTCAGCTTGAGCAATAATAAAATTAGAGAATAACACTTTAATTGAATTGCACTTAAAAGGATCATACTGACAAATGTGATTGTATCTGGCTGTAATGCACACCTTTTCCAGCGATCATTAAATCCAATGAAATGAAAGTCACAGGATCTTGACAGCTCTCTGAAATAATCTCTGAACCATGCTGTATCTTGCAGTTCCTAATCAATTTAGAGAAGCCTCATTAAGGCTCTGCAGCTAAAGAACACTTAAAAATCAAAACAAATTACAACATGTTATGGATAACTAGCTAATCATATCGATACAACAAGGATGTATTGTGTTGCAACAATTCATTTCCTTTGTAAGAAGAGTTTGCCATGGATGATTTAGGAATTGTTATTCATAGCTGTGATCAGCCAGCCCTAATGTCAAGGTTTTTTTCATCTTTGCTCATAATAGATGTTTCTTATGCTGCATCTTCACTGTATTTCAGATCTAATACTGGGCTCTATGATGGTGTGCCTGTTAATTATTTGCGTGTCTGTGTATATAGTTGTTTCTCTCCTTTGCTGCTTTTTGCCTCTCTTGAGTACGCAGAAACAATGAGGTGTGATTCTGGGAACAAATTAGACATTATCAGATACCCATGTGAGTATTTCTTGGCAATTTTTGTTCCCCATGAGTAAGTACTTTGTTGCTGGATTATTTAACAGCCAATAACTCACCCTCACTCTCTCCTACCTTCGGTGGTTGTTTCCTTTTTATATGGCAGCTAATACAAAATAGTGTACCTTGATGTAACACTTAACACATAAGCAACTTGAGCTGGGTAATTTAGCAGATTAATGAGACCAGCAAGCCAGCATTTAAAACTGAGGCATATCTGTAGCACTCATTCTTGATCTACTTAGTCAACATGGACTTGGCCAGTCACCTTTCCCAGTGGACTCTTCCCAATCACACGATAAATCACTTTTACTCCACTATTTCTTTTTAAAGATCCCCTCTCAGCCTTAGTTGATAAAAGTCCCAGGCATCAGATGGAGTGCACAGAACCAGATACAAGGTCCTTTCCTCCAACAGGGATATTATATTTAGTCACTTATTCTTGCTTTTGATTAATGTTCCTTTAGCTTTGAGCCTTTGAGGGATTGTTATAGTGTGACTTCTGCTCTCAGCAAAGCATAAAATTGACTGTAACACTAAAGAGCCACTATATAATAGCATCCTATTTTCTGTCCATTGGACTGATTTGCATGGAGCACTCCAGGCCGACATGGGAACAGAGTTTAAAATGCAATAGTAGATTAAGGCAGAATATGATACTGATGTCAGCTACTATTTATAAAGCAGAGGTTAAGTTATCTGAAAAAATACGGCTTCAATAAATACATGCTTTTTCTTCTGTTCTCTTTTTGCATGAAAAGCGGAGCAAGATTCCACACTGCATATGGATTTCCACATACAATTTAAAAGAGTTTTTAAAGCTTGCCCAAGGTGTGCAAAGAGGCTGTTAAACACAGGCATACTGCTCAGCAACAGCAGTAGCAAGTCCACAAACATTTCAGAGGGGGTTCAAGATTTAAACATAAATGTAACAGATCCAAAACCTAACCTGAGGTTTAACGCCAACTGAAGTTAATATTATTGGCATCACGATAGTACCTGCAGTTTCAGTCACGCCAGAACTCTTTTGTGAACAGCAGTAAACAGAAACAAAACACAATTCAAACAGTTCCTGATGCTCTTCAGGAGTTCAAGTTTGGGGCATGAAAAACACAAGCACTCTTAGTGCTAAGGACCTGATCAAGCTCTGAGCAACTCTCATTGCTGTAACTCCCTTCAGCAGAGGGGTGCAGCATGGAGACAAATCCCCTCAATAGATCAGTTCTGTAGCTGAACATGTGAGTTCACCTGGGACACACTTGAAAACTATTTTCTTGACCCCCAACGCCCCTGAAGCCAACACACAGCATCTGCCCTGACTCATTTCACTGCCTCACCTCTGGCATAATGCACTGCACACATTTCCATAACCCTGCAGATTAGGGCTTTATTGTGGACTTATTCTTACCTCTGACAAACGCCATTAGCTGCACCTGAATTATAGTCATGGCATGGAGATCAGAATGGGAGACTGAGTCTTTGTACTATGTTGGACAAGTTCATCTGGATGACTGGAGCACTGCTGGGAGCTATGTCTTTCCACCTCAGACTGTCATGTTCTCCCCTACAGAAGTTGCTTTAACAGAGTGGCTGTTGTTTCTACTGCATAGACTTAGGTTTCACTTTCACCTTTCCCAGGCATAAATGGCTAATGCTGGATGAAGGACAAGGAACACACAACTTGAGTATGGGACTTATAAAGGAAAAAAAAACCCCTAAAGACAAAAATAAAGATTATGGGAGAATAAAGTCGCATGCAAACCCTTACTAAGTCTCTCTCTCATTCTTTCAGGGGAAGTCTCCAACTTCAAACTCTGGTGAGGTGCTGAAGGGCTAATGATGTGGGAAAATGTCTGTATATAAACACCTGCACTCTAAAGGAATACATTGGAACCAGGGCTCACTGGGATAGGAACAGCTACTTGAGACTGGGAGTAAAATGGGGAAAGCTCAACAGCATAGAATCATAGAATCAGTCAGGGTTGGAAGAGACCACAAGGATCATCTAGCTCCAACCTTTCTGCCATGGGGAAGGAGACCCTATCCTAGATGAGTCTGCCCACAACCTCATCCAGCCTGGCCTTAAACACCTCCAGGGATGGGGCCTCAACCACCAACCTTGGTAACCCATCTCAGGGTCTCACCACTCTCATGGTGAAGAACTTCTTCCTCACATCCAGTCTGAATCTCCCCACCTCCAGCTTTGCTCCATATCCCCTAGTCCTGTCGCTACCTGACAGTCTAAAAAGTCCCTCCCCAGCTTTTTTGTAGGCCCCCTTCAGATACTGAAAGGCCACAATAAGGTCACCTGGGAGCCTCCTCTTCTCCAAACTGAACAGCCCTAGCTCTTTGAGTCTGTCTTCCAGCCCTCTGATCATTCTTGTTGCCCTAAGGGAATAAAACATGACTGCTTGTCAAGCATCCTGCTCCATTTTGCTACCTGGAGCACCCTTTACATAACACAGCAATTAATTAGGAACAACACACATTTGTGGTAACCCTTGAGGTAGTGAAAAATAACTAATGCATATAATGTATATATGCAGGAACTTTCCTTTTAGCAAGAAATTTCATCAGGCTACCTCAGTGCATGTCAGATAGCACCAGTTCTGACAGTGGTGAGACTGGACCCATCAACAAATGGATTTGGAGTATGTTTATAAACTGGAATCCTCTATTTTGAAGCCTGTATTAGAGAGTGAACAATGACAGGTCTCCTAGGAAATATATTATGGAAAAAGCAGAAGAGCCCCTGGGATTTCCCATCATTCCAGTCCCTGTTATCACCACCTTTGTGCCATGCACACACCTCCCATGGTGTCCAACTCCACCTGAATCTGATGACAGTAACTGAGTTTCTTCAGCATCAATAAGGAGCTCACAGTCATGGGTAGCAAGCACTAGGGCTGCCAAGAAGCTATATAATGCCTCCTTCCAAAGCAAAGCTGGAACTACCAAAGACTTTTCTGTCCTTTACAGGTATTTATGTCCCATAGAACTAGCAGTTGTTCAGTAAATGACTTCTTACTACACAGCCCAGAAAGAATTCAGCAGGTTTGCCTTCACACTCACAATGTTATCTCATTATAAACTACAATTTTTGTTCACAAATGGCTGAGTTATGATGTCTGCCACTCCTTGACACAATGCCCATTTTAAATACAGTCTACACAGAAATTAAAACTTAGGCAACTAGTATTACCAAACACCCGTTTTCAGAAGCTGTAGATAATGCTAAGCAAAAAGAAAGACACTTGATATTTATTTCTGCATTCTTACTGACTGCTTCTCTAAGAGGCCTTAGTACTCAACCCAACCACAATCCGAAATCTCTCCCTGCAACCATGAGGTGTAAAAAATGAATGTAATAAATGGAAAGACAGAATATTATATTTTCATGTATTTCCAGAAATGCAAGTACTTAGAAAACCATCACAGATTCAGAGATGAGACCAATGTTGAACACTGACAGCGCTGCAATATAAACTAGGCCTTGGCTCCAGGCTTGCCTGTGGCTGACCTTGCAAGTCTACTCTTTGGGAAGTCAAAGTGAGCCACTTGTATCAGGAGATGGGCTCTGTGCTCCCCAGGGCAGGACACCAGACAGTTCTAGATGCTGTTTTAAGCTTGAATCAATTTGTAACACCCATAGCTTAGTGTGGAATTGCTCTGAACAGTTTACAAACTTCTTCTGGAAAACTCTTCCCTACAAAGGAGTTAAAAATACACATCTGTGAAATATAATCATATACATTTTTCACTTCCCACAATTTCCTTCTGTCTCTCTCTTTCCCAACTAATTTCCAACTTATTTCATCTCCTACCTGTTCTCAGCACACAATCACATCCCTCTGAAGCTATTTTCTTGCTTAAATGATGCTGGAATAATGTTAACAAGACTTTTTTTTTTTTTTTTAATGATTACCAGATCACAGTTCACCTGTGAATCAGCAGTGCGTTAAGGGGCTGATCCTGCCACCCTTGAAATCAATTGTAGTTTCATTCAATGAAACCAAAAGGTCTCGGTCTCAGCAAGCCATAACTCTAGGTCTAGTAGCCATTTATTATTAATAAGTACAGTCTGGGACAGACTGATAAATGACCCCTAACCATCCCACTCAATTTCAGAAGGAGAAAGAACCAGAATGGACTGATTAATGGCTCCAGCAATCTCAAGTGGTGCTAACCTTACCTTTACAGGGACGGGGAGATGTCTGATGGGTATAATATTTACATAACAAAGCAATTATCTCTATAATGTGGTTTGTTTCAGGATGCATATGCTCTAGCTCAGTGTAGTGGGGCTGTGGGAGACATTATCTGACATAGCATGTAAAATTTATAGATGGAGGCTTGCGCTGTCCAGTTTGCTTACAAAAGGCAAGTAGAGATGTTCTGAATGACAGCCTTTGCACCAGGTAGAGGTGGCTTTTGCTGCAGAGGGCTGGACCCAAAGGGAATTCACATTCCATTGACTTAAGTGGGATTTGTGTTAAAACAGCAGAAAGGTGACATTGCTGACCAGGACACAACAAGAACTGTTTAAAACTTAGAAAGAAGTAGCCCAAAATAACTAGATCATCCATACCTTAAACAGCAACATCCTGGATCCAAAGCATGCCTATCTGTCTGGGTAGCCAATGAAATGTCCTGAATGACATCTAAGGAATCCAATAAAGCCATAAAATTAACTGGTGAGAGGGCATAACTCAAAAAGAAGTTGATGGCTATGAGAAGCCTTCAGGGATTTAAATAGGCTGCAAAGAGGAGACTACTAAATTCAGTAAAAGAGGGGGGGAAAGTAATGAGAAAGAAGCTCTGCTCTGTAGAGGCCAGCAAAGCACTACTGTTGGGAGCATGCAAAGAGGAAAGATAGCACTGAACAAAAAGCAGAAGTTGAAACACCCCATCAGATACTTCGTTGCAGGAGAAAAGCTATTTTAATTTGTCTGTATCTGAATAGCAATATGGGGCATGGCCAGTGTCATCTACACTCAGTGCAGATGAAATGGTGTTCCAGCAGAATACAGCTGGGTGGCCACTGTCCTGCTTCTCACCATGGGCTACATGGTGAGTGTCTGCAGGGAGGGAGCAGCCTTCCCTCTCAAAACTTTCCTACTCATTTTGCCCATGTTGCCAAAAAGCTTTCAGCTGGCTCTGAAAAGGAGAAGACAGAACCTTCTCGTACAGGATGTTCTCTCAGTTGTGAGTGCAACACGGTCAGTCCAGCTGCATATGGCACTTACACCTCAGCTCCCCCAGAGCCAACCTCCTGCCTTGGTTCCCATCCTTCACACTGCTCAGGTAATGAAAGCAAAGCAGATAGCAGCAGTGACCTACTTCCAGCCTCATTTCTTGAGGAAGCTGTCTCATCAAAAGCTCTCCATGAGCTCAGTTCAGCCTCAGAAATCCAAACAAGACAGAAATGTGAGATGCCAAATAACAGGCAGTTTGTTCTGGATGTCTGCAAGGAGTTGACAGGTACCTGAGTGAATTTGGCCCATTAGGAGACGTAGGAAACAGGACACTAATTTCACAGACTGTCTTGGGAAATCCTGCACAGAGAAATGGCTTCTCCTGCAGGCAGACCTTCGTGGACACAAGAAGCACTTTGCTCTCCACAAGCTCCATGCTGGACTGACATTTAACACAGTAGAAGTTGCAGCAATGGAGGTCATTTAAGAATTGCAGGAGATCTGGTCAAAATTAATAGTTCTAGATTTACAGTGGAGAATCAGTGATAGGAAACTAAAGAGGAGAAGTAGAATAATAAAACCAGAACATTCAGCATAAACCCCTAAATGTGCTTTTAAGTGATCTCAGCTGCAACAACTAACACACACCAGCTGTTACAAGGTGCAAACTGAAAGTCTTGGGTAGACCAACAACTTGACCAGTTCTGTTCAATTAGGAGCAGAGCTGCGCCTAAGATGTGTGCCAGTAGATGGTGTGTTTATTTTAACCTAATAGTTACCTGACCATAGCGAGAGTTCCCTTTAGCATTGCTGCTTTGTTTTGAGTCCATACTGCTTGCTGAACATGCTTCAGTTGTACCACCTAGTTTTCTCTCCTACTAGCCTATCCCCTTATGGAATGTCACAAAGAAGACCACTCTGACCAACATGATAGGAATGTTTGGATAATTGAGTGTAGTATGTTATCCATATTTGCACTTCAAAGCATTCTGCAGTGAAATATAACCCTGTGCCATCTTTTATAAGATGAGTGATAGAAATGCCAGAATCTTTCCTCATCTGCTTTGGGTTTGCTCTGTTGCCTTGTTCAGGTCCTGATTTACCTTAACAAACATCCATGCCTCTACGACCAAGGGAAAGCAGCTGGAAACCTATGGATTTTAGTGTCCTCTTGAAATGTTTCAGAGATACCTTGACTCAGGCTCCAGCTCTAGCTTGTTTTTACAGTAGCTTTCAAGAATTTTTGAGACATCATTTCATTTGCTTTCATCTTATGATAGCTTGTTCAGTTCCCTGTACAATTAGACCATGGCATTTTTATGGCTCAAAGTGCTGCATGACTTTTTAAAAGTAGGTCATGTGAAACATGAATGTGTTACATCAACATACCAAGAAAGCTTGGTGTATCTCAGTTCAGATGCTCAGCATCTGATACCACTACTCTGCATGTTACTCAGCCAACACATCCAGTGAGTGCCTCCAGTTCACCTCATGCTTCTTCAGAGAGATTGAGGGAAATAACTCTTTCTCAAAATAATTGGTAACTTATGGGAAGAGTCAACTGAGAGGAGCCAAGAACCAGGAACTCTAAATTTCCTCATCCATGACTGCTACATCACAACTTGACACATCTCCCACCTGACAGCCACAAGTGGTCAAAAACATTTCTCCTGACAGGCAAGGCACCGGATGACAGAGCTACTGACATTGTATCCATTTTCCTTTCTTCTATCAGAGAAGAACAGCCTACGTACTTCTTCTAATCAAGCAGTGTGACTGATGCACATCTCAAAGTCCAACCTTTAAGGATGATTGGTGACCCATGAGAAAAGAAGGTATGTGATTAACTCTGTAAGTTACTTCACCCACTGGTTGCATACAATGCCCAAGAAGCAGCAGCAGCAGCAGCACCAGCACTGAAGTCGAAAGCTAAGAAACATGCTCCTGTAATGCACTTTCAGAAATTCAAAACGCACATACTTGTTGGAAATAAAGGACCAACAACAAAAGTAGATGCCAGAACACTGAACTAGTTGACTCACAAAAAATTAAAGCATTCTTTCAGCACTAATTATATTTTGTAGGGTTAATTTTCTTGGGTCACATATACAATGCCCACAAAACTTGTATCAAACTCTTACATTTCTTCTGTAAGTTTTGGCCAGTTTAACTCCCCGAGATGTGGGCTGCACTCCCAAACTGAACTTAACTACATCCACCACACTAATGCTGGAAACTCTGGGGCAGCAGAGGACTTAATCTCATAAAATGTGTCATTAGGTTGTATGTTTTAGAGTTTTCTAAATTCAGCATATGGTAATTCCCACTCTTACTATTTTGGGTAGGAAGGGAAGGTGCCCACAGACAACAAACTCCTCTCTTATTTCAGACTTACCTCTCCTCCTGTAGCCCTTTTGCAAACCCTATGTTTAAGAGCTGTGAATTTGTAACTAACTGGTCGTTGCTCTCAAATAGAACAGCATCTAGATTTAGCGCTCACAGCTCTGCAACTTCTCCTTTGCTTCTAAAGGCACAAATCAATTTTTCCTAGCATGGTGTCCAGCGCAACTCTTACATTTGCAACTGAGTACCAGAAAGTCAGGACAGACACTGAATTACACTGAATTTTCTAATCACCTTATAGTATTAGGGTTTACCTAAAATACACGAAGGAAACAACTCTAAGGCTAGTCCTACAGAGCAGCAGTTCCAATATGTGCACAGACATGGAATCATACGGCTGGAGCCTCGCCTTTAGCTTACAGCTGGTTTCAGTCCCAGTGGCAGCAAGACTGGAAGGAGTTTATTCACATCTAGTTACAAAAGATCTTATAAACACGCCTGATGTGACTCAGGGTTAAAAGGGCACCTTTGCTGGATCTTAGAGTCTTCTTCGGGTAGGTTTCTCATTCTGTTTATGCCCAAGCAACAGTTTTCAATCAGATGTAGCAACAAGCACAGCAAAACAGCGTCAAGAATCCAGCCCTTAATGCCCACTTAGTGTACACTGACATTCAATGGCAATTACTTTCCTTTCCTAACTTGAGATACAAAATGTCCTGTCTGGCAAGAACAGCCCAGCACTGTTATGCCTGTCTTTACTTGATGCAGAATGATTTTCCACTGTAGATTCATTATGTCATTGAATTCAGTCACGGGAATATTAACATTTTCACACATGTGCAAACTCATCTTATGAATGCAAAGCTCATTTATTACACTGATTTCTTCAGAGGCTATAGTACGCTCATTTTATAATGAGGCTTATAAAAAAAGACAGATTCTGAGCTGGAGAAAGCGTGGAAATTTACCTGAAATCTGAAGTTTACAGCCAAGACTGTTTATGGCTGGCAATTTTTTCTCCTTTTTTTTTTTTTTTTTTTTTTTTATGTCTTGAGTAATTCAAAATATAATGTAATAAGAGAAGCTTGGGGACTTTGTAGCAAGGGCTTTTGATTGCTTACTCTGAACTCACTAATGGCTCTCATAAGACTGAGCAATTTAAAGGGAAAAGCCAACTCCAAAGCCACACTGCAACACCTCTAAATGACATTTAGACCCTTGCACTGAAGTCTCAGGAAAGAAACAACTACAGTGTCTCTCTCTGTACAGCAGAACACAACATAATTTAGATAGAAATATGAAGTTAATAATGCTATGTGGCTATTGCAGCATCATAATTAGAGCACATTTTAATTTTGGAACATAATATTAGTTTTCTTAGAAAATACAAACAGTTCATGCTTATGAAATGCTCCCTCAGTTAATGCTGCTATCCATAACTCTGAGCACAGAAACAGATAAACATTTTTGGTCAGATAGTCACAAATCTGCACAACAAGAGGAAAATTAAAAGAAATCAACTGCAGTGTTGAACACATATTTGTACATTTTTTCCTTAAAACACCAACAGCTAATTATCTGGGTCAGCAGAAGAGGGAGCTACATTTTTATTGTAAAGTTTAATAACACAGCGACTCCTTTTGCAGATGTCATAGCCATGGTTGGTATTAAAATAAATAATAATAATTTAAAACCCCTTTCATTTTATTGAAATAGTAGGAGATGGTCTCCCTGGTGGCTGAAAAGAGAAAGCCCAGTAAAATGCTACTTTAGAGTTTACTGGAAATGTGATGAATTTTAAGTTTCAAATAAAACAAATGTACCAATTCAAATAAATTGATCTTTTCTACCACATGAAAGTAGATATTAAAGATATAATTCTCTTGAGTTTTACATCTACACTGTCCTTGATATGACTGCAAAAAGATGTTTTAATTTGGCTTAATTCTCCTACAAGAAAAATCAAACCCTATGTATATTTGCGTATTCTCTTAATTAAACATACTTCTAAACATTGTAATCTCACTCTTATTTGCAAGGACAAAGCACATGACTGCATCCTTTAACTTACTTTTTAAAGCCATAGGGCCAGGTTTCCTGCTCAGTGAAAGCTGTGCCTTGCCCCTGAATTTGCCATATTTGCCTCAGGGATGAAGTTGAGCACCCAGGGTAGGAAAGATGGACTGCTCAAGAACGGCTTCACATTCACAGAAGTGTGTGTTCATAAAGCGTCAGGAAGAAATCATAGCCAAAAAATTTCACATGCAGGAGGAACACAGGAACAGGTACCTAAGACTGCATTCAGGTTCTGACCATATAGTGTCCAGCAACAGAGGGGTAAACAACTCTATACCTACACAAGACAACCCACTGGGTAAGAGTGTGCATTACTACTTCATATGCACATGAATCCTGGGAAGGGAAAGGAGAATAAAGGCCTTTAATGTAGTCTAAAGCAAATAAAAGTACCTACAGCAATAACAAGAAAGGTCATTGTTAGCCCCATCACATAGATTTAATACATCAGACACATCCAGCCTAATGGTTGGGAAGTTAAGACACCCAAGATTCCAAATCTATCCAGACAGATCCTCACTATTGTCAAGTAATTCTCATGACTTCTGAACATCTGAAATGTATGTGACTGAAGGGAAAACAAGAAAAAAGACTCTATAGTAAGGACGTTCAAGCTCTTGAATATGTAGCACAGGAAAAGGCAATCTACAGTTTACCCTCCCAATATGTGCCAAGTATATGACATGTGGCAAAGCTGCATGCTGAAAGGTTAATTTGGCCCTGAAAATCATGTATTTGTAATTTTTGTGCATGCAGTGAGTGAAATTAAATCCCACTCAGTCCACAGAGTCAGTACAAGGGTCATATTTTCTTGTAAACTTCAGCAGATGAGTAGACACACCTGCACAGGGCTCTCTCCAGTGAGCAAAGCATTTTCCAAGTCTGCAGCCCAGATCCACAGATAGGGGATAAATGATGCCCAGTCAGAATATCTGACCTCTAGACAAAAAGCATGATTTCCCCCCCCCCCTTACTCTATACAGTCATCGGCATGTGATCAGGATGTTATCCAGGGCCAGACGATCTGATCTGCAGACATAGGCTAATACAAGTACAGGCACCACTGTGTGGAAAACACCCGGGCAGTCCTGCGTGGAGGCAGTGGGCTGCCAATGGCCCCTGCCTGCCTCTGCCAGCCCCATGCTTCTAGTGCAGTGCCTGGGATGCCTCTGTCCCCACTGGCAAGGGGCTTGCAAGTGCAGATGCTGCACTCTCCACAGGCTCTACAACACAGGCTTCGAGTTGGGCTGGGGCATGAATGAGGTGCTGCACAGAGATAAGAGCCCTTTTGCAAACAGCTGCAGTGGGGAGCAGTGCAGGAACCAGCTGTATTGGTGTTACCAGGGACTTTCCATCATCTGAAGTGTTCCAGCTCCACTTTACCTCATAAAACAAAGCTGGCTGTGTTGCTAACCCTCAGCACTGTAAAACCATAAAGCAGGAGTCACACATAAATCACACCCAAATGCCTTCTGGGGTTTCAGCTTTTAAAGTTCACGTTTTCAGGCTCTTCTCCATAAGCATAAGAACAAAATTCTCTCTACATGAAAACTGAGATACTTTCCTCACCACTGGAATCCACAAGCTAGAACCTTAAGCAAATAATGCAAGACTGGAGATGAACTCTTGAAAGCTCACAACGCTATGCAGATTGTGCTCTGGTTTCTGGCAAACCAGGTGTGAAGGCCCCATGACGGCCTTTGGAGTGGAGACCTGAGGCCCTCTTTATGCTGGGGTTTGTGCACACCACCAATGCACTGTTGGTGTGACAGTCTGAACGCTGCATCTCCACATGGCATCCAGCACTAGCCTGGAGGGTCTAGTCTGGAAGTCAGCCAGAACTCTGACACAGATCCCTCTGTGAAGCATATTGTGGTTATTTTGTCCACCCTACATTCATCTTGTTCTCATGAGATTGAGCAAACCCCTCCCACTAAACCAATTAAAAAATGTCTCTGTAATGGGAGCTTGTAATTTATCAAAAGGTCCAATTAGCAACTCCTCTTTGTTGCCCTGTGACACCATCTCTTCAGCAAATGAAGAAACTGGAGGAAGGTACGAGGCTCTAACATTTGTAAGCAAATGGTGGTACTCTGAATATGCATCTGGGTCCCTACATACAGCAGGAACAACACAATAGGATTGTCTATGGGATACTTTTAGGCAAATATTTCAGCTGGTAAACACAGCTTCAAAGCATAATGCTATCTAACTGTGAAATAGCTGAGTCAGGTGCACTTACTGAAGTGTGGTGAGCCAAACACTAATTACAGTATGGTTGCACCAAGATTAGTGTTACATCTGACATATTTTTAAAGAAGGCTTAAACCAGTGCCAAATTAATCCGATGAACCTCCATGAGCTTCATCCATAGGCATGTTATTGTAGCAAAAGAAGAAAGTTGAAGAGATACAGAGCATGTTAGAAGATCTGCTTCTTATTGCTGAGAATCAGCACCAACGTTTCTTGGAGCTTTGACTAAGTGCCTGAAAAGTTTAGTCACTCACAGGTGCTTTGCTGCCATCTGTCAACAACTGATTATTGCAAACCTGTTTACTCAGTCTAGGGCTGTGAGAGAGAACTTGCTATCTTTGCTCAATCTCTTTACACAGCTCCTGAGCATCTTCCCCCAGAACGAACCTGCCCCAGGGCTTTGGGAAATTGCAATCCGCATCTCTAGATGAGCTCCACAGCTGGCCCCCACCTCTGTGAAGTTCCCGAACTTCAATTTTGGCTCAGAGTCCTGAATTTGGAGACATAATTATAGCACTGTCATTCACAGGAAAATCTTCACGGGCTGGGGTATTGCCATTACTTGCCAGATGTATCCACACCCTGGTACTCATTACATGCATTACTGACCCCAGCTGAACCATGAGAACAATAAAGCTAGCCCTGGTCAGGAATCGTTTTGACAAAAGATGGTTTCACTAGAAGAGGCAGAGGAGAATCTAACATAGTTCACAGACACTTGCTGCACAACTCAGCTCCACACAAGCCACCAGCAGGATCTGGCTGTGCCAACTCCACAGGACTCTCCCTTGACCCTCAGTGGATGATCAAGAAGCCTGAATATCCAAGATCCATCAGCCTATGGAAGAAGCCAGATCAGGTCTAATATGGAATCTAATTTCTGCCTGAATTGGAAGAGAACTTCAGCACACACTAAAGTGCTTTGCAGACTACAGGAGCGGGTCCAGAGCTGTCAGCTTTGCAGCAGAACATGGGTCTCTTCGTGGCCTCCTGCTGCCATAGACAAAGTTGGACACTAAATGTTTTTATCTGCACTTGTAGATATAGAAGACTTGAAAATCTTCCTGCAGGAGATTGCTAACCTGGCTACAAAGACCCAGCCTGGTGTGCCTGACCATCACTACTGGAATTTTTCTAAAGTGAACACGATTTTGTTAAATAAGTGTTTATAAATTTCCATAGAGGAGCACATTTAACTACTAATAACAGCTTTTTATCTATTAACTTCAAGCAAAGTGTTCAGCCTTTTCCTCCTAAGTACAGGCACCACAGGGTTTGTTTTAATCTGGTTATAGCTCTTCAGGTAGAGAAATTCTAATCTTGCTCAACAGGCATTTTGCAGAGTGAATGGGGTGATATGCTGGCTGTCAGTCCTGTCAGATGACATACACACTAAACCTAAAAGTTTCTAAGCTTTTGGTCTCTCTGCCTCCCTGAATCACCTTCCTCATCAACTGCATTAAAGTAAGTAAACCATGAAGGAACAAAAAGCAAGAAAATGCTTGACATCAAATCGTCCCAGTGTTAGAAACCAAGGTTCAGCATCACTGCACCTTCCCATACAGCACTATCCCATTAGGAATACTTTCATTTGATTAGACTGATCCATTGGCTCCTAGTCCATATTACTTAACCCTCAAACCATTATGCCCTATTGAAAATAATTGGCAATGACAGTTTTGGGTTTAATATTTAATACAGTGGTTAAATGGAGTTGTACTGCTTGTGGTTATAGTTTCCATTGACTAATAAACAAGTCAAGAATAAAATGTATTTTTCTTCAGCTGTTACATTAGCAGAAAGCTAAACATGATGTCACTCATAACAGCCTTGAACATTTTCAGAGAAATAGCTCCCAAAGCCAAGTCAAATATTTCATTGATTCGTGGTTTACTTGTTTTCTTTTTTTATTACTGGAGGAGTGTCTTTTTAGTAGCTTTAAGAAGGGCTGCAAAACTTGCAAAGAGCCCTTCACTCAGCATCCTGTGCACTGGCTCCTCCTGCCTGCGCAGCTGCAGGACAGGGTGCAGAGTCCCCTGATGCCTGCTGCTCACTGCTCCAGCAGTTGCTCTTGCCTTGGCTGTGCCAGCACCACCCTCTGTGGGTCTTTTCTGTATGCCAGTGACCTAAGCTGGGTTAGAAAAATTTGCAAGGAAAAAGAGATAGAACCATCCTCATCCAAAGCCACCATATTGTGAAGCTATCATCTCAGAGGAGAAGCCTTCTGCACATTGCTCCCTTTCTTGCACAACAGAAGAGAAAGGTTGTGGAAGAGCAGGGCTCGAGCGTGAGATATCTCAAAGTAAAGGCAAACATAAGGAGGTTGTCCTGCAAGGGCTCACCCACCTGTACAAATTTTGGGTCAGATTACCTGGTGTCTCGCCAGTAGCTTCAAAAGGACTTTATTTATTTACTCTAGCCAAGAATTTGGCACTCTATTTTTTAATCTGCCCACATCTTTCACCTCCTCCTGTAGCGCTTGTTCTCCCAGGGCTTTTTTTTTTTTGCCATTAACGCTCCCAGTTCTGGATGATTATTACATTAACAGGGATTCCAGCGAAGGGTGGGGCTCACTCCCAGCAAATTAGTCAGCATGGATCTCCACTCCCCCATGGCTTGGTTCCCACCAGTATCTGAGCAGGCTTGTACATACTGCAGCCACTGCTGTGATTTACTGGAAAGAGACCCTTCACATGTGTCATTCACAAGCTGAGAGAATGAGACAGAGATGACACCCAAGCACTTGAATTACCAGAGAGAAAACTAACATTCACTAAACATGTTCTGTATTCTATCAGTGCCAGATGCTGCTTCTGCAAACCTTTCCTGCTTGCTCCTTGAGCCAAGCTTTTGTGCAGTATAACTTTGAACACAGAAGACTCTAAACACATAGAGGAAGATGTACTGCCCAAGGACCAGAACCTTCAAAGCAGTGAGCTAGTACTTCTGCAAATGTGCTAACTGCCCATCTCTATAAAGCACTCAGACTCAGAATTCTTAGAAAAGGATTTGCCAACATCAACAACACAGGATTGGAATGTGGCCTTCCAAATTCTTCATTATACTGAGACAGAGGTGATTTGAGAAGATCCACAGCAGCAAGCACCTTTTCAGAGATAAGGCTCCTAAGTTGCCAGCTCACATTTGAACAGAACCTCAGATATATTGACAAATATATACTTGTAACACCTATAACACCAAGCTGATCCCTTACCCAACATCCACTCGAAGAACAGAATCAGTCAAGGTTGTAATTTTCAAATGAACTTCTTGAACTAGATGGTCAAGCAAGGTTAGCTTCACAGATCCCAAGGTGGGAGAGGAAAGTGACTTTCTATCATTGAAACATCTGAGGCCACATGTTATAACTGAAAGATCAATTTTCCAAGAAAAGAGAATAAGATTGCTGGGTGGAACCAATGCTTAAAACATATTTAGCATTGGTTTTGAACTTACTTAGAAGCATGATGGAGAAACACAGCTCTGTTTCCATTTATATATATCCAAAATGACAACCTAAATTTAGGACATGACAAGTGCCAGACTGACTTAATTGGTAACAGAAGGTCCATATACATAGCTGAAGCATAGGTACACCATGGGCAGCAGTCAGGCAACCTGCCCCAGCTGACTGCAAAGCTGGCTAGAGAAAACTAAAATGGAGAAATGCCTTAACAGGTCCCTTAGGTGTTCATCTAGAGCTAGCATCCCCAACAGAGCCTAGTGACAGCTGAAGTCATACTCCCCTAGACAAGCTGCATGGGATCTGGGTCTTTGGAGGCCAGTCCTGTTCCTGATGCTCCTTGTTTGCTATCAGCACCTGTGACAAAAGTGCTTCCACGGCATGAGGCATGGTGGCAGAAGCAGGGGTGACTGGCTTCACTTCAGGTGGGCCCAGTTGCTCCATGCTTGCTGGAGAGCTTCTGAAAGCTGTATGCAGCTAGTCACTTAACATAAAGTCATGTAAAACAGATCCAGTAAAGAACTGAAATCATTACTATGCATAAATCTTTGTATCTTTCATTTTTACCTGTTCATGGAGAGAAAAGCACCTTGTGCACCATGCAAATCCAGTTTAAGCTCTGAGAATAGGCTCTAAGTAGGACTTAAGTAGTACAGAGGCTGTTAGGCTGACCCTCTACACTGGGGTTAATTTCATCCAAAAGCTTTTCCAAGAGATAAGGAAACAATCTTTCACGTACAAAGTGCTTGAGGAAACCAAGAAACAGCAAAAGAATCTGCCTGCTTTGAAAGCTTTGTGTCTCACCTCCACACTCAATAGAGAGATGTGTTGTGTTGACGTACTGTAGATTATACCTTAGCCAAATGGTGAAGTTGAAAGGAAACAGGATCCCCTGACACTGTTTTAGACAACCCATAATATGGCACTATCATTAAATGAAGTTTACAAAAGGCTTCTATTTACACATCTGCAGAAAATAGAACAGGGCTCAGGATGCTGACTGCAGTGTAAATGTGAACTGAGGAACTGAACGGCGTTCAATGGGGGCGTGCAAAATCTAGCACAAAGAAAAAGAGGAGAAAAAGGTCTGGCTGCCCAAAGCAGCCCTGCATCCCAACTGCAGAACAGCCCTTATTATCCAACAGCTCAGTCATGCTGTAGCAGTGGAAGGCAAGATCAGGATCAATGTGAGACAGCTGTCAATCTGGAAGATGACTGTGAAAAGGTAGACAAGCCTAGACCTAACATGAGCTCTCTGCCGGCTGCTTCCAGAAAAGGTCTCTAAAACTGGTGGTCAGAAGTGAAAAGGGATGACCATGCACATTTGCACCTTGGGAATGGAATGTTTTAATGGAAAACCTCACTCTGCAGTTCAGATCCAGGCCATTACATTTGTGTGAAAGTCTGTTGAGGTCCCATTAGAAAGGTAGGGTTTGACTATGAGTGAGTCAATCCACATCTGTTTTGCTTCTGGAACAGTTAGGAACTAGAAGGGGAGAAGGAAATCCTGAATCTAGTTTTCTGGATAAAGGACAGGAAAATGTCCTTTAGACAGAAGACAGAGTAAATAAGAAGGCATATATTAATTGCTTTTAATGTAATTTTTTTTTTTTTTAAAGGGCAAAAGGAGCAAGATTTCAGATCAGTGCTGGTGATCTGAATATGACCAGCAAGAATGAAGACACCAAGTTTAGATTATTTATCGACTGGGGGCTATTTTGGCAATGTGAGTCCTTATTTTCTCTTGCTTCTGAAAACATTTTCAGTTAAGGACCCCTGTAGAGGTGAATGCTATTTGTAACCAACTAGTTTTACCCACACATTCAAATAACCCTAAAATGACCTCGATTCATGACTAATCTAGGGCTAAATTGAAAGTGGTGCCTTTGAGGAGAAAGCTCTGCAGTGCCCAGAAAGAGCAAGTACCAGCTTGTACCTCCTCACTGCAGTCAGCAAAGCAAGGCCACCTATAACCACAGCAGCTCCTGCCCCTAATAAATACATGGGAGTTTGTAATGCAGGAGCTGGTACTTCACCAAGGATTCGCTAGACTTTGACCCTTGTGCAAGTTTGGACATTACTCTGAGAGATCAAATCCAATGATTTATTCTGTTATGTAGCTATTAAGATCCAGCCCTGCAAAGATCTGCTGCAAAGAGCTTTCCTCAGAGGAGCACTTCCCTGCAAGGCCTTTGCATCATAGATGTGCTGTGTCACACAGGCTCTAGTATCATGCGTAGCCGCACACTGTCATTAACCACCCTTTAGTAGGTAATAGGGTGAAACATGTCAGTGAACCATAAACCTAGACTGATTTAGAAGATAAATTGTAATGGCCCAGAAGTAGCTGTTACAGTCTTTCCTGTCAATACTTCACCTTTAAAAAAAATCCCTAAATACTTACTAATACTATCAGATGTAATGGCTGTCAATAACATTTTATGTCCTGTCACCTCTGGTATGCTCCTGGGAGCAATGCTGCTCCTTGCTTTTTCACATTAACCCTTCCTCACTGCCTGACCCACCTCTTGCTGAACTTAAAGGTGAGGATATGACTTGAGAGGCAGAAATGTTGGGTGTAGCTGGCATGATGCACCAGGTCCAGTGGCAGAGCTGGTGTCATCTGTTCCTTCTCTACCCCCTATAAACAAGCTTATGACAGTTTCTTGGCCCAGTAAGGTGTGCTACATTGCTGCACCTGCAGAAAGACAACAGCAAGCTGAAACGGAGGCTCTGCCTTTGCTTTGTCCCATCTCTCAGATCATGGTTTGGTGTTTTAAGTAACAGTACTGCAGTGCTGCCACACACAAGAGCCTGCTTGGCATGTTGACAGCTGGCTGATCTGGGCATGTACACAACCCAGCATGCATTACCACCACTGGAGATGACTGTTGGCTAGGAGGGCAAATGAGTGGCACATACTGTGATTACACAAAACAGGGATCATGATAATTGCTGGAGAGCTTCAAGAGGGAAGCAGAAGGAATAATTTTTCACGTCACAAGTATTAACTGTCAGTGTTAATTATTGGTATTTATGGCTGCCGTTTCTGGGATTAGCCAAGTAAGCACAGTGTGATGAAGTAGGGCATCACTGCCGGAAGTGGAATCACACTCCCTGGGGCAACCAAGGAGCCACAAAATAATCCCAAGTGTCTTTCAAGTGTCATCCACCTCCTCTGTCTCTGGCAAAACAACATATTGCAGCTCTCTATGTCAACAGCACTGAGCAGACAGTATCTTGGCTAAGACATCACAAATATTTAGACTTCACTCAAGCAGGGTGGATGCTCCGCAGCCTCCAAAGAAATGGATGATCCTGTATCAGTGAACAAAGCGAACCTATATATAAATATAGTGCATACAAAAGAAGACAGATGTCTAATCCCTTCTGTTGGGAGTCTAGATCTAGACTTCTGCAATGTTTAAGGGCCTGAGGCTAATGTATCCCTAGAAAAAGTAACATCTTGGTTATTAGTGCAGCCATTTCAAACACATCCAGATGCAGTTCCATCTGTGTGTCTGGGCACATCAAGAGCAAAGCTGCACTCATGGCCAGAGCTGCCTGGATACAAAACACAGGCAAGGTTGATGGAAACACCAGCCTTTACCAGGGCTGTTTCTAAAGGAATCAGTGGTCTAAGTCAGAAGCCAGCATTTTGAAACCCTTTCAAGTAGCCAAGGATCAAGTTAAAGAAGGACATGGAAGGTGACTTGTTGCACACTGGAAGCAGAAGACCCCCAAGTGTTTTTAGAAAAGGCAGGGAGGGCATTTTTGGCTGCAGACAGAAGCTGCTCTCGAGGAGATGCACCCCAGCGATAGGCATCTTGGATTCTGTCTACTGGTACCTTAACACACCCTAGGAACTCAAGCTGGTCCTCTATGCAAAGTACCTGGGTAGAAGCCTTCTGACTTTCTTCTAACCCACACAACACATGGCTAGAAATGAAATAGCATACAACTAACTGTAGTAAAATGCATGCTTACATATCAAGGCCTATATGTGCTCCTCCTCTCCAGATTAAGCCCACAAAACCAGAGCTGCTCTGAACGCCACACATGTCCACCTGCAATGCCAAAGCTCACAGCTGAAGCTGCAGCTTCACTTGTGACACATCTCTAGGTCACTCAAGTGTTCACAAATCACCATGCTGCATACTGTTCTTGAAAACAAGAAGAGAAAGAATAGTACCAAGAAGTATAATCCCTCAAAACCAACTCAGCAATAAAGGTTTTCTAAAAGCCACAAACAAATGCCACACTTTTGTTTCATCTTCCTAACATACTATAATCAACAGAAGTGATGCACGTGGTCCCATCTCTGCAGTAGACACCCAACAGCAGTGATAGCTCTGTAATAAAGACCAGGTACAGTGAGTTGCCATTGTAAGACTGTTGTTCTGGGAAATATTTTCAATTCGTATTTTTTAAATGAGAGAATTTAAAATTCTATATTGGTGTTGCTCTGGCAAAGCAGAGTTTTTAGACAGAGGCACCATCTTTCATTACACTGCTCACAACATTACACAACTTACAACTGTACAATGCAACAGGGAGCTTGGTGAAGTATCAAGGGAACCTTCCGTGGACTAGAGTAGTACAAGGCTATCAATTTGCACTGCATCTCTCGGAATACGGTGAAATGATACCTCTTGCAGAGGAGGCGGTAGTAACTATTAGTTTGAAAGATGCCTACTAAAGCATCACTTCTTGTAAGTTTGCAATATAACAAAGAAATCTTAGATGACCCTCCCTGATCTAGATCTGAAAAGTCTCCATTACTTTACTCAGCTAAAGAATGATTTCTTATCCTGAGAACTCTGTTTTTCTTATAAATCTTAAAAACTTATTGTTTGAGCTAGCATTTCAGTGTCTTCCAGCATCAAGGCACTACTGGGAACGAGGATGCACTTCTGAAAGAGTTAAACAAAGCAGGCTCAATTATCACTGGAATGTTAACCAGAACTCTCCAGGGCAAGATAAATCAATAGTAAATACAATCTCACTAGGAAAGTGTGTGTCATTTTCAGTTCAGCGTGCTGGAGAGCACATTGCTCTGTTAAATTAAGTAAGAATTTTAATAATACCATGCCATGTAGCAGAAATAGCAGTAGGTGAATTTCCTCCATGAACCCAAGAAGTGATGCAATGGCAGCTCACAGGGATATAATTGTATATTTTGCTAGAATCAAAAATAAAGATTTTTAATGTACTATTAAATTCCTTGCTTGGAGGCAGGCATTCACACACCTACAATTATTTTAATTGCATATTCCAACTTCCCCCCCCTGGATTTTATGACAGGAGCTGAAGTTAAAATGAATACCCCACAACACACTTGCCTGATTTTCAGTAATACGTTTTTCTCTTTGGGCAATGGAGTGGTTTGTTCAGTCTGTTGTATTTTTAGTTTTATGGAAAAGTTTTGGAAAAAACGGTGCCAAACAAAATATGTGTGGTAACCAGTATGTAAACGACTGTAAATTAAATAAGTCTGGAGAGTAGCACAGAATAAGTTTGGAAGTTGAAGACTATACTATGGTCCAAGAAGAAGTGACAGTGGATTCACATGCTGCAGCCTCTGGGGTTCTTACAAAATCGTGCCACTTAGAAATGGCAGGGAAATGGGCTTCTTTTAGGAGGGTGTTTGTCATATTTGTAGGTGACCTGCATTTTATGAAAGATAAAATATCACATCTTTGTTTCAAACAATCTCCTCATGACTGTTTGAGAAATTTCTCAAAAGAGAAATGATGCTTTTGTGGTTAAACTGCAAGTAGGGGGGTTGCTGTGTGAATCTGGTACCTTCTCTGGGCAAGCTAGTGAATGAATTTGCAGCATGCTCTCACTCTGCAGTAACTTTTCACCTACGTTCTCAGCCACTGGAATTTAGCTTAGCTCATGGGAAGGAGAAAATCTTTGCACTCACCATACAGTCCTTTGTGTGATTACTATGGATATCCCACCTGAGCTCCTGTGAATGTCTGGTGGAGCCTTTTACTATGACTTGGCCTCAGTTCCTGATTCTGCCGCTGAATTCTTCCGTGCTCTGGAGAAAACCAGGCTGCCCTCCCTTCCCAAAGTCTGCTGCAGGATCCTCTGGATTGACATTTTTCCAGATTTCATCTTGTCTATACTTGTGCCTCACAAGAACTATCAAGACCAGTGCAATTTAACTGATGCCAGTGGTATCCCTCCAGATTTATAGCAAACTAAGTGGAATGGGAATTGGATCAGAGCTCTATGGGGTCAGACATTGCCATTTGCCATCTGTTCCCACTGGGCCAGGTGGGTGCAAGGGCACCTCCTCTAAGAAAGAATATTCATATATACCCAAATCTTGACTTTCATTAAGCTTAATGCATTTGCAGCCAATTGAATTTGATAGAAAGCCTTTCCCAGGTAATATTTAAACTCATCAAGAACACTGATCAATGGCCAGTAGTTAAATGCATTCTTAACTTTTTATGTGCATTGTCCTTGTGCCATATGCTGTGATGTCTTTATAACAGGATCATTACATAAAATCAGAAAGATTATTAAAAATATAAGGTCAATTGGACACATGAGGTTCCATTAAACAGGCAGACAAATGAGGGTCTGTGGTATTTTTGAACTGTGGTATTTTAAGTGGGTTTCTTTGTTCGGTGGCCATTTCCTTAGTTTTTCCTTTTCTAGTTGTACTGAGCTCATGTAAAATAGGTTGGTCCCAGGGCAAGCCAGGAGTTCAGAGGAGGGAAAAGCTCATGTTTCCCAACTGTCATGTTTCTATTCTCCCTCCCGGAAAAAATATGAAAATAGGACTTAAAATAAAAGGCAGAAATTCTAAGCAACCCTTTTGACTGTTTTTATCCAAAGGCAAGGTTTAGAGCTGAAAATTTCCATTGATCCATCGATATGTTTCTTAAAGAGGAGTGGGAGAGGAGCCTGCATTTATTTCAGGAAGATTAAGTCTATTTAAAACTGAACTAGTCAGCTCCAGGCTGAGCTTGGCATGCCGGCTCTGCCCATTGTAGGGTGTAAAAGCTTAGCCACAGGCGGGTGTGTGCCAGCTGCCCTGCCAGCGGTGCCAGCAGCAGTGCTGGGAGATGCAGCCTTTCAGGGGAGCAAGTCACTGTCTCCTGCCCCAGTTTTTCAATACCAAATGAGGAATGATGGCTTTATCTTCTACCTTTTGAATTTATTCAAAATGCTACAACTTAATATAAGAGGCCACAACTAGTTTGGAGCCTGGAAATACCAATGTAAGTACAATACTAATAACTTATCATAGGAGACCAAGTGATAAGGAGAGTCTGTGAACCTAGGAGTGTCTTGTGCCTTGGTCTGAAGTGGACATTGAAGAATTAACTCTTTCAGCTATATAATAAATGTCATGATTTTAATTTTCTCTGTATTTCACAGAAAATCCTCTACATCATCTCTTTGTTTTAGTGGAGTCTTAACCAGTCTGTTCTAGTTCTGCTGACCTGGGAACAAGCTTCAGCAGTCTTTAAGGCACCCAATATTAACATGAAAGTCTGTAATCACATCTTCACAGCTGTTAGAGCCCACAGTGTCACCGGGAGTTTGCATGGCTAAACCAGAATTTGCTGTATAATCCATGTGCTGTGCTGTTCATGCATGGTAATTATGTATAACAAAATCCATAAGGAAGGGAGCAGCTACATATAGTCTGCCTTTAAAACCTAAGGGACAGACTTATTTTCACTATCCAAAGAAATCAGCCTAAAAGAAAGTAATTTTCTATGTTTTTAGATGACGAACAACCACTGAATCACCAGTGACCCCAAATTTCACACTGCACTTTCTGAGCACCCTTATGGTCAACTCTATCTCTTCCAGCCAGTAGCTATAAAGTTCTGTGTCACAGCTCCTTTCTCTGAAGAGCAAACCTTTGACAAATGCTCACAACACAACTAACAGGCCCACATGCTGGGAAGAAGATGGCATGGAGTAGGCAATCACCTCCATTTCTGGCTACCAGTATCCTGCCACTATCACACAGCCACTCCCAAGTAATCTGCAGACCACAGAAGATCTCGTTCCCATGCAGAGAGATATATGACCAGCTTTCCAATTTGACATAACTTATGAAATACTTCACCATGGAAAATTTAGGCAAAACAAAACTGTCACTGTTATACTTCCTATCCCCTTAGCCCTGCCTTTTCAGTATTTCATGGGAGTTGTAATTTGGGTGCCTAATTTGGTTCTGCCATCAGCATCTCTTATGACGTATCACTTCTGAGACATTCCTGCCACAGCAGAGGCAACCTGAGCATAGTCTCTAGCACACAGAAGACAATGGGTGTAAGAAATAAATGAAGCAGAGTTGCCATTAAGCGCTGAGGGTGGTCTTCCAAAATAAAAAATATAATTGTGGGTAAAATTTGGTGCCCCTAACCTCAAAAATCCCCAACCAAAACCGAAACACGAAAAAGAAACACAAACAACCCCCCCCTAAACCAAATCAGATTTAAGCAGAAAAGTGTCACAAATATTTCTTATGTATTGCTACCAATCTAGCTCAAGGCCAGAAAAAAATAGTTTCAGCAGTGAAGTTTGGACCAGCTTTGCACAAATAACCCATGACTAAATGTAGGCCTGACACAGAGAAAATCAGATGTTCACAGAAACTGCTTTATTTTATTTTTAGGTCCTGTCTCAGTTGCATTCACTTTTCTGCATCTGATCCTTGCCTTGCTCCCCAATGCCCTAACTGCCCATCTAAACACTACTGTCTTTTGGAGGGGTGCAATAAGGGGCAAGGGAAAAACCAGCCATCAGCAGAGAAGTGGAGCATTCAGCAGGCGACAGGCCGGTGCTCCGGCTTTTGAGGCTGCTCTTGGGACCCCGGCATTGCCCAACAGGAATATTTCTGCTTTGTTTAACACAGTGAAAAAACATCAGTCAACACTGTAATGTTAAGAGTGGTGGATGCAAGTACGACCAATAAACAAACACGTCTTTGTTTTAATAGTGGGGAGTGACTTATCATAGTTAATTATAGGAATTTGCAGCTATTTTTGTGAACCCAAGAAAGCAGAAAACATTCATTTGTTGGTAGTGTAACTGCTGGGTGGAGGCAGCCCAGATGCACAGTGATGAATGCTAGACTGTATCTTGTTATGCATAACTCTACTATGTAAATTTGAACTTCAGTGAGTAGCTACTTGGCACATTAGAATGTGTAATTACAGACACACAAAAAAACCCCACGGAAAGTGACATTTAAACTTTGTTTCTTTGTCACATATCAGTTAAATATAGAAAAAAACATATTTACTTTAATCCGCAGTAGACACTTGGTCTCGCACCTGCTGCTCACACGCAAAATATGTCATTATCACTCAGCGTCCATCCTCTTACACAGAGAAAACAAAGTCGCTTTGCTTCAGTTTTGTCTCACTCCAGGCCTCAGAGGAGCTGCACTTACAGAGGAATGTTAAGCAGAAAACAAAACCAAAATAGTGCAACGTCAACTACAGTTCATTTGCGGGAGGAAAAAATTGCTGCTGTTGTGTGTATTCAGTAATTATCCCAAAACAATTGTGATATGATGGCATGAACTCCAGAAACATTTTTTTCCACCTTTTTCAAAGCCTGTGCAATGCTACTGTTGCACCACTGTCATCATTAGCCGGCGCACCACTACTGCAGACAGGGCTTGGCCAATGGCAGAGAGCTGGCAGGGCCAGAGACACCATGGTACACTGCACACTGCTCTTAGATCATGCTGCTTATGTCCTACGTATTTCTTCTGGGCAGCAATTATAGTTAGCAATTGTTTAAAACATATAAGCCACCAGTTTCTATTGAGCACCAGAGCTTTTGCTAGGAAAGACCTAAAAGTATTCCTGACTCTAAGGACAGGCTTCAACTAGCAATAACTTGCATCTAAACCCCTTAGCCACATCAATTATTCTCCAGTACAGCAGTAGATACCTGTATAATACTTGTCAATGCATTTACCTTTGGAAAACCTCCTTGAAGAAGGGAAAATGATCTTTTTACTGAGGGAGGACCAAAGCAGAGTAGGAGTGGAGTCCTCTTCAGAGAAAAGTGCAGATCTTCAGAACTAGCAATGACCTACTCATACTCTGTATGGTGTGGTGACATGCAGCTGTGACAGCTCATGCTCACAGACACCAGGTTAGCTGTCCTCAGTCTGGGCAATTTTTGAACTCACACTCTCAGCAGGGCTTGTTGGAAGAGGAGTAGATGCCAAGGAGCAGTGGTGGAGCTAGGTCCATCCACCCCATAGACATGAACATGTCCTCTATGACTACCCCTGAATTAAACTCAATGAAGCTAGGCAAGGATAAGAGTTGAACCAGGATTTGTGGGGGAAGCACTGGATCACCATCTTCCCATAACAACAACATTCACACTGGACCAGATCTTGGAGTTTTTCCTGTCTCTTAAATAAAATCAAGGATTAAAGGGACACAAGGACCCAGGATTTAGGATGTTGCAACCCAGATATTGCAATCTATCAGAACTCTGACTTAAATTTTTCTTCCAAACTCTAATTTCTCCTGACAAGTAGCTAATACACAAAATTAAGAAACTAAATTATGACAAGTTTTACACACTATCTCTCAGAACATGGAATATGTCTATGAATTCCCAAAACTCTCTACAAAGGATGCAGCCATCTCTGGGGTGAAACAAGTGAACTTGTGTGACTGTCACATAGCAACAATACTGAGAAACAAAAACCTATGTTTGGTCAAAACTATAGCAGGAGCTTTATCAAGTACTACCTTAGTGCTGAGGAATCATGCACACCAACCAACTTCCCAAGCTGCTTATACATTTCCTCACTCTTGTTTTTCAAAGACCTGAAGACGTGGAGCATATTTTTTCCCAAACAGCCCTTGCCTAATGACATCCTCTCTTGTTTTCTTGTTAAAACCTTTCAGCTGGTGATATACCTCGAATTTGCACATTGTGCATTTCAGAAGGGAACTGAACAGCATCTTCTGGCCCACATTTTTGGTCCTGTATTTGTTTTGCAGCTGTAATGATTATTTGCAGTTAGGAGATCAATGGAAGTTCTAAACATATTCCTGTGACATCCGGAGCAGAGCTTGCTTTCAGTCTCAAATGAAATCAACCACACCACATGTGGGTGTCTGAACAGGTAATACAAACACCCAAAGCATAACAGACCCAAGGAGATACCACAAGGAATACCAACTCAGACTTAAAATGTCATATGGCATCATTACCACTAGAAGTAACAAAAATAAGTGAGTGGAATGGAAAGGTTGCAAAACTGCTTGTAAACAACACTGCCAGGTGGGATGTTGATGCAGGCTCCTGAAATGGCAAGTAAAGCAAACTCTGTAACCCATAATTAATGTGTCTAAAACCAGCCCTTGTCCCTCCTAGTATCAACCGGTTGCAGGGACAGGCAATAGGAGAGTGAAGGGAGGAAAAAAAAGAGAAATCATGAATATCTGTAGAGATTCTATAGCTAGTCACATTACAAAACACCAAAGACATCTGCAAAGCCTGCTTCAGTCTGCAGTAGTAACATGAATCACACAGGGTGCTTAAACCTTTGTGCTGTTTTGGATTTCTCCACGTGCTTCATTTTCCATCCATTAATTCCTTTCAAACCATTCTCATGCACACCTCCTACTTTTATGAACCTTTACAAACTCCATTGTTTCCCAGGTCACACTTCAATTGTGAAGAAAATAAAAGATAACGTCTGATCTTTTTAGATCTCTCCTTTATAAAATAATACTTATTCCAAAAGGCTTTCTACTGGTTGGGTTAGGTTTTTATTTTCTCTGTTTCTTTCCCTGGGCAAAAATTATAATTCATCCTGGTACTACTGAGCTCCTCTTTAGGCAAGTGCTAAACAACCAGAAATACAGTGGCTACTGGCTAAGCTTCAAAAGCCTGGAGTGTAGTCCCAGCATGGAGGCTGCACATACACATTAGAGAGCTGGATGCATTATACATTTGTCTGCCTTGCGTATTCACAGCTAAGGAAATCAGGTTGATTGGTTCTGGGTCTTTTGTGAGCTCTGACAGATTTTGACCCACATTTGTCATCCTAGTCATTTTATTCCAGCCATAAAGGCAACTTTATTGCCACTTCTTACTTGCTCACTGGAAGGCAAGAGATTGGTTTATTAGGAAAAGAATTAGGCATCAATCAACTTATTTGCATGATAGGGATAGGGTTTTGTCTCTCTGTCTCTCATATATTTGCCTATACCTATGTCTCAACTCTGATATATCCAACATCCACATGCAAGTGCACCCTGACTTCTGCATCCAAATGAAAAGCACAAGAAAGCTTCACCTCTCTTTACCTCTCAGCAATGGCCAAAACAGGTGCCTAAAAACAGTACCAATGGGCCAGCCTAGCTAAGGACTCTCAGACACACTCTGCTATAATCTCTCTTAGTCGCATACTAGCCTTATGCTGCCTCCACACTGCATGTTGGCCAATGAGAGCACACGGATGAAAAATTTGCCGTGTTTCATACCTGCTTGACTTCTGCAAAAGCAGGGTCACAGGTAAGGCTCTGTATGCCCAGATGGCAGGGCTCCTCTTGCACTCATGCAGCTCTTTACCTGACCTCCCTGGAGCCAAAGGTAACATTTTCCTGCAGAGAACAACTTGGCAGAATCGAAAGTCACCTTTTGCATCTTCCTGATATGAACACAAAAATCTGAGGCTTCCTTTTTGTTGACAAGGTGTTTCAGTTATTTGCCTTTACAATGTTACTCTGCCTGTGTCAGGTTATGGTGTTTTAAGAGGTGAGAGCACCCATTTAGTTCATCCCAGACTGGATGTTATTTTTTTTCTCTCAGTGTTGCCTCAGACAACTTGTCCTGCTCATTTTTGAATCATGTCCAGATTGCTTCTCTTCCAAGAACTGGGCACTTCATGATTTCTGACACTGAGTCAGAAGCAACTAAATTGCTCGACAGTTCGCCTTTGAACAACAGGGATGGGAATTGATTATGGCTAAGTGAAGCTGTCAGACTACAATTTACTAAGACAAAGTCATCTACATCATCTAACTCATTACAGTGTTTTGAAATTTGCAGACATGTTACTAGTGAGCATGTATCGATTACCATTCCTTGAACATGGCAAAAACGATTTCCCTACTGAGGGCCTAAATAATGTGTATGTTGAAACAGATTTAATTGAATGTAAGTATGTTATTGCTAATTTTATTCCAAGTTCCCACATGAGACAAATCACACCCACTACTACGAAGCATAGCTCCTGGAAGGAGGCCCAACCCTGTACCTGAAGTTAATGGCACTGGAAAAACTGTTAAATGCTTAGGAGTGCTGCAGGAACTTAAGAAAGGGATTAATCTTATATACCTTTAGCCACTTAAAAAGCATCTAGATCCTTTTTCTACACAGAGAAATCTACTTTAGATTGCTATTTGAAGATGGAATGAACCATCCAATGAGGGCAGACCTAAAGGACAAATTAAAATAAATCTCTTAAAACAAGGCAAGGTGATTCTGCTCTGTAGTATAAATCTATACTGAGATATTCCTTACTTTCCTCTGCCCTTCCAAACTATTTCAGAAAAATAGCCAAATAGGTTCAGAGACACGAGAAGTAAGAATTAGGTAACTGACGCGTGCAGATGTAGTCTGCGATACAAAGGTTTGGATGTTTCAACAAGAAGCATACAACAGCCTGAAACATGAATACTTACAAAGCAAAGTTCCTAATTTTGCACAGGTCTATGAGTGTGTGGAAAATAGTACACTGAGATTGCATGACGGCAGTAAAATCCATAAGACAAGTAATAGTCTACCCTTCACTCAGCATGCAGATGATATAGTCAGTGATGCTAACAGAAACTGCACACATTTACAAGCAAGCATAGTTTGGAGTGCTCACAGATCAATACTAGGGCTGAAAACACTACTCCAAAGAAAGACACAAGCTATTAATCTGAGTGCCAATTCAGCTGACAAGGACTGAATTTGCAGTTGTTGAAATGCCACGTTCAACATGCAAGAGAAAGGAGAGACACACATTGTGAAACTGTATTTATGACCAAAGCAAATCCTCTGACTGCTTACCAGTGGTGTAAAGCAGCATGCAGGGCTGCTTCGACTCCCCTCTGCATGGAGTAGCATCACATGACAGAACCTCTACCGCAAGAAATGGCAAGCTGGGGAAAACAGATAAGGGAAGAATTGCTATTGAAATACACAAAGAACAGCAGATACTCTTTACTGTGTAACGCATTAAATTACAGCGCACGGTGTAAGTAATTCGTAAGCGTCACTCAAGTATAAGAAAAAGCACTTAAAGGAAAAAGTTTGCAAAATTCATGTAGCCTTTCTTCCCCCAGTTTCTGAATCTCCCGTTTTTGAGATATCCTCAGGCTACAGATGGGATCATGCAGATTTTAAAGTTTTTAAGTACATTTCACAAGCCCAGTGAAGTTGTACAGTGTGCTACAAAATCAAGAAATCAAAATGTTGGGAAACAAAGACAAGATTCAAACTGACATTGAAGACATAGCCTTGATTTTTTTATTTCCCCAGGCCCACCAAAGGAGAAGTCCCTTTGCTTCATATAGAGAGGAACAGCACCTGGAATCAAACTTCTGCACCTGTTTTCTTGCCTTAAGTGCAAGTCTGCACATGCTGGTCCAGCAGCAGCTTGCTGCATCATCTACATTCACAGACACCTCAGAAAACATCACGGACAAGACTATCTGCAAGGATTACTATTCAAAAAGACTTTACTAAAGACTAGATGAAAATTATTATCACCATTTATGAAGTTATCCTTTTCTGTTCCTTAACTGAATAGCAGATGCCCATACTCAGTTTTTTCAGAAAAAGAAGAAATGACACAGCACTGGACACATGCTGAATTTCCAGATTGCCCAAGGTCAGTGCAAATCAACAAACCCATTTCTTATTTCCAGTGAATTACATTTACTAAGGTTCCCAGATTACTGTCAAGGCCAATAAATTATTCACTTTTTTATTTGCCTTCAAAGTTGGAGATAAATTCATTACTGGAGGATTGTTTTGTCCTCAGATGCAAACATATCCCTTCACTAAGGGCATATCCACAGATATTTTTGTCTTACAGATAATAATCTTTAATATATAAGTCTAAAACATTTGCCACAATGTTTGAATTAACATAGTCTCCGCTTGCCTGCACTTGCCAGATCCACGGTGAACAACCGCATCAAATGCCCCATTCTTATATTTTTCTCCTTTTACTTGAGGTCTTTTTTCCTTATTATCCACCAGCTGACTTGTGGACCTGCACACTACTGTTTGATTTCTGCTGTGGCCCTCTAGAGGTCTGGGCTAAGTGGGATGCAGCCTTTGGCTCAAAGTGGGCAGCTGGGGAGCAAGGAGCTCCTGTGCGTGAACAGATATCCCAGGGTCACATCTAAACTCCTGAAGCACATGCTGTGACTCTCTTGATGACACCAGGGGTATAGCCCAACTTCAAACAACAGTAGAGCTGACCCAAGAAAGCCTGTGAGTTCCCGATCCTGCTCCCCAGAGACTTTAACTGTGTCATGCTTAGAGTGGCCAGCTATGTAAGCTAAGGGAGCCCACAGGCAGTTTTTGCTTGCTTGGTCAGCATCAGGCTTTAGCTTTCATTGACCTTGACAGCAATACACAGAAACTACTTCCACATGAATGAACCATTGAATAATTTCACCAAATATTTTAAGATACGAGACACTTGCTTTGAAATACTAACCTTTACCTAGCCTCCTTTTATCTTCACAAACCAGTAAGAGGAATCCTGCCAAGGCAGTAACCTGTTTGGCTCACGATGAGCTCCTCTATAGGCTCCTTATAATATTTCAGTGCACCGCAGGCCTCTTGCTAATTGAGGTGAACGAGCTTGAGTGGCTGCCTGGAGTGAGCTTTAGGAGGACTCAAACCCTCCAGAGGACATTATAAAAAGAACATTGGCCCCTATGGCCAAATCACTCCAGCATGAGGGAGAAACATTTTATTTTGGTTTAGTGGGTTTCTTTTGAAGTTGTAACCTCTCAAAAGTGAAAACTAAAAGTCTTATCTTTAATGTTTTTTGCATTTCTCCTGATATCATTCTGTCTAGTAACTACCTTGATGCCTTCTTTAACTGTCCTGCACACACTGGATTTCCACACGTAGATTTTTCTGAACTGAATTTGTATCAGGTAGTTTTTTCCCTTGCCCAACTCATGACATGCTTTTTTTCTTTCTCCCAGATGCCACTGAATTTCTTTCCTTCTCAAATTTTAACTACAGTCTGTCTACTCTGCTGGATGAGCACAACAATAAACCTTTCCCCTTAGATCCCATTTGGAGATCCAACATCCCCTTTCCCTAAATGTTCAATGCTACAACTGTTCACGTATTTCTCATGGCATGATTATTACCATAAGTCTGCCAAAATAGGTGTCAATCTCAAAACCAGATTTACTTTTCTATTGGCATCCATTGGCATGACTTTGTGCCCTCTGTGCCCTTTGTGCTCTTGTGAAGAGCCTAGGGAACAAGGCTGCTGGCAAGAAGCAGGCCACATGCCAATATCTGCAGAGAGTGAAGCCTGTGTGTGCAGTAGTGCCACGCTCCCGGTTTGTGACACAGCTCTCCAACTAAACCTCCTGACACTTTCAACTGACAAAACTCTGAGTACCTGCTTTTGAATATGCTATAGGAAAAAGGTGGGAAAACTTAAGCAAGAAGCCTGTTCTGCCACAATTACTCAGGACATTACTGTTGCTGCTTTTGACATCAGTAGGACCATTCATAGCTTTTCACCATGTCACACATCCTTCTCAATACAGAAGTAAAACAATAGAGGCACCTGAAATGCAACCGCTTTGAAACAAGAAGGCGGCACAAATGGTAAAACCTCCTCTGGTGATCTTCAGCCGTGTATGAAGGTTAAGAGTACCTAGAACTATACAGCAACATAACAGAAACATCAGACTGGATCAAACTTTCAGCTGTGTGATCAGTGACAATCAGTCCCAAGACTGCTTCAGAGCCTAGAAGACTGTGTATAGGGCCCAACAGATGAACCAGAGATACCCCTTTCACTACTTTCCACTGTTCTGCCCTGTATTTAATCTCTGAATTAGGATTAATGTATTCAGATTTATTTGATGGGGATTTTTGTTTGTTTGTTTTGTTGTTTTTTTCCTTGAAAAGAAAGTCTAACCATAAATAGAAAACCAAAGACCTTTTGTCTTATCTTCCTTCATTCTCCAGCCTCTTTGTTTTTCCCTGTGTTTAGTGTGCAAGCAACAAGGTCAGGTTCTCAAAAGGAAAAAAATAAATCCCTTAGTCGTATTTGAGGGAGCTGAAATGAGGTGCCAAATAGTTTAGAGCTTTTCCCCTGCTACAAGGAAGTGCGACATGAGCATCTTTAGTCCTTGCTATACACATACTAGGCCAGTGGGATGTGGTGGTTGCACCACTGTGCTTCCCAGGCATGTAAATGAGAGCATTGCACTGGGTCACAGAAGACAGAATTAAGTAAATATGCTGTACCCCAGACATTGGGAGATGCAATTAGATGTCTGCTTTGAATGTAAGATATCATGCATTTTGTCTGCAGAGCTTGCCTTATGGTTCCCTTGAGAAAATAAGACCCTAGAGGAAAGCCTTAAAGCTTTTCACACTTTCACGGCTGCCCAAACCCACATTATTTCACTCAGTCTGAGCTGTTGCTCACAGGCCCCCCTGGTAGGTGCTCTCACCCACTGGGCCCTCCTGCCAGTTAATCACCTAAGAAAGCCCCATCCCACAGCAGATGACATATGGTGCCAGGTCTATTAGGAGGCAGAAATGGCTTGTTTTTTGTTGCACAGACTGAGTCACTTTACAAACTTTCTAATCAGATCCCAGATAAAACACAGCTCATTGCATCCTGAGTCAAGGGCTTTCATTCTCCGTGTTCAAAAGAGAGGGCTGCTCTACCAGCAACCAGACAGCAATCCCTACGCATGCAAGCACTTGTTCAATAGCTCTCCCATTAGGAGTCTGCTCCCATTAAGACCAACCACATACGTTTTTTTTGTACGAAGCTGAGTTCAAAATTGACCCAAAGTCTGTATCTACACACAGCTGATGTCACGTACCTTAAATCTTCCATTTTAGGTCTAAGACTTGGTTTAACAACTTTTGTTCAACTGACAGAAAAGACTAAACTCCAGTGTATGAATGCCTCCTATTACAAAGCCACTGAGTTAAGTTTGTCAGGCTTCCAAGGGTAGAGATTTGACAAGAGATGGAGCTCAACCTTGGGAATTGTATGGAAATCCCCACTGTATAGATACAGACATGGTACTTTCTCTTTTTTTGCCTACAGTAGCAATAAACTCACAAGCAATAATTTCTCAGGCTATCAGAAATGTGATGAGCAATCCTCTAAGACACACACAAGTAACTTGAGTCTCGCTTTGCTTTTACACAAATTTACTAGTTAACTTCAAACACTTATTAGGCCCATATCAACCCTCAGAAAGACCTCTGATTTCCCTTTTGAAATAAGTGTTTCATTTAATGAAAGTTAAGGCAATTTAAACATTATTTTTGGCTGCAGAATTGTCACACATTAAAAAATCAGTAGTAACAAGGATACATTTTAAATAGGTACTATAATTAAGCCAGCAACCTAAGGTCCTCTTGTCACAGTAGAGTCTACCTGGGCAAATCTTAATTGACATCTGTCTAGTTAACATCCTTTGGAACAAAAGACATTCTTATTCCAGAGTGCAGTTGTTCAGAGACGGTTATTGGGTTTGAATTACACACTCTGCTCTAATCACAGATTAACTTGAAAGCCTAGGGAGCCCTTAGTTAAATTCAGACTGCTCTGGGCCTGAAATGTTTATTTCCAATACAAAATTACAGAGCCAGGCAAACAGGAAAACACAGGAATAAATTCAGGGGAACTGTGTTCTTTTTCTGGTGAACACCATGAT
Organism: Psilopogon haemacephalus; assembly: GCA_013396835.1. Lineage (NCBI taxonomy): Eukaryota > Metazoa > Chordata > Aves > Piciformes > Megalaimidae > Psilopogon > Psilopogon haemacephalus. Next base: position 476,941 of record VWZI01017904.1, read on the forward strand.
CAGCTCTTACTCATACTGTCTGAAACAAAGCCCAACAAACAGTGCCCTGATCAGGCTCACAAATATTTGCAGAAAGCCAGTTTAAGCTCTCAGAAGTACTTATGAACAGGAAAAGTGCCAAGCTGTATTGTAGAAATTACCTTCTCTGCAATGCAAAGAGCAGCCCCTTTCCCTGAGGCCCAAACACTGCTCTACCTGGCGACTTACAGATGTTCACGTGCGCAGCAGATTTCCCTTATCTCCACAGCTGTGATTAGCTTTCCTCTTAGATGTGGATATCATCAGTCAAAGGCACTAAGAAAGTTATGATGCATGACCTGGGACAATTCCAATTCCTACCCTGAACACTCCCATGCAGCCCTCAAGGTGACTACATGAGGAAGACTCTACTCAATCTCCTGCTAAGACCTCCATAAGGAGAGACAAACAAAGCAGTCATCAGAGCCTAATTCAGGCTCCACTTAAAGGTGAAAATAAGCAACAACAGTAAGTCCTAAAGACACTGTTCCTCTGCTGCTCACTGCAGCTTTGATAGGCTGCAGTCAGGCTATGGCCAAGGACTTTTGAAATGCTCTCCTCACAGCCCAGCTGTGCCTATTCATCATCTTCTTCATGGGTATTTTAATCTGACGGGCCGGGGGGGGGGGGGGGGGGGGGGGGGGCGGACCTAGACTTTCGTGAGTACTTGGAATGTTATGTAAAGAGAAATCTCACTGTTTCCACTGTGAAATTTTCCCTCAGGCAACTTATGAATGTTCCAGGGAAGATATTCACCATTTTCAGCAAACAGCTGACAGATCCATCTGCTGCTCTTGGAGATATCTGGTGCAATTTTTGAGTGTCTCAGTAACATAGGCTGCTACAGTCCCAGTGAAAAGACAAGTTCCCCTCACATGACAATAGTAAAGGGGAGGAGACAACAAACTATCGTTCTGACTTCTTAAATTTGAAGGGGAAACTGCTTTTGAAATATTGTAACACTGATGAGCATGAAGCTTGGAGGAACTAGTTTTATACACTTATAATGAGCTTTTTGAGAAACACAAATGCTCGAGAGGGAAATCTCATTCTTGTACTTAGCATTTACTGTATCCTGAAAAATATCCACGGAATATAATTTGACCTGCAATTGTCACACAGAAAATTCTATCTTACACTTTTCCAGTGATAAAAATGTAGATTTAGATCCACTGAAATATTCTGTGAAAGCCACATGGACAACACTTACAAGATAGTTGTTAATGAAAAAGGAAAAATGCTTCCTTGATATTAAAAAATGAAATCTCCATTTGAAGTTATTTTCACTGTACTAAAACCAGGTGCTTAATTTGGGTTTGAATTACATGGTTTAGCTTAATCATGTTAGATTTCTTTCTTTAGGTTTTGATTAGCTAAAGAACTAAATTTTAATTATTTAAAAAATATTTCCCCCCTCATTTTTCAGAATGAATTCAAAGTGAGTTAATTCACGCAGGTCACACCACAGATCTGTGAGTCAGTGAATTTTGCATTTGCTCTGCTAGTAAAGCATGAAACATCAGAATTTGAATCCTGCTCTATGGACACGGTCTCTGTAACTTCACCTGCATTGTAGCTGAATGGGCACCTAGAACGTAACCACAGGCACGATCACATACATATGCTTAGCTGCCAGCAACCTCTCTTGATGACCTTTAGCCCATGAGGGGACACATCACCTCCGTAAGGGAGCCCTAAAGCTGGCAACCTTTCTATAAGCTTTGTGCCACGTTAATGAAACAAGTATTGATGCAAGTTGTTTCATCTTGGTGACTATTGCTTTGGTCCTCATGGCCCATATCAACAACAAGGGACTTGGAAATTGCTGCATCTGATGGTCTCCTCTCTTTGAGATATTAATTCTTATTAGAGTAGAAAAAAACCCCAGAACACCAAAAACAAGCAAAAGAGGAAGAATAGCCCACCAAAACTCATAGCTGGTAGCTGCCAGCCTCTCCTGAGCTGCTACAGTGGCTTTCATTTTCCTATGAATGATGCAGGACTGCTGGAGGAAGAGATGCAAAAGAGCAACAACAAAAAGATTACACACGTGCAACTGTGTTCAATGGTGCCAAATCTGACCCTCCAGTGCTAGTTAAAACAGCAAAGTTTCTCAGGCTTCCCTGTTAGGTCACAGCTGGTACTTCATGAATCTTCTTATTACATGGGAACGAGGCAGAGGTTCATAGGGAGAGACAGATGGCAAGGAGCAATGTTACATATCCTAATGTGCATGTGAGACAAAAGAGCTTTTTGGCATACCTCGTGATCCCAGACTTCACTGCACCACATTGGGCAGCCAATCCCCACCAAGTGTTTGTCCCCCTCCACTCTTTACTCCCCTCATGAAGTCAGATCCTACTTGTCTACAGTGTTTACATGAATCACACAAGATGTTTTCTAGAGATTTCAGCTCTCATGAGTAAGCCCAGCAGAAACAGCACCAATAAACAAACAAGCCAAATCAAACCAAGCTTGCCCACTGCCATGCATTTACATTCATGTAGGCCACCCCCTCTGTCTGCCCCTGGTTGCCAAACCACAAGAGCAGGGAACAGGCAGCTCAGGGGACAGAGATTCAGGATCTGGGTTGAAGATACATGCATTAATCACACTGAAAACACAAATTATGGCTGAGATTTTCAGTAGGGAAGTGTGAGGGGCCTTTGTGTTGAAGTGTGAGGGTATATTAATAGTGACACAAGCCAGGACTTCAAGTGTGGGAATTATGAGCAGGGAAAGACAAGGTAAAAAAGTAGTTTGCATATTGGTTGAAGTATAGCTTAAAATATGAGGGAAGAGCAGACTTTGATCTCTGTGGTCTACTGCTATCACTGGTAGGACCTCACTCATTCCAGATGAATTATTCTTGGTTTCCAGCAGCAATGGAGAGGAGAATTTGCTCTCCTGAGCCCAAACTTCTAATCCTGCAAATGGAAAAATTCACATACCACTTCCCCTGCTGTCACAGGGGAAACACATTTGGAGTTAAGGTTGAAATCATGTGAGCATGATCTTCCAGGAAAGACCTTGCTGAGCCAGAGGCAGTACTTCTAGGAGAAGATAAGGCAAGATATGGCTCCATCACATGGCAGCTGCACTTTCAGACCACCTGCCAAGGATGCAAGCTCTTCATTGAGGCAAGTAACTATTTATAACCACGATGGCCCTGGGGAAACCCATTCTACCTCTCAGAAATGTGATAGCCAAAAACGCAGAGAGAGCTCCTCAAATTGGCACTCAATCAGCTTACAGAGGAGGAGCTGGACTGGGGATTGGCAAGCTGAAGTGAGAAGATGAAGGGAATTGCTCATCCAGGGTATTTTTAACTTGTGGTTCTGTAGAAAGGAAGGCAAATGGAAAGGCAGATCCTGATTTGTAGCTTATGCAGAACTTTGAGTAACTCCTAACTGGCACTCTACAGTGATGGGAGAGGAGGCAAGATGAAAGCACAGCTAGTAAAAAAAAAAAAAAAAAAAAAAAAAAAACANAAATCACATTCACTTAATTAAATTAAATTTAACCACGGTTTACTTAGAAGTAACCAGAGAACTTTGCTCCGGACAAGCCACAAGATCTAATATATTGGAAATGTCACAGATTGACAACACAGGAACTTAAATGCCTACAGCAATGAGAGTTCAAGATCAACGCTGCACAAGCTCTCCTGATGCACACACATCTACCTACACATTGAGGACCCCATGCTGATTTCTGAGCAGTCTAAAGTTTTGTAGCTTCAGCAAAGGGAGACTCTAAACACTTGATGGTATGTCAGTCTCTAACATTATGCTGCCTACAGTCCATGTAACACAGACCTGACAATCCCAATAGCTGTTGCTATACCAAAGTACCACCATCCCCACTCAGCTGCAATGGTAATGACTTGCTGACAAGGAAAACCAAGGAATGGGGTCCTTCCTGGAGCAATGTTTATCCGTATTCATCAGTACTGGTGAGTTACTACAGACCTAGAGACAGTAGTCCAGTAATAAGTTTCTATCAATAACTTCATTCAGGAGAAAGTATATGGCAAGTCCACAGTTCCTGTGACTTGCAATAAAAAGGAGAAAGGTCAGCATTTACAATAAACACTGAAAATGCTCAACAAACTTTTGTGCTTACTGTTTATGTGTGATTTTTGTAACAACCACTAAGGAGGCGGAAGATAGAATTTCTTCTGGCATCATCTTGGTTTCCTTCATGTCTGTAAGCAACTCCCACTTTCTTCACTACTAAAGACAATGTGGCTTCTCCTGGATGTTCCACAACACTGCATGGCCAGTTTCCAGCTCCCACTACAATCAGTGGGAGTTTCCCTATTGACTTCAATGGGAAATATGAGCAATCAGCACCTCAGAAAACTAATTAACTTCTGTGAGTCATCTCAGCTTTAGCCTAAGCTGACTTGTCCAGCATCAGGGGCAGGATTCTATTGGCACTGACTTCAAAATTCAAAGCACCCATTCCACCTCTTGATATAATTTCAACTAAGACTTGCTACAGCCAAGGGCTGGAGTATATGAAAGTTTGAGGGGCTGCTAAAAGGTTTACAGGCTACAATTTCACAGATTCACAAATTCACAGGTTGCATCAGGTTGGAAACAACCCTCAAAGGTCATCTTGTCCAACCCCCCTGTAGTGAGCAGGGACACCTCCAACTAGAGCAGGACCACATGAAGTCTGATTTCTAATGTCTCCAAATCAGATCTGATATGGTACTGGGAAGCCTAATTTCTTCAGCACCTTGTTGGAATGGTTCTCATGTTCTGCTGCAGTCAACTGGATTCATGAAAACACACCATCCCTGCAAAGTTGTTGAAACCAAGAACAGCTGCAAGACAGGCCTTTGGCAAAGAAGGATAAATGCAACAATCTGAGCTATCATATACACAATTCCCCTGGATAGAACTACATTGTGGGGCAGGGATTGAAAATTCAGACTTTCCAGATGCACAGCAGCCCAACTGCAGCCCTAGATCCAGCCAGAATCTCAGGCAGAGCACTTCTGAAGGCACTTGTCAGCCCACACTCACCAGTAACAGGGAGACACATCTCATGCTAGATGTCCTGCAGAGCTATCTCACGCCTGGCCGGTCCCAGCCAGAAGCACAGCTGGAGAACACCAGCCTGTATCAATGCTATCACAATCTGTGATGCAGACACCATGCTTTACACATGTTGTTACAAACAAAGTATGAAACAAAATGTAACAGGTTAAATATAGTTTGTTTCCCTCAACAATAGACATACAGACTGCAGGGGACACAGCTTGCACAAAGTATGCCTCTCTTCAGTGCAACATTGAGATTTACATACTTAATTCAGAGAACATTTTCAGAAGGTAATTTTAAGAAAGGCTGAATGCAGAGGCTAAATATTTGGAAGATTCCAATATGCCTCATACTTCTGCCAAGAATCAATTTCCTAAGCTGTACTGAAGAAGGACACTGCATTTCAAGTACACATACTCAAACTTGCACCTTGATTTTTGCACCTGTTTTACCACTGCAAATAGTTGTAATAACAACCCTAGCAACCAAATGCTATTAATATACTCCAAACTAAGTAACTATACAACTCCCCCCCTGCAGTGAGCTGAATTGGCATTCATTATTCCACTTGTTTCATATCTTTAAATGATACTGGTAAATCGATAAAGCTCTGCAAAGTGGCTGTTGTCTGCTGATTTCCAACTCCAGTCAGTGGCATCCACTCTTTAGTGCACCACACACTTGCTGTGTAGCCATTAGATGAAAGCACTATCACCTGTCAAACAAACTGCTAGAACTGTGATAAATTAATGATCAAATAGTACAGTCTGATGTACAGTAGCAGTGCCGAGGCTAGTTACAACCAGGCCTCATGCTTTAAAAATGTAGCTGACATTAAAAAAAAATCAGCCATTAAAGAAAAATGTCACACAGCTTTTCAAAAAAACATCTATTTAAAAAATGACCACATACTGATATTCTAGGATTTGGGGGTTTACTTACAGGGGTGAAAAAAAAAAAAGGAAAAAAAAAGCAGTGAATGTTACAGTAAAACCTTTTCAAGGTGAGCAACAACGTACAGCTAAGCAGAAAGGATATTTGTATTTTTTTGGTAAGCAGTGCTGTGTACAAATCTGTACCTTAGAGGATTCCTCTGGTGTGTCATGGGCAGAACTCTTGTTTGCAAGGGAAATGTCCCAAGTTCTTTTTTCCCCCCGTAATGCTTTTGATTTTTGACATCACGGGTAAAATATTTCAAGGGAGCTCCATATCACTTCTAAATATAAACAATACAAAATAAGCCTTTGCTTTTGAAGCACTTGACATCCTTTGAGCTTTGAATTTCAACTCCTAATAACTCTTGATGCTCACTGCATTAATGTATAAAGTCCTTTTTGTGAGCTAGAAATGGTTCCTCATGTCCCTCCTGCCATTGGCTTTATGAGCTTAATTTATTCTTTTTAATATAAAATCTCATTACCTGAACATGACACCACCACTTCCATTTTATCTTTGATATAAGAACAGAGAGAAACCAAAATCAAGCCCTTAAATAAAGTCTGTAATCATCCCTCACTTTCTCTTGCTTTTCAAATTTCTAAACAAAATTAAGTAAAAATACCTTCCAGGGCACACTAAGAAATGTAAAGAGCGGGGGAAAAAAATTACTTTATAGTGAACTAACAAGGGACATAATTACTTACACAAGCAGCATATCTTCTTCCTGATTATATTCCTTCATGTTTATTTTGCTCTATTTGTGATAGCTCAGGAGTGTCTAGGAAGAATGGATATGCTGGAAAGCTTTATCTATTGAAATAAATTCTGAACAAATAGTTGCTTAACTGCAGGCAAAACATACTTCTTGTAAACTTCAGTTTTGCACTTAACAGACTTAAAAATATCTATTAATAGATTTTTAAAAAATGTTTTAAGAAACTGAAATAATTAAGTAAAAACCATCTCAGAGATAGCTCATGGATGGTGAAGATTGTTAGGACTTCCCAAGTCCTGGTTCTAACAGAAAATCAGAGTGATCAGTGTATTAGCACATGAAAGCATCAGTTCCGTGCACTAATGGCAGTTCCTTTATGTTGTTGTTGTTAGAGATGTGACTTAAGCATTGACTTAAATTATGAATTCGGCAGGGATCAAACTCGACGATCTAATTATGTCTTATGGCTTTCACTGAGGCTTTTGAGGTAGCTGGTTGTAAAGATAAGGACTTTTTCACAAGAAGAATGTTTTTCATCATAATCCATGTCCCAGATCCTGAAGGATCTTTATGTTCTGCCTGCTTATGTGGAAACCTTCACCCAACAAATAAAGGCTACAGGCCTGGAAAACTATATTTTAACTGTGAAATGTCAACTACTCCCTCAGAGAGCCTAAGGCTTGTAAATATTTTAACTCCTGTGCGGTGCTTTTCCTCTGATACCAACAATAACCAGGACTATGCTCATCAGAGGCCACCATGCTACATCTCTTGCTAGGAGCATCAATTAGAATCAGTGAGAAAACTAAATTATGCTTAATTTCAGGTGACCTACAAAGATCCTATTTCCTACTCAAGAATCACTCAATGCTTTGGGGTTTAGGTGTGTTTTAAAACCATAACGACTTGAAACATTTCATATATCAGCTATACAAAGCCAGATTTTACTCTAACACCACGGGAAGAATAGATGAGTCCCACTGAAAATTAGTGCAAATGGATTTGTGAGAATTAGGCTCCATGAATTCACTACCCAGTTGCATTGGGAAAAGAAGAAAGCTTGTGAAGGGAGCTGAGAAATTGATATGCTGCTGAATATAGATTGGATACATTGATTCTGAGGTGCAGACACGCACTGCAATAATTATACAAGAGGGTACAAGGCTTGTGAATTAAACCATCTTAGGTGTCTTGAGCGCGGTTTGCCATTTATGCTTTGTTTACTTTTCCAGTATTACTAAATACTCAGGATTTAAACATACCCATAAAATTCCTTCAATTAGATAAATAATGCAGCTGCTTCCTTTGTCATACAAGGATGAAGAAATCAAGATGACGCAATATTTATTTTATTCTACTTCTCTGTCAGACGCTTTACATTGACACCCATGCAGCTGCAAGATTTATCAGTGATATCTCCAATCCACACAGATACTAAAAGAAGTAGATAAAGAGATATTTACTAAACTATGATAATCTGTTTGTGTTAGATTTTCTGGCAGACCAGGTAAGTGCAAATTGAAAGTGGGTTTAGAAAAATGACTTATTAACAGACACTGCAGTGATTAAATGCTTCAAGATAAATACCACAGATAGTAAAAGCTGGCTCTAACCACTGATTTGCAACTCTTGCATGAGGTTGATGGTTTTTCAAATAAGTAGCAATTAGTCTGAAGTAATGCATTTATCTCCTCTGCAAGTGACTGAAATAAAGGGAAATTAGATAAAACTACATGCAGAGAAACAACTGAGTGATAACAGGAATGCAATCAGAGGGTACCAAACAAAAATCATGAAGGCAGAGCAATAATATATAGTTCATTTGCTTATTGGAGGCTTTGATTCATTCCCTGTGGTAATTGTAAAATTTAATAATATCTGTATAGGTAGTGTTCTGAAAAAAGCACTACCATTACACATTGTTATCCCTGTAGGTTGGATGACAAATGCCTGGGGCAATACTACCATCAAAGCATGTGACATACCCAACATGCATCATCTAATTTTCATAGGGACAACAACTGTCATTTTTAAAGTGCATGGCAAATGAAGAGGGCATAAGAAGGGAAACTCCTAATTTTGGGGGGACGTTAGTAGTAGGGACTGTTTAAGTCTACTCTATGCTTCAACATTCCAGTAGCGAACTCCAGGTAATTCACTTGAACAGTTGTATAGATTTCTTAATGCTTAAAAAGTGCTGTCCAGGCTGGGAATAACCATCTGTTCCTTCGAGAACTCCTACTCTCTTAGCTAATATATACAGCTAATATACTCTATAGCTTATATGTGAAAAATAGATCAATGCCTGCCAAAGGAAGATAGGTCCCACTCCAGCAAACAGCTCTGCTTAGAATTTCCTGCCTTTTTTCTGATGGCAACTAGTAACATTTTTAAGCTCTGCAAATGAAATAAAGAATCAGTAGTCTGTTGATTTCCATTTACATTTTTTTGCTCACGCAATTTTAAGTACTAGCCCTTGTCTGGTTCTCTTTATTTCCCTGTTACAGAACATGATACACAGACATTGCAAATCACCCACCCCAGCAGTTCAAATATGACTGTCACTTTAGTGTTCAACAGAGTTTTCTTCTTAACATTTTTTCTCATTATAGCAGGACTCAATACTGGGAGACACCTTTTGTTATGTATATGTGAACAAAAGCAGTCAGAACAAATTTAGTACAGTGGGTAAGGGAAGCAGGAGTTGACAACAGTTAATAGACAAGATATTCTCTATATGAGATATAATCTCTTAAAATTTGCCTTCCTGAGACCTTGGTCAAACAGATTAGTGCCATATGCTTTCAGATGAAAAAGAAAATGAAGAATCTAGATAAAAACAAAGAAACCCCTCATAACCACCCCCTCTCTCCCCTAAAAACATGATTTTAAGACATGTTTTATTCTAAGAGCTCCCCAAATAACAGCCTGGCACTTTTCTGTGGCAGTTATAATTCTGTAAACAAAGATTTCAGACAGAGCCTGTAAGTTGTTTTTAGTTTGTTTGGTGGTTGGTTGGTTTCGTTAGGTTTTTTGTGTGTATGTGTGTGACTAGCACAGCAAGACTGTAGTCTAGGAAACAGGATCATCAACTAATGAAATTAGATTAGTTAACAATATCTGAAAATACAAGTTATTTTAATTTCATTAAGTGGCACTAGAATCACCAGTCAAATCTTTATACCCAGCAACCTTTTCCTGCATCTTATATTAATCATAATGGGCTTGTTGTACTCAGATTCTTTCTACTGATTTCAGGAAGATGGTGACTGGACCAACTGTTGACTTTTTTCTGCAAGTAGCAGATGAGGTTAAACATTAAACACTTTTTTCAACCTGTACAAAAAATCCCAACACAGTGATAAAAGAAGCCATCTTTCACAGGAACTTCTTTCTGTTGCCTAAGTACAAGATTTCCCTTCTTTAATAAAACAGTCTAGAATGGCAGAGACAACAAAGCTGTTCTGATTTTCAATCAGGCCTGAAATTTTCAGAATATGGGTTGACAATTTCCTTGAGTGGAGTATAGTACTGAGAGATGAAGCAGAGACTTAGATCTGTCCTCAGCTGCTGTGATGTGCAAAATGTCTGAAACTCAGCAGGGCAGAGATGGCTTTTCCTGTGACTGCTCATCACAACTTGCACAATGGGCTCCCATACCCAAGCAGAACCTCTGGGTCCTGTTGCAATAAAAAATATCAAATAGTAGCCAAAAAGAAGTATACTTATACTGAGCTTCTAAAATATATACGTGGAATGTAACACAGTCTGCATTTCATCAGTTTTACCTCAGATTAGATTCACTTTGATAAAGTGAATAGGCATGACTATTTGGAATGCCTGAAAACAAGAACGCTAGCTTAAAAACGTCCCTCAATCTCTCTCATGTCATATAAAACTCAGAGTTTCAAGTTGATCTACCATTTTAAAAAAAGAGGTGCATGTGAAGATGTCAGTTGTATCTGATGTGGAAGTCTGAGATGATTTGGAATAAGGCAACAAAGCAGTGATACGATTAAGCCCAGGAATTGTGAGTAATTTTGAGTAAGAATGGACCCGAGTGCGGGACAAACTATCACCAGCCAGCACTCACCAAGTTGGGAAGACTGAAATTTCCAGTGCAGAGGGAATGAACAGACTTTTACAATCAGCTGGACCAGCTGAAACAAACATTCCTGGGGAAAACTGCACTACAGGGACTATTAGTTACTATGCAGCAAGTCAGCAGCTGATGGTTTTCTCACTGCCCAATGGTCAGGGTAGTCACACACCCAGCACCAGAGCAGGAACTGCTGGCAGGCAGAACAGAGAACAGAAAAAGGTGCCTTGTTCCTTCTACCTGGTACATAGACACATGGCTGCTCATGGCCTGAGCCACAACTGCTGCATGGTAGAACATACATACCTATCTGGACAGGATGGAGAGGTGGGCACAAGCCAATCTCACAAGGTTCAACAAGACCAAGTGCAAGTCCTGCATCTGGGTTGAGGCAATCCCAAGCACAAATACAGGCTGGGCAGTGACTGGCTGAAGAGCAGCCCTGAGGAGAGGGACTTGAGGGTGCTGGTGGATGAGAAGCTCAACATGAGCCAGCAGTGTGCACTTGCAGCCCAGAAAGCCTGGGCTGCATCAGAAGTGTGGCCAGTAGGGCAAGGGAGGAGATGATTCTCCTCCTCTACCCCGCTCTGGTGAGACCTCACCTGGAGTGCTGCATCAAGTTTTGGAGCCCCTATTACAAGAGGGACATGGATATGCTGGAACATGTCCAGAGAAGGGCCATGAGGATGATCAGAGGGCTGGAGCACCTCTCCTATGAAGACAGACTGAAAGAGTTGGGGCTGTTCAGTTTGAAGAAGAGAAGGCTCCCAGGTGACCTTATTGTGGCCTTTCAGTATCTGAAGTGGGCTACAAAAAAGCTGGGGAGAGACTTTTTAGGCTGTCAGGTAGTGACAGGACTAGGGGAAATGGAGCAAAGCTGGAGGTGGGGAGATTCAGACTGGATGTGAGGAAGAAGTTCTTCACCATGAGAGTGGCGAGAGCCTGGAATGGGTTACCCAGGCAGGTGGTTGAGGCCCCATCCCTGGAGCTGTTTGCAGCCAGGCTGGATGAGGCTGTGGGCAGCCTGATCTAGGGTAGTGTGTCTATGCCCATGGCAGCAGGTATTGGAACTAGATGATCCTTGTGGTCCTTTCCAACCCTGGCTGATTCTATGATTCTGTGATCTAATCCATATAGATGTTCATTAATGATAACCTCAGTATCTATTTTACAAAAACAATGCCAGCATGTTTTAGGTTTAATTGACCAAACTCAGCAGGCCACTCTGCCACAAGCTGCCATACCTCCAGAAGCAGATCCCAAGCACAGTCTGTTCAACTGCATAAATCAAGTTTTGCAGGACTAAATTCACATTGACAAGACATAGTCTTATAGTGGCAGTGATTGCACTAGATACCATTCAGAAGCATCTAAGATGGAAGCCTCCTATTAGAATGCTTGTGTTGCCAATGGTCAAAACTTTGTTGCAAACCTTACAGCGTTAAACATCTTTATTTTAAACCTCTACTCCTTAAATGTTTGAGACCAGAGGAGAAACTCAGAAATTATTAAAATATACACCAAAGACTCAAGAAGTAGAACAAAATCAATTTGACCTTATTGAAAACATTGTGGAAAGCTGCCCAGAAAAACACCTCCTGAAGTATCTTTGAAAGGACCTGCATTTTAATTTTGTAGCAAAGTGAAATAACTAACTTTTTCAAAATGTAAACTCCTCAGTGTTCACAAAACCAATCCTGGGTTCTCTAATCAGTCAGTCCAATTCCATTCTAGAAACATTTTGTCAAAACATTTCAAGAAGAGTTTCCAGGTTGAAGAAAGAGACATGTTTTATAAACACATTTAGTCCTCTTTGTGCTCTGGATCCTAAGTTATGAATTTTAAATGCTTGTGTAATCTTAGGATTCACTCAGGGATACTGCTGACAAAAAATAAATTCAAATATTAACATTATTTTCTCCAAACAAATTTGGGATGTCAAGTCACTGTCTATAAGTTTCCTCCAAGGGCCTACGGTGTTGTTCTTTCTATTCTCTGTGATGAATAGAAAATAGGTTTTAGGCTCTGTATATTAGAACAAACCTGCCTTACAAATCTCTTGGGGGAAACTACTTCAGCATTTGCCAGCCTTCCTGCAGGACACTCGTTGCACCGAGAGAAATGTCTAAGATGCCTGATCTTGGGAGGAAACAAGCTAACTTTTCACATTCTTACTTTACACAAAGTCACTCTTTTGGTGTTTAAATTGGCTTCTCACATATCAAGCAGACAGGATAAAGATTTTCTGATATTTCACCTTTTAAAAAAAGTATTCCTACAGTGAACTCAACATCTTTACTATTAAGTTGATAATTCAATAGGCATCTGTGTACTTCTCAATGACTTCCTGAAGTGTTTGAGTTACTGAAGATTTAGCCCTAAACTTTGATCACCAGTGTAAACCAAATAGGATCAAAACAAACAATACAGTATTTCATTTGGTTTGTGTAGAACTGACATGTGAAGAGTAGCCTCTGACAAACATACATTGCAAAGATCTGTCAATGATTTATGCTTGCATTTTTGCAAGCATGACTTACACACTGATGCTCCTTCAGCCATGAACATCCGCTGCTACTACTTATGGACTTACTTTTTGTGTTCCAGTTTACTAGTTATCTAGGACCTGGTATGCAGAGACAATGGCAACATAATGTTAACTTCCTAAGTCTTCAGCAGAGTGCTCTGCCCGGATGTAAAAAGGTAACTTGATCCCAATTAATGAAAGTGACTGGGTCAGCCTGTCACCTCCCATGCTCTTTATGTGCTGTTCAGACATCTATGTGCTTATTAAAACCTCAGGCACTCTACATAAGCTCTGCCTTGAAACCAGTTGCCAGAGGCATCACTGCTCAGAACCTGTCTACAGGTTTCTTGGTTTCAGATCTGACATCATATAAACCTCTCTTATCTGCCTTGGCAGCACAGATCAGATGAAAAGCAGCCCCATCCTCGCAGTATAATACTCACAAAAAGGATGGAGGCACACAATAATAAACATTTCACTGCTGCTGTTCCTCACCAATGTACCTTACTTCTGACATGCTCAAAGGTTGGAAAATGCTTACAACACTTTGCAAACTTCCCTTATTACTTATATTGGATTCCGAGTGGGGAAGATTTTTAGCAGGAACATTTTTACCAACTAGTTTTCTCTATAGTGGCTTACAGCAAAGCTGGAGCACAAACAGTAACTATATTTCTGGAAATATTTTAGCTTCTGAATAGTTTTTGTGCTGTAGATCATGTGATTATTATTTGCTGAGTTACCCTCTTTGGCCATCAGTCACACAGCATTACTTTTGCTCCACAACAGGATGGGTAACTACCATCATTACGCAAGTCTATATTGCCAGTTAAAACCTAAATCTGGAACACTAGTAAGAGAGCTGACTTTGATTGAAAGTGCTTTGAGCTATCTCTATCCATTTGGACTCAGAGCTAGCCAGTGTTCAAATAAAGACATACGGGCAGCATAAGATTCCTTGTCTCTGAAAGCAGCCTAGAGCCTCTGTCTGTTCTGAGAACATAGTTCCATGGTTGCTCAGTGGTCTTCACCTCTCTAGCAACAACGCAACAAACCCTACCAGCTTCAGAAAGCAGCTTCCTAAAAACGCAGTAGTTGTAACCTATCCTGCTTCTCCCACTCTGGTGACCTAAAACAACATCTAGGCCATCTTCAAGAGATTGAGCTGTTTTTATTTATATTGCACATAGAGTAATGTTCAGGTTAGGCACGTAAGAAGAACAAATGGGCTCTTAAAAAGGCTTTGAACTTTATTTCTTCTTCAAAGAAGTTTGGCTCTTGGAGGAAGTGGTTTAATAACTAAACTTGCCAGCACAGGCAGGAAATAGTATTTCCTATGTACATCCTGGCACTGAACCTAGACTGCATTAAGAATAGTTTCTGCTTTTCTATAAAAAATGCAGTGGACTAGAAAGGGAAAAACATTGCCTTGGAAAGGAGTTTACTTCTTTGGATTTGCAGATGCTGATTCAGACAGAGTTCAGACCTGCTCTCATAAAAATCAAAGGCACAAGAACCTTTACCAGCACTGGGTGATAGAGATGCTGCAGTCTTCAGCTCTAACAAGAATTTGTGTTTATTACTATCAGAATTTCCTCTTCTTTGCAGGCTCATTCAGAGACTGGATAATGGGTTTCTATAAATACTAACAAGTGCTGCCTTAAGGCTTTGTTGTGCTGCACAACATTAGGCAACAACAATAGAGAACAGCTGCTCCTGAATAGCTGTACAGTTAATTACACCATATACCTACAGTATGTCTCCCTGCCCTGCATAAAGAGAGCTATTGCACATGTCCTGCCCGTGGAATGTCAGAAGAGGTTCAAGATGGCCCAACATATTCCAAGCAAAACAAATGGGAACCAGACTCAGATGCTCACACTGCCCTTGCTGCAGGCAACGTGAAAAGCAAAACAAATGAGTGTTACAGTCATGACATTATCATGGTAACACAGTAAGTTTGCAGGTATTCTTTCATTTGTGTGTATCTTTAGAATAAGTATTAGATGACTGAACATCTGGTTTGTCAAAGAAGGCTGTCAGGTATTTCACAGATGTGTAATACTTTTATTTTTACAATCTGGAATAATCACAGTCTGGCACAGAAAGAAATAAGTTTTCATAACCACGTTCCTCACCCAAATGCATCCCCAATCTCCAAGATATACACATGAAACATTTAAATTAAGAAATAACTCCAGGATGATAAAACTTATACTTCTAAGTGCTTTATATTGCAGTTTATAACAGGCACATTTGCTCAGATCTTGGCTCTCTTTAATAACTTCTCAATTCATATGCTCAGCTGGAAGCCTAAAAATAGGCAAAAGAAAATTGGCATGTTTTGTTCAAGGTAATTGAAAGGATACCATGTTAATCTCACCAGGGCCAGGTTAAAGCAGTTCTGCAAGTCTCCAGAAGAAAAAATCTTACTCTCCAGAAGAAAAAAAATTACATTTACAATGTACATGCTGGCAACAAATGTAGCCATTTAATGTGGGATTTAAAATGGAGATTTCATCTCAAATCTCTTCAGTTTCCAAATTTGATCAAGTTTACCAGCATTTTTCCCCCAACTACCTCTATTTCAGTCTGGTCTCTGACTCTGTCTTGGTTCTGTGATGTCCCTCCACTAGAATATCTTCTAAGATATTTGAACCAAAGTCAAACATGATAGCAGCAGTTGGATGGAGAAGGAATTGCTGGCCCGGTACATGGCTAGGCTAGATCTGTGCAGTACTTTGTTCTAGTTCAGCTTTTCAGGAGCTCACTGTGCAATATCAGAAAAGTCATTCTACTTCTACAGGCCTCAGCTTCTGTTGTGCTGCTGTGCTGCTTGTAATATTTGCCTCCAAAAAGGCCTGTAGAAAGACATGCTCTGTAACGTCCATGTAACAGCTAGTTGCCGTAATATTGTTTTGTTTTAAACATACAATGGTGCTATATTTCAGGAAAATAAAGAAAAGTCCACAGTTGAAGTTAATGACAATAAAATAATCAAACTGCTCTTGAGGCATTCCTTTGAAACCTGGACTGAAAATACTGCCTTGCCATCAGTCACTGATGTTAACTTCAAACAGTTGCCCTATTTTCCTAAGGATTAGCTGCAATAAAAGCACAAATATTGATGGGTTGGTTTTACGAGGTGCTGAGACAAGGCGAAGCTGTAGTTGGTGGGCAGTGATCAGAGCCAAATATTAAGAAGTATTTAGGTACCTAGAGATGTAGAAAATCTCTCTTGCTTGTCCCGTGACAGCACTGCCTTAGCACCCTACAGGCTGGGCCAAGCCATGCAGTCCCCAGCTATTCTCCAGTCACAGTGCTGAGTGCAGCTACCTTAGACACTACTCAGGAAGGAACTGTGCTAATAAGCTGTACTTTTAAATTCTTTAAATTCTAAAGTACTCTTTTGAGTAAAACATGACATCTCTGCCAGGGTTGGGGCACCTGGCCCTAGACACTACATGCCAAGGATACATGTGAGATTAACTCCCATTAGCAGAAGCCTGTCATTATGGTTATGCTGAGGTCCTGCTGAGCCACACCATGCTAACAGATCTTGGGTGAGGTGAATCAGCTGCTGCTTGTGTCTGCAGGCCTAGCAGGAGTTCATGAACTTTCCCCTGATGTCTTTCTAATTCAAGACTTTGTGGTTTTTCAATGATTTAAAATTTTAGCTGGACTGTGTATATATACATGTGTGCATACATAGACATATATACAACCTCTACTGTTCTAAAATTAGGTTCTCCAAAACTGAAAGGGCTGAGGGACAAAAGTAGCTCTCATATTAGTCTGCTAGGGGCCAAAAAGTCATCCTATTCCTGCTCAGCACTACTAAAAGCAGCTTAGTGTCAACATGAGAGATGTAGAGGTACTGCTGTCTTAAAGTACATCTGCATTGCTCAGCTTTTAATGTGAACCCACTATTTCTGGTCACTGTGACATCTGATTCAGAGCTAGCACTGGAATCTCTGCAGTGCTCTGTACATGCTTTGCAAGGCTTGCAGCCTGCCATGCCTGTCGCATCCTTGGCTGCAGACAGGAGCATGAAAAGCATGGGGATAAGTCTCTCTTGGACAGGATTTAGAGCCCTCTGCCTGAGCTGAATTTCCCTTTGCTTGGGAAATCCAAATTGTCTTCCTCCACAAGAGTCATACGGCACCTATACTTGCACAGAAGAGAGACTCCGCTCAGTGCTTGCGCTGAAATCCTAACCCAGAGGTTTTCCTCAGGATAATACTGATGTGTCCCCCACTGCTCAGGGATGAACAGGTGCTCAGATGCAAGAGTCACAAGCCCTGTACAGGTACATGAAGAAGAGAGGGACACAAAATGAAAAACCTATATACAGAAATCTAAACCTCTCTTGTAATCAAGTAAGCAACAAGATTCCCTAGACAACACAGTTGCATGCCGCCAGCCTTTGCTTTCACTTGTGAAGTAGCAGCTGAAAATACAACAGAGACCTCTCTCTTCTCTCCCCCCCGCCTTAGCTGATGGTCAGAGAATAAACAGAAACATCCACAACTCCAGTCTGATACAGAATTAAACAAGGTGTTTTTTCTCTGGTTCCCTGGAATAATCTGGGGAACTGACAGATGACGCATGAAGCAGTGAATTTGAAGGGATAGTTGGAGCACTTAAAATGGCTCTTTTCGTAATCATCTTCCTACAAAGGCAGCCAAACACCCCACAACATTTACTCTGTCTGATGCTAGCACATGTTGGCAAATAGAGAAGTAGAGAAGTTTCATCATCTGCACTGGACCTGCTGAAGACCTACACTAATAGCAAAAGTTTTCAGGCTGTGTGTGGTGATTGAACTTTCTTGATCCATAAAAAGTCAACTCTATAACTGTGCACCTCCTCAGCTTCCACACATTTTTCATGTAAGCAGATCAGGATTTCTTACTGCTGTACTTTATTATTTGCTCAGGGTTGCAATTCAAAATATTCTTCATTTCTTTGACTAGGCTCAGGTCCTCCGGTTACAAAGATGAATCATGCCATCATTCTTACACAGACAGTCTGGACCTACTTTAAGCTCTAAACACATACCTCTTCACAGTTCAAACACTAGACCAGATACAATTAGCATGCGAGACTTGTTGCCTGAGGATACTGTAGAGGCCAAGAGTATTAACAGGTTCAAAGCAGGATTAGACAAATCCATGCAGGTCCATCAGTGGATGATCACTAACCACTGTTATCTGAAACCTGCAGAACATGTCAGGAGAAGCACTGCTGTGTACATGTCCTGTGTTTTAGACTGTTTGTGTGGATTGACTACTGGACATGGCCAAAACCAAGGTGCTGCTCTGGACATAGTTTGACACTTCTTACAGCAAGCAGAAACAAGAATATGGCCATACAAATGTGAACTAGAAAGTCAATATTGACAGTAATGAAGGCGGTGAAGCAAAAAATATTCTTTTAAAAGTAAATCTTACTTTCTATAGACAAAACACTGCCTACAAAAACATCCCGTCATTCTCCTTCCCCTTCTTTATTCCCCTTGGTCTTTGCTCTTACAGGCTGCACCTAGTTTTTATATCTCAGTTAGTGATACTTACCTCTCTGCTCAGGTGGCAGTTACAGGGCAGTCTCAATCAGCTTGACTTTCAGGAAAGTAACCTTGAACCCTCAACTATTTCAAAGTACCTGAAGTTGATCCCACAAAAATCACATACCACCTTGGCCCAGAGCCTACTGCTACTTCAATTTTCAGATGGTCAAAACTCAACCTATTTTCTGTAAATTATTTGTTTAATAGAACGAGACTCTTCCTGGGTTAGTAGTTCTTTTAATACAGTTGTTTACCTGCTGCCAGAGGCATTCTAAAGTGCTTCATTTCATGAGTACTGAAGTATTTCTGCTTGGAAACATTTTCATAAGATAAAGAATACTTCAAGAGTGATTCTACACCAATGCACCATTTTCATTTAAAACAGATGAGCAACAAACTGGCTCAGGGTTTGCTTGTTCCTTAGTTATAGGCAATACTTTCATGGGGAAAAAAAAAATATATCCTGCCCAGGTAGTTAAATAAATATGAAAAAATAAGACTCAGCTCAGGCTAAATTCAGAACAAGACATTTGAAGGTTCATGCACTCTCAGTACCCAGGAAGTCAGAAATATAACTGAGCTGTGGTGCTATTAAAGCAATTTGAAGGCTACTATATTTGGGGAATCAAGCCTACACACTAGTGATCAGGGTTAAAGCTGCATCAGTTATATCACTTCATTAGGCAGAGAAAAAAAAACCAAAAACATTCTACTTTGATTAAATGAAGCATTTTCAGCAAATACACAAACACTTTGGATAGAACAAAATATTTCATCTGCTGTCGTTGTTACATATATAATACATTTATACTTATATTTGTAAAACACAGGTCTCACTTAGAATACTTTAGGTAGCAATAACCATGAAGGAGAAATGCCACTGAATGATGCCATTTTGAAGAAGTAAAAATATTTCATTTGGAAAGGAAGAAACAGTGTTTAGTTTTTCTTCCCTCCAATACTGTTGAGTAAATTCAACATAATTCAAGAAGTGTTTCAGTTGACCTGAAGAGAATTATTCCAGGAAGAGAAGGAGGAAGCACCAATCAAAATATTTAGTTCAATTCTGCATGCTTTTAAGATAAGGCTTCCTTTGTCGTAATTTTTATTCATATCTATTTTTTTTTTCACTTTAATTCATGCAGCTTGAATGCCTGGCTTGTATTCTTCCCCAGCTACTCATGATGCAAAATTAGACATATTCTTTTGAATATATCTCTTGAGGGGTTGTGGGTGGATCTTGCCACTGGATGATACAAAATATCCCCAAATCAAGAGCTTTCTGTGTTAAACAATTCAAATCTCAGGGGACTATCCAGCCAATTTACCAAGTATAAATATAGTCCTGCCATTCACAATGAGCACAGTGAGTTCCATGCAAAGTCCCAGGGGAACTAGAAGAAATATTTTAACGTTCAGCAGTAGTCTTTAATTTTGCATTCAAATTATGTCACTGACCACTTTTCTCTTCCCTCTTGAGGCAAGTGACTTCCTCAGAAGGCAGGTTTTAGGGCAGATACCTCATAGTTCTTTCCCTAAACATGCAGGCTGACCCTAGGCCTGCTTCCTTCATCGGTTTAACACCAACTAGCACATCCTCTCCTCTCCTAACATATAACCAGTAACATGAACAACAATCTACTGATGCATAGGATACATCCCTAGGGAAAGCAGGGTACTATGCCTACACCTAGGGTTACTCAACGTTTCCCGCTATAAGATCTTACTTCCAGTTCCTTACAGCTAAATAAACTAGCCTGAAGTCTTCCATAATGAGGCTCTGCCTCAGGCCGTGTGTTTTGGAGAACTGCTCGTGTTACTAATAAGGCAATAATCCATATTGCAGCTCGATTAGTAGT
Source organism: Psilopogon haemacephalus (assembly GCA_013396835.1). Lineage (NCBI taxonomy): Eukaryota > Metazoa > Chordata > Aves > Piciformes > Megalaimidae > Psilopogon > Psilopogon haemacephalus. The sequence continues at coordinate 497,721 of VWZI01017904.1, forward strand.
CAAAATGGTTGACAAAATCTGTAATTATAAGAAGAAAAGTTCTTGTGCTGACATATCAAAACAGCCCTCTCCGACCGCAATAGGGAACAGCCACAATAAAGGATTCTCTGCTCCATTAGCTGTAAGGAAAGTGAGTAGGAGTTTGGCCTGAATAAAACATACTGTGGAAGGAAAAAATATTAGAATCAAATGCTCATATAAAAGCTTTGCTGCAACATCAATAATCTTCAAAGTACTTAACTGGAGAGGAAGGCACTGAGAAGCCTCTTTGATAGATAGAAAGGTGGAGGCTGGAAGCAGCAGCATGGCTTCTTGCAGGCCTGTGGAAGGCAGCAGCATAAGCCTCAGGAAGCACTCCGGAGCACAGAAAAAAAAGGTGTTCAGACAAAAAGGTGGCCAGAAAGATGTGCTAAAACTCTCCCCTAGCTTCTGAGAATATTTATTTCATTACCACTGTAGTCAGAAACAGTGCCTTGAAAGACCTCAAATGACTTTATTTCAGGAGGCACAGAAAATTTCTCATCAGGAATAGCAATAACTGCTATCTCTGGGATGTACAATTTTCATACAGTGAGCAAGTAAACTTTAGTATAAGTATCCAGAAGCATTATACTGAAAACTTTTTTCTTCTCAGGGAAGAAATACTAGAAACTAATGCGGAAATACATCAACAGTGTAAATGAAAGGTGCATTACCATGAAACCAGAGACTCCTGCTTGGAAGAATTTAACTAAGGACTCCACGGGCCTTTTGCTTAGGCTACAGCCCTCCACAGACCAAGCTCTGCCTTGGGGAAGAGGTGATTGCCCTAGAGGATTAAGATGTGTGAGCCAAGACAGGCTGGACAGAGCTCAGTCCTGTAACAGGGGTGGCCTCTTCAGCAGCCCAGCACCAAGCCAAGGTGAATCTAGCTATGAACAAATACAGACAAATAAGCAGAGGCAGAGGCAGGATCTGTGCAGGGCTGGCACATGCAGCTATTTCCGAGCAGACGGTCACTTCCTCCTCCTGCCTGAAATGAGCCTCATCCCACGCAAAGTTTCCAAGCCTTTCATTAGTGGTTGTGTTAGTGTATAGTAGCTATAATGAGAAGGCCATAAAATTCTGAAGTTAGCTGAGGGCCCTTAACCATTTTAAATATGTCTCTCTCTCCAGATTTTTATTTAAACTTTAATGACTACCACATAAGATCAAGCAACAAGAAACAACATTCGTATTACAGCTGTATCATTTAATTTCCATTAGCTGAAAGTGGCAGGCTACTGGCCTGGCTCAGGAAAATAAGTGGAGACAGGTGAAAGAAAAATACCCTTCTTGTACCTCCTTCAAGCCACTCTAAAGCCTGTGGCTCTGCAATACCATTTACACCTAATGAAACGCAGTGTCAGGCCACACTATTTAACCAAAAGTTATCCATTTAGGAAAAAAATGGACCTTGCTGTTTGCAAAGGCATGGTACTCTTTCTAGCTGTAATGTCTACTATCTAATTAAGCCATGATAGAACTCATCCCTTCACTTATTTACTCCTACTTTTGAAGGTGCACTTAATACCAACTTATATATTGGAGGATCTAGGTGCTTTGAAAGCCATAATTTTCTCTCCCATTTAATTAGAGCAAGGCTTTTATCGGACAGCCTAAAATGTTTGGAGTAATAATCATGGTCCAAACTTGATTACCCCTTTTAATTCTGAATCAAGCACACAAGGAGAAGTGCATACATCTCTTCAGTGTAAACTGAAGTACTTTAAAGGGCTACTTTCATCTCTAATGGATGCACTATCATTCCTCAGCTTATTTTGAAATGGTTTCGGTAACCTACATAACATAGCAAAAGTACAGTGACAACAGACTCTATGCTTTCCATCATGTACATAGCTTTCTAACAGTTTTTAAGACAACTCCAGAAAGTAAACTTAGCAGAGTGCAAATTCATATTGATCTGCCAGTCTTCTGGAAAAATACATTTTCTTTCAATGTCAATTAAAGTTAATAAAGTAAGGTTTCAATCAGCTTACCTAAGTAAAAGGTCACAAGAAAGGGTTAAGAGAAGATAAATTGTATACACAGCTACCACTTTCTCAGAGAAACTCTGTGTGTGCAAAGAAAGTAATACATACATTTAAAAAGACAACCTGTAATCAAGTTTCATTGAGCTCCTTCATCTTTAGTAGTTTTCTTAGTTGTTCATTCCTTAAGCATGTCAGGTGTTGAAACAGAGAGAGAGAGAGAAAGAGAGAGAGAAAGAGAGAGAAAGAGAGAGAGAAAG
>VWZI01017904.1:500160-515160 GCA_013396835.1 Psilopogon haemacephalus
AAAGAGAGAGAGAAAGAGAGAGAGAAAGAGAGAGAGAAAGAGAGAGAGAAATTAAACTCCTTTAGGATTTGCAATACAGATATCTGCAGATCTTGCAATCAGAACTTTGTGCCATAACCAGTCCTATTGATTACAGGGGATTAAAATTACTTCTTAACACAGAAGCAGGAGAATCTGGCCTTGAGCAAAATCATACTAAAAACTCGGAATATAAATTAGGAAAAGCAGTCAATGAACTGAATATTCATGCTCTGTAACAGAATCAAAGAAATGTGAGATGGAAAAGACTTGTGGATGTCCCAGGTCCAACCTCCCACTCACAACGTGATCATTGCCAGTACTAGACCAGGTCACCCATGACTTTGCCTCCCTTCTGCACTGCTCTCCTAGAAAAATATTGTCTCCAACCAGAATCTCCTAATTTGTGCTGTTTTCAACTATTGTCCCTTGCTACATTGTTTGTCACTACTGGAAGATACCAGCTCTTTGTAATCACCCATTATGTTGCTGCAAGTTGCTATTAGCCTTTAACCTCTCAGCTAGAGCAAAAAAAGATGAGCTCCCTTGGCTGCTTCTTGTGAGTCAGGTAATCTGGGCTCTTGACCACCCTGAGTCCTCCACATCACATCACTCCTGAACATGGATGGGATGAGGGAACAGAATCAGGGACTTAACAAGACTTGCTATTCCAGCTGCAGCCTCACTAGCACCAAGTAGAGGAGAGTAACAACTCAGCTTCAACTGGAACATGGATGTATCTTTTGGAAATAGAACAATTTACTGCCTTTTACCCGGTTCCTCACGCAGTATGGATTGGAAAAATCCCTCCATCACGGGAGCTGGCATCTAGGAAGGCAGATTTATTCCATTTATGTGGGCAAACTCAGATCCAAACAGTAGCTTGCTCTCACACAATACCTAGATAGTAAAACTCTGTAAATGCAAGCAAATGTGGTGTTTAATTACTTCTGAATTATCTCACTGTGTGGTACGGGAAGAACCATTTGCTTTTACAGACTGTTATCTCACTGATTTCACTTGAAGGAGACTAAAGTATGTACCTCGCCTTGTAGGGTTGGAGAAAGGAGAAGAGATGATTTTGTACATCTATTGTAGTCAGCTACCATGATCAGGCACACAACTCTAAAAGGCTTCACACAGGTACGTATTTGTAAGTCTTCTGATGTGGGGGGAAAAAAAAAAATTAAAAATTAAGAATATGTGATTATGGCACTGAATTTACAGAACCAACTTCGTATCCATTGTGCCAGAAATTCCTAAGGACTATTTAGGATCCTGAAATATTTGCCAAGGACAATGAGGTTTCCCAAGAAAGGATGATTTGGAATTTAAAATAAACATCCTATCACTATATATTTAGAGTCTGTCTGTAGAATAACAGGATTCTTGTGGTTAAAGCAGAATCTGGGGACTTAGGACTGGTGTACAATTCTTGGACTTGCCACGAATTTCCTCTGAGAGGCTGGAAGTTAGTCTTCCTGCAGCTCTGCTCCGCAGCCACAAATGCAGAGAATCATGTTCCCTTTCACCTCCCACCGCATTTGCAATCAGAAGCAATTAACAGCTATTTTTTTCAAATCATAATTTGAAAAAATCCTGTCAGTCATAGCAAAGACCTTCAAGCAAGCAGAGAACTTTCCTGTATCATGTGATGCCCTTCACCAAACTTTCCCCTTCTCTTCATTTTCCCACGTGGGGTAGAGAGTACTTTGTAGGGATAGTGCCAAAGGAGTTGGTAGAATAAAGGGTGGAGATAGTATCTTGGGTCTACAAAGAGGCTCACAGTTATTATGAGCTCACAGGACCGGACATGAAACTGTTCTAAATGTAGGATGGTTACACAGCTATGCAAAGTGACCACATGCAGTGGGAACATTTGCCACAATGAGCAGTCTCAACTGGAGATGAGACAAGAAAGACTAAAACCTTCCTTGTCTTCCAGTAACTATGCTCAAATAAGTCTGGTCCTTCAGCAGGACCTACCCAGCCACAACACCTTGCTGCTCTAAATAAACTGCTTCTGGGCTGAATTCAGTCAACCACAACTTGTAGACAACAATGTCAAGTGTTTAAGGACTTTTCATCTGAACTTCGCAACAGGCCTGCTTTTAATCTTCTCTCCTTTTTATTCCTTTCCTGTTCAATTCCTTTCTTTTTCCTACTTATCTCTCTTTATCTCCTATGTCAAAATTTCTACCTTCCCAAGAAAAAGGAGCTTCTCATGGCAGCTTTAACACACTGCTCACTTTGCTTACCAATTTATCATCACTAACTTGATTCTATCTTCTCTTTCAGAATGCAACTTTACTGGCTCACAGCCTTCACAAAAAGCCTCACAAACAGGGAACATCACAAAAACAAAAATAAACCAAAGCAAACAAACAAACAAGAAGCCCCAAAACTGATGTTGCTACCTGAGACTGACAAAAACTTGACATAACTTACTGGACCTTGGACAATCATGCAGATAGCTGTCCACTCACACTACTGATTATGCCATGAATCTGCTTTGGAGGCAGATTCTGAGCAAATCAAACAACAAAACCACCATTAACTTTAATCTGCTTTTTTTATTTCCCTTGCCCATGGAGAGGTACACAGCAATACCATAAGAATTTTGAATTCTTCCTGTAAGGAATAAAAATTTTTCCCTAAACGTCTAATGAGCATTGTTAAATCCATTGTGTTCCCTTGGATTTTAAGAGTGCTAGCCTCCCCAGCTCCTGAACACATTTAAGGTTTGCATTCTGTGTTAAGAGCTAAGTGTTTCAGATTTCTTGGCATCATGACATATTAAAAAGAAACATCTCCAAGACATACCCAAATAAGGGGGAAAAGTGATTGGTTGCTGTACTACAAGAAATCCTACTTTAGCTTGAAAGCACTTGTAGATGTCAATGAAGACTGTGGATCTAAATCTCAAGTTTCTAATAGTTTACAAGAACATAAAAAACCTTAAAACTCTCATCTGAGGCCTTTACCTTGCTCCCTTTTTTAAAAAAAGGATAACTTGATCCATCATCACTAAGGAACATGGCATCAATTTCAGGTAACTAACATGCACACCTTAAAGCAGGTTTTTTATATAAGAATATTAATAGTCACAAAGTCTAATATTGCAAGTCTTCCTAGCATGATCAATAGGATTCCATTCAAATGCAAAAAGGAATCAAGAACAAAGAGAAGTGTGCTGGAAATAATGCACCTATGCATAACACTGATAGGAATTATTAAGAAAAGCTGTCCAGTTCTGGTTTCCAAACTCGAAGAACAAGGAAAGCCTCCAAAATATACATGAATATGATATATTGGTAATACTCTTGTTAACAGAAAACAGCTTCTGCATTTCAAAGACGTGGAGAGCTTTGGAAACTGATGAGGGAGGGAACAGTGAGCTGCCGTCCTCTCCCTGAGCCCCACAGCTCCCTCTAGCATTGCTACAATTTAGATCATTTCAATAGAGTCAAATTCTTCTATTGACAGGCAGGGTCTTTGTGTTTTGTTACAATCTTGTCATTCAAATTCCTCCATAAACTTTTTTTTTTTTTTTCTTTCCCAAAATGTTCAAAGTTAGTCCAGAGTCATTCACTCCTGCCAGGTTCTTGGCAGATTTCAGTGTGTTTCAGTTAGCACCAGCAAGAAAAGCAATGCTCTAAATTAAATCCTCTCCCAGGGAAGTTTTCATCACACATGACTCCTTTGTCAACTTGTTTCTTGGTGAACTGGATGAGATTTTTGCGTTACTTTTGGTAGAACAACATAACGTGCAAAGTTAACAGCTATATATGTATATATAAATATATATTCCAGTGTTGGTTCATGTAAGCAATTTCACCAAATCTGTCAGGGGATTATGTATCTGGTTACAATTCAGCAGTGTAGTATATAAGTGCTTATAGGATTACACCCAGAGATCTGAAGCATACAAAAAGTTCTGCCTAGAGCCACCATGTGAAAACAGAAGAGCCAAAAGCAGGAACACTACCAGCAGACTGATTCGGTATTTTTTTGCAAGCACAAGGACTACAGCCTCAAGATCCAAATTTGAGAGGCAAAAAATACAGATCAAAGTTTAAGAATTCAGGAGTCGCAGAAGGATGGATGAGAATTTTTGCAGTGGCTGCAAATCCTGGAACATTTCAGGTTCATGGTGCACATTTCTGAAAACAAAAACTCAATAGTTCCCCACTGCTCTTAACGCAAGCAGTGCCTGATGTTTGCTTCACCCTTCACTGAGTCTGAGAATGACAGGAAGAATGTTGACATTTTGTGCCACACGTACGGGAAGAAACAGATCATCTGCCTCTGAAAAGTGCTTTATTTTATGTGAGAAAAGATGAAACTCCAAGCTCCACATTAAATAAATCATACAATAAGAACATTATCCTAAAAGGGAATTAATATTTTGCATATTAATAGTAAGTGACACCTGAGCAACAAATATAGAAACTATAATATTCAGTATCTCAGATAGCTGACACAGAGTAAAGGAGTTCTGGTAACCAAGCTGTCTTAAATCTATAGTGTCGGGAAAAAAAAAAAGGAAAAGCTTCATCAAAATTTAATATTCATGCAATAGGGACTCTTTCATTGTTGTGAAAACTGATTAGGGCCAATCATAAAATCCTGGGTGCTTCATTTACTCCCTTCCCCCCACCAGAAAGGGGGGATGGGGTTGGAAAATCAGCCCAATGAAAAGGAAAAAAAAAAACAAAACAAAAAAACAACACCGGCAAACATTTTCCTGGCAACATTTCAGGGGAGCTACTATTTTGCATTTGGTAAGGATGCAGTCCGTACCAGTCGACACACAAACCCTTGGAAGGAAACGGAAGGAACATTAGTAATTCAAATAAGGGGCAGAGGAGACAGAATAAAATTAAAACATGCACAGTTCTTTTCTAGCAGACCAGTAACAGCATATAATGTAGTAAGAAAGGGGGAAAGACAGAGATGATTTTTTTTTTTTTAAAGAAGTCACAGAGCTAAAATAACCATATTGTTAGGCAGTGACTCATGGGAACAAAGAGGACAATGCTATCTAGGATCGTTATACTGGTGCCTTTTAATCATAATGTTGGTACAGTTCTCCCTCACCCTGACCTAGTTTAACTAGTTTAGAAAGCTTAATAGGCATTGCTTCTTACAGCACTGTTAGGAGGGCCTGAATATATATACAACAAGTTCTTTTGTGAATGAAAATTACTGATTCATGGCCCGTTACACTTCATGAATCCCCAGAAACAACAGTGAAGTTAACTCGCTGCAGTTTCACACAACCCAGTCTGAATTTGCCCTCTTGCACTTTCAAAACACTGGTGCTAGCAGTCTGAGACAACATGGCCAGCATGGCACGTTCTAGAACAGCCACTCCTATCACAGCAGGGCACAGGCTACCTGGAAGTGAAATCCAGGTGAAAATTCTTAATTTTAATCCCACTATGCTGAGCAGGAAATATTTTTTGTTCTCACAAAAGAATGATGCTTTCACAGAAGTTTCTATAAGTTTGTGGCTTTTAACTGACAGGCTGGAAATCAAGAATTTTCACTCTTGGGGTTTTCAGTGAAAACAAAAAAGTCGCCAGTACTGGCTATTTCCAGCAGAAACATCCTTTTGCCAAGAAATTATATCTTTGTTCATTTCCTTATTGAAAAACATTGATCCATTCCAGTGATTGACGCCAACTATAGGACACAACTCTATTTTCTATGGGATAACTGATGTATTTGCTTTTCCTGATAGATAGATTCATGTCTGCTATCATCTGCAAGTTTACAGCCTACCAAAAAATAGAACCCACATTTCTGAACCTCCAGATGTGAAGTCACAGATGTTACCTACAGATGGGGCTTCAACTTGTGCTCAACACAATGATGGTGCTTCTTGGTATACTCCTGTGAGCTGCAGTGGCCATCGCTCTTTATTTGTGGGCTGATTTTTACTCATGCTGCAAGACCAGGCAAATTTATCTGAATCATTAAGGAGCTTTACTCAGATGCAGCCATATCAGCCCCACAAGGGAGATCCTGCCCTTCCTCTGCTGCTTAGGCTGGATCTGCTCCATGATCCCACAGAGACCAACACAGAGGACAGTGATGAAAATGAACCATAAAAGGAACTCATAAGGTCAAGTCAGTGCATACATTTACCCTACCCAAGACTCAAGGCTGTAGCAGGGAGCTGTAAGCCCTACTCCAGTGACTCAGTTGAGAGAGGCTGCACATAACATCTGTGCTCCTTCCAGAACTATTGACCAACAAATTGGTTTCACTACATTGCACACAACCAGGATGTTTTCACTTCTATCTGTGTTTGTGGTTCCTGAGACATACTCTCAATTAAACACAGAAACACACTCCTTGATTTCTCCATGTGGCTAGGTCCTGGGCTATTACATGGAAAATATCCCAGTTGGGATTTTCACAAGCATCAGCTTACTCTTCCTCCCAACTAAAACCACTTGTTTAAAAAAACAAAACAAAAAAACCACCAAAAAACCCATGAATCTGCGCCTGGAAGAAAACAGTGCTAAAAACTGTAAGATATTTCTTATTATTGACACACATGCATGAACTAGTTTTATTAAAGTCTTCTTCTTAATATCAGATAAATTCTATTTTCTTCAAGTGAATAAAAAACACAGCAAAAATCTTTTGTTGAAGAGGGCTTTCTTGAAGCAAATTAAGGGAACAGATTTTTAGGTAGCACACTGGAAAAGAAAATACAAACCAGAGTAGACCACCAGGCAGCTTGGCAGAGTGAAAGTTTACTTTGCAAAACCAAACTTTGCAACTTTCAGTTTGTGAACATGAGAGTATCCTCTAATTTTATCTCCAGCTACCACCTTCTCCAAGTTGCAGTTGCCAAAAAAGGTAAAAATATCTTAATGTCACATTCCACCGAGTCACTAAATGGAAGAGAAGTCATATTACTGTAATTCATAATTCAGAACTCAAATTTCATAAGACAACATCAGAAATGTCATTTTAACCACACTAATTCCTTCACAGTTAACATGAGTGGGTGTTGGTGCAATCCAAGCTGAAAAAAGCCATCTAATTTCAGCAAGTATACCACAAGCCAACTTGGCAGTCTTCCACATGGATCAGACAAATGTCTGCTCTGTTGAAGCTGAAGGCATAGTGATAATTATCATAGCTGATACTGCATCAGTGGTAATGACAGTGTGGTTTGTAAATATGAACCAAACCAGGATTCTCTTGTTCACAAACAGGGATTTGGCGTTGCTGTGGGAACCCACCATAAACCTTACAGATCTGAATGTGGCCCTTGATCCAAACTAGGGCACAGTTCTCTCTAACTGAAAAGTCATCCAATAGCTGCAGTGGATGTTTAATTACCACGCTTTTTGTGTGGGTGTCGGTAGAAGCTGGACAATCACATTATATGATGATTACTTCCACCGGAAGGGAGAAGCAGCCAGTACCACCACTCCTAGTAAAAAGAGAGATGCCCTTTTCCCATTTGCTAAGTACCTTGCTACTGAGTTTAGGTAACTCACCAGGAAGGAGTCAGCTCTTTTCAGAGTAATTAAGCATGCTCAGTTAAACTTTCCTCAGGCAGTAAGAAAACTGTTCAGGAATCCTCTCACCAAAGAGAGGAAGGATACTCTCTCAATCAGAGAGCAGAACAACAAACAAATGGCTGCAATAGGAACGTATTATCCATCTCAACACTGCAGCCACCCATCAAGCTATGCTAGACATCTGAGCTTTGATTCCTGTCCTATGCTTCTAGCGATGGCCAGGACCAAGAGTGGCCAGCAGAGACCAGTTGTTTTGCAGAGCCCTTCAGCCACACCACAAAGCATCCGTTGTGTGCAGAAAATGAGCTGGCTCTGAAGGACTTGCAGGTGACCAAGCAAGGACTGGCCATGCCCTCGCCAAGGAGCTAATGGATAAAAATTAGCCGAGAACTGCTCATTTGTGGGACTTCAGCACTTAACAGAGCATTTTCCCCAGAGCCAGTTCAGATTTACTTACACATTGTGCCTTCCTTTAACTACACAATGAGAACACCACCACTATATTAATTAATACATATAAAACACCTGGAGATTCTTCATGAAAGCTGAATCTGGCATTTAAGGCAAAAATTATTACAAAATTTTGCTTCCAGTCACTAAACCTTACCCAGTGAGTAGGAAGTATTCTCTATATATAGATACTGGCTTGAGTAAAAAAAAAAAATATTTTTTTTTTTGCAAACCTCACTCTGCACTGGAAAAAGCCAAGATCAGTGGAAATTTTCAATTACTTTAAAATAATTTAATGTGGAAATGCAACAGCTATTTCCTATGTTTAATCTTCCCCCTCCCTGTTTCATGCTATCTCTCTGAAATGCTAACAGTCACTTAAAATCATGTGTTTTCACTTTCCCTCCATCTCTCAAGGTCACTATTAGATGACCTTGAGACCATAAAGATGGTCTCATCTTTATCCATTACAGAAGTCTTGAGCTCTTTCACTCACCAAAAGGCTTATGCAGGGGCAGAGGAGAGCCAAACAAAACTTAACATTTCCTCCATTGTTTTTTTTCATCTGCTGGCTTTGCCAGTGCAAGATTTGTCTCATCTCATCCCACACCCATCAACATTGAGTGTAGATGCAGGACTGTCTGCAGAAGAGCCAAGTCAGTCTGGAGACTGGATTTGGACTTCCCTGCTCCATTCTCCCTCATTGTCCTTTTTGTTAGAGAAGAGTAGGTGAAAAGATAATGAACTCCTAACCATGAGGACTTTATTAAGCTGTGGAAGCATACAGCTGGAACCAAATTGTCAGTTGGATGTTAGTCCTCAGAAGCAGCAAATAAAACAGAAACAGTTTGTGTATCTGGGGGTAGTGGTGGATATCTGCATAGGAAAACCAACTGGATTTTAAAAAAAATTATATCACAATGTATGAAGCTAATAATCTTTACTATTTTATTATAATTACAGTCCCAGGTATCTCAGAAGTATGATATCCTGAACTCGTGACAGTTTTACTATTTTAGTTCATTAGTTGTCTGGCAAGTCAGTGTTCTAAAGATGAAGTAAAGAAGAAAGGAATTTGCTGGAAGACAAACTCCAAACTGGACTGGGTGGTATGCATTATTCTGTCACTGCTAATGGACCTGAGCTCTATTACTTATCACAAGCCTTTCTGGTATGTAAAATGCTCAGTTTACTGCTGTATCACTTTTAGTAATATAAAACCAAAGGGGACTTGCAATGCACCCCACCTCACACACACTGCGGGCTCCAAACTCAGCCAACAATTGCTAAACGAGGCAGTTCTCTCACTCTCTCCCCAGTTCATCTCTGGAGTCGTCTATGCTTAGGCTTGCACCACATAAAAATAACTGTAAATTTAAGGTGAATTAGCTCACATACTGTCCTGTGATAGCACAGCTGAACTGCTTTGGGTACTGCAAGTCACCTTATCACCACAATGGTAAAAGCCAAAGCTGCATCTCCTTTACCTTCACAAGAATAGGTAAAACAGCAGATCTATTTCTAAGGCCCACACACATGCACCTTTACAACCATTACTCCACATTTAAATGCAATCTTACTTTCATTAGGAAAGAGCGAGCTTCTAACTGAAGTTGCTATATCTGGAATGAAAACGTATGTATCATATGGCAGCTTCATTTTACTTCATTCACCTCATACAGGAAAATCTACCTTTTCCTCTTCCTCCTTCATCAAATACAAGAGAGTTGTTTTTTGTGTATAGCATGCACATTAGCACAGATAAACTGCTCACCGAGTGCAATGATTAATGATTGAATAGTGCAGTTGTTGCAGAAATAAGTCATGCAGTGAAGAGAGATCTGAAGATTATATCTAACACCAGGGGATGGCTTATTAATCTTACTTCTTGAAGAATTCGTGAGTAAATCATTCTCCTTTATTAACGATATTTCAGTTTGCTCCACGAGACATCTTTTATACATCCAGAAAGGCAATTATCTGTTTAGGCCAGGAAACAATATTAGTTACAGACAGTGCTTCACTGTTTGATCTAAGTCACTTAAATAAAAAAAGGAAAGACAATGAAACACACTCCAAAGACCTACCCCAAACAGGACTGCATTTACAGGAAAGTTGTTTTGGTTCCACTCTATCTGGAAATGACAAATCATGTGTGTTTTGAAGTACCAATTAATGTGGAGCTTGCATACTCAAAACAATGACAAAATTATATTACTTTTATGTCTGAAGGAATTCTGTTACCTGTCAGGTGGTTACACATGTTGGAAATGGTTTATTAATATAGAAATCTTTCAAAGGGAAATCTTAAATTAGAATCATAGAATGGATTAGGTTGGAAGGGACCTCAAATATCATTTAGTTCTAATCCTCCAGCCATAAGCAGAGACACCTCCCACTAGAACAGGTCACTCAATGCCTCATCCAACCTAGCTTTGAATACCTCCAGGAAGGGAGCATCCACAACCTCCCTGGGCAACCTGTTCCAGTGTTTCACCACCCTCACTGTAAAGAACTTCTTCCTAATATCTAGTTCAAATCTCCTCTCTTCCAATTTAAACCCATTACTCCTCATCCTGTCATTCTTGATCACAATGAGATACTGAAAACAGAAAGTTGCGTTTATAATAAAAACAAACAAAAAACCCCAAACAAAACCAACCAAAGCCATGTTCTTCTAGGTTCAAAACTCTTTTTTTATCTACTTGTCCATCATCTGCTATCTACCAAAATATCTGAGGACTTAAGAAGGTAACACAGATGACTCATTAATACTATTATTCTAAGGTCTACAACAAAAAATTACATAGACCTAAATATAAATAGATCATCTGTAGTCTCCCAAAGGATTTTCATTAACTAGTTCTAAAGACCTTGAATATGGAAATGATAAATTCAAGTTGTTACAGAAATTGCATTAGATAATATGGGTTGATCACAGAAGTGATTTGCAGAGTCACAGAATATCATAGATTTCAGAGTATTACCAAGCTGACTCACAGTTATTCTTTAGATTAATAGAACAATAGAAGTGCAGCAGTTTATTGGACAAGTAATTGATTAAAGAAAGGCAGCACAATCTAGTAAATAGGAACATGAGGAGACCCAGGAAAGAGGGGAATCTCCTACGCTATATTTCAAGTATGGCTAAGGCTAAGGATAATCTTGTCCTCTGCAGAGATGCACTGGCATATGTGAGCATTTCATAAAGACACTGCAGCCTCTGAGAGCTGATATTTGATGTACAGACACTTGTCTTGCCAAGTGTTTGTGTGGAGATTTGCACTCTCACCAAATGCCTCTGTCTGTAATTGACGCACATGGACTGATTGAATTAGAACTGCTTACCTGGGTGTCCTAGGTCTTCTGCTGCTGCCAGGGACTTCTTTTCAGCTCAAAGATGTAAAAGGCCACTTACAGCAAAGGAACCAGAGCTCAGCCTTGTAAAGAAATCACAAGTGATCCTGTACAGAGGGCTCTATTTAGGGTCTGGAAACAGGAAAACCCCTCCAGAGAGTTTTCGTTATCTGTCCATTAAACTTTTAAAATTAAAAAATATTAATTTGTCATAACTGTAAAGTGTGGTAGAAAAATACTAGTTTAATAAGGTAAGGTCTCTATATTGAAAGGAGGGAAAAGGCACTCAGAAGTACAACAGTCCCATTTTCAGAATGAACCAGCTCTGGTAATGTGGCAATTTTTTTGCCAATACAAGTTTGGCTGACAGCAAGAGTCCATTTTTGTCAATAAAAAATGCTTTTGCCTGCAATTGGAAATCACTTTAAGCTTTTCGTTTTAAGTTGCTTCTTGAAACAAAAAAGAAGTCATAAACAAAATAATCAAATCTGAGGAAACCTTTTCACATTCTGGGCCTAAAAATGTGCAGCCCCTTTTAGGCTGCTAGAAGGCAATCTCACTGAAGTTTATAAAACAAAGTTGGGCCTATGATGCAGTTACCTCTTACAAAGAAGACATAGTCTACTACCCAAACTTGATCTTTCTTCCCACCACTCAGCCTCATATCACAGCACCAGGTTTAGCATCTGCCCGCTACCCAGAAAAGCCTCAACAGAAATACAACCCCACACCTCTGAAACACAAGAATCAGTTGTGCAGGACCTATTAACTGCCTTGTATTTGCTGACAGTTGCTTTAAAGAATAAAGGTAAAAACTGGAGCAGTGTGTTCCAAAATAGCATTATCTATTTTCCTCAGAATTACCTCCAGTCTCATGCAGGCCTCAGCAACTAGAAAACAGAGTCTCTGAGTGATTTGGGAAAGAGAATAATTGTTATTAATATTGATTCTTCCCTTCCCTGAGAATTCCCTGCAGTCCTGCTCAGAGAACCAAGGTAGTGAACAGCAGCAAAACCCCAGCTTTTCCAGCATGGGTAATATTTAGAGAAGTAGCAATGTGAGATCCCTTTAGGGCCAAACATATACCCCATTTGCTGCATCAACCCACCTCTTGTCCTGCTAATCTGGAATATTAGCAGATCTGCTCAGATTCCCAAACCTGACCTGCTTCCAAGAAGAGTGTTATTCAAACAGGTTACACCAAAATAATCAGCAGTTAGAAATGTACATCAGTTGATAGTGACTCTATCAGCATTTTCCCCTTGCTAGATTTTTTTTTTTTTCCTTAAGTAATTAAAAAGTGTCTCTGGAAGAGCAGTATGTACTTTATGTCATAAAGTCTCTCTGAACTACCTATATTTACCCCTGAAAGTGAATTCTTTATAAGACCTAGGATATCAAAGAAACGAGGGATCAAAGTAGTTTTAATAAGCAACCCAGTGTTTGTAGAACCTGCACTTTCATGTATCATGTTTTGTTCAAGTTCTTAATTTCGGTTCCTCACCACAGAAGGCACTTAAGATAACTATCTATAACCATATTGTCATGTTGAATCCTTTGATTATTTAACATGTACACCTTAGTGAAACAAAAATGCCTTTTTTCCCCCCATAATATTTGGACTTCATTGTATTTTTTCGCATGAAACATAGATTTGATTTGTTTGATAGTTAGAACATATAGCAGCATAATTTTCTTTAGTCTTTCTACTTATATACGAATAGAGTTTAACATAGCACAGTTTTATCTCCCCCCATACATTGATGTGCTCTGTAAGACCTTGAGTTTTTTCAATCTCAAAATAAGCACACAACAAAAGATGGTGAAACCTACAGAAAATACAGTTAACTGGGCCTTAGAAGAGATGCCAGAGGTTCCCCAGGTAACATCAGTACGATCTTTAACACAGTAAAACCAATTCCTCATCCTCTTCTTTTTCTGAAATCATCTACTATGTTTACAAATTGTTTTGTGATGAAAACAAACTACTTTAAGCCTCCCAAAACTCCCACTGATATTTGATCCATATTCATAATAAAATTGACAGTAAGACTGAGAATTATTGGATGCTAGGCTAGAAGCACAGATTGGAAGATGAAAGAATGAGGCTGTATGCAAAAATCAATAAATGACAAATGGATCCGGTAGCTATTCCAACTACACATCTGGATATAAAACTTTTTATTTTGCTCTGAAAACTACCATGGAACCTCTCAGTGTGGAACCTCAAGGTGTGCTGGGATAAAAACCTTAATAAACATGCTGAAATATAAGCAAAGCAGGCAGGTCTAAGAAAGGTCCCTTTCTTTTATTTTTTCTTTCATGTTTGTTTGTTTGTTTTAATCTTGTTGTTTTGTTTGAGGTGGTCAGGAAGTAGAAGGTTGCTGACCACACCTCAGACTTGGTAGCCAGAAATAGCTGAAATGCACATGGTGCTACTTTAGTAGGTGTCTTTGATAAGTCAAGAATACAAATCTCTACACAGGAAAACCAGGAATTTTCAATACATTGGAGGACAACTGTTAAATATCACAGCCTAAATGCAACAGAAAAGGCATTTGCATCTACTAATTTTTATATTAAGTGCACTTCTAAATATTCCTCTTTATGCAACTTAGAAACAAAATAATACTAGATGATGGAATTGCATATTTGACCCAGAAAACCTCCAAATCCATGTACATTAATGAGCTGAAACTTTTTAATGTTACATGTTTGACTGAATTTCACAGAGCAAGCCGTGTTTTAAAGAAAGGGTGTACAGACACTTTGGCTTTCATGTGGGACTTGTACCCCTGCCATGTGGCAACTATAGCAGTTATGTATCCAAACAAGCAATGCTAGGCCACTCAGTGTAGTTTCAGATGTCTATCTGCAATCTGCAGACCAAACCAAGGAAATACACACTCATACCATTAGCCAGGTCTGTATCATACCTATGTGAAGAGTTCTGCGAGTCTTTGTCAGGCTTACAAGCAGGATCTACAGACCTAAAGAGAGGAGACTGTACTACAGACAATTGATAAAGAAGATTAATTCCCAACACTGATGGGAAGGAAAAGCTTATGTATAAAAACCAAGATGACAAAGGATCTCTTCCAATAGTCTGTCATATAAGCAATAGAGGGCACTTCTTTAGCTTTTACCAGTAGGACTCCAACAATCTTGTTCTCATTCAGCAAAGAGCACTGAAATAGCTTTCTAAAACATTCCAGAAGTAACTGCCTTCCTTGAGCCTTCTTGTATACCAGTTGGGGAACCTCAACCCCAGCACCACAAAAGAGCACTAAAGTAGCACTAATGGTGGCTATCCTGGGAAAACACTGATAGTAAAGACAAAAATATAATATTTGGATTAATATAAAAACATCATCTCAGCTTGTAACAGCAGCTGTCTTTATAGTTCTGCAAGTTTCTGTTTGATTACATCTAGCACTGACCCGACTCACATCTTCTGACATAGGATATGATCAAGTATAGTGCAGCCTTCCAATTGAAGCAACAGCTCTCACTGGAATAACGATCTGTGCTAATCAACAACACCAGCATCAGATGACCTTATCATAAATGAGATGACATAAAGGTAAAGGACCCAAGCTTTCAGTTGTGGTTCCCTATGATCTAA
>VWZI01017904.1:520160-657660 GCA_013396835.1 Psilopogon haemacephalus
AAGATGGGTGGCCTAATTTAACATTTTTATCAAGGACACTGTAGATAACGTTTATACTTTCAGAATAGCACAAAGCAGCTATTTTGAGAAGGTGAGATGAAGTATAATACCAGAAGGACCCAGGTTAGTGCAGCTTGATTAAGCTTGTTTAAAGTTTTTCCAGCTCCCTTCTCTTCAGGCCAAAGAGAAACCATTTTTCAAAACCTGAGTTTCGAGATCTTTTTTCAAGTAAGAGCTTACAGGTGTCCAACTTAACCTGCCATGAAATAATGCATTTACCTCCTTTCAGACTTGTCAAGTGAGGCTTAGAGCACATTTTGCTTTCCACAACTCTGTTATCTTTGTTCTCCTACGCCAGCGCAATAGCAACACATACTATCAGCCCAAAACCTACTGTTAAATCCTCATCACAAGGACCCAGACAGGATGAACAGTGGCCCAAAGAACTTCTGGAAAACTGACAAACTAATCATGCATATAATTGCTTCTTGACTTCTGCTCGTGCTGTGGCAAGACTTAATAATAACCTCAAAGGTTAGTGTTGGAACATACACATCATTTAAATGACTCCAGGATGACAAACTGCAATAATGTTATTAATTTTTGCTGGCCTGCTCTCCAGTCCTTCCAAAAGACTCAAAAGAAAATGGCTTAAAAGCTGGTAAGAGCAAGTGTGTGTCAGGTTAGTTTTGCTAAATAGAACTTGGGGCTCATTGTAACACAGCTATGAACCTGTTTTCTAGCTCCTTGAAGGCAAATGATTCAAATAAATACATGACCATTTCTGTAGCCACTTTCATGTCAAATCACTTAGCAGTTCTCTCATCTAAGACACGTGAATGGAAAGGATCTATATTTTGGATCAGTTTTCTAATGAAAGACAAATTGATAAGTAAATGGATTCAAAAAGACTAAAAGACTATCCCTCTGCATACTGTTTGAAAAAGGAACTGATACTTAGCACTGTACTATGAGTCTAGTCCAAAGCACTGAAGTCAATGGGAAGTATCTTTCAACAAGACAGTGCTTTGGATAAAGCCATGTAAGAAAATTCTTTGAACGGAAAATGTTTCAGATCTTTAGAATGCTTCAGTGCTCATAAAGCAAACCGCACTTATTAAGTATAGACCACAAGATAAACTGTTTCATTAGGCTCAACTGCAAGAGATTATTTGGCAACTCCCCTGATGACGGGACTCTTTTGGGTTCTTTATCATAAAATATTTTCTATTGAAAGCAGTTCAATATTATGTAGATATTTTTTATATTAGAAACTCAGTTTTAGCAGCTTATGTACAAGCATGGGCACCCTTAAAAATAAATAAATGTCATCTCTTCCCCAATCAAAAAAAAAAAAAAAAAAAANCGGGTCCAGACTCCAGGAGCTGTGTAGGCAGCCTGCTCATTTCAGAGAAAAGGGGATGTTTGTTCTGAAGAGAGCTTCTTGAAGGGTGTTAGCAAAGCATCAGTACTTCCCAGTAAGAATACAGATAACTCTATTTGCCAAAATCAAATCATATAGTTTCCAAAGTTGTCAACACTGGACATCCTTAGCTGGCAGAGAATTCTTTTGTTTTCCCCCTTTTTTCCCCTTTTATTTTATTTACTCTTCCTATATCTCTGTTCGGGTCTTTCAACTTTGCTCACAGTTACCAGATGAAGCTGGAGAATTTATCACCAATCTCCAGAGTCCTGCTCACTGCAGTGAAGCCAGTAGCCATGATGCAGAAGAGCTTTACATGAATGCATGCACAATACATGTTTAAAGTAATCGAAGAATGGTTGATTTAGCAATTAAATCTATTCAGATATTTTACTTAGCACTCTCAAAACTTTTAATTTATTAGGCTTCATAGATTTTGAGAGTATAGCCTGGCAAACATCAGACTTTGGGGACTATAAGTGATCCTGTGGTTTGCGCCTTCTAAGGGTTGTAGGATCTTTGCAATACCATGGCCAAACATACAACCTGGATGGCCTCTGTCCTTCTTAGTATGGTCAGAAGGAAACCAAGAGGGAAAAATACTGTGTTCAGCCCTGAGGTTTCTAACTGTATTACTGTATTCATTTGACCAATTGCTGGTATTTCAAACATACTGAAAAGCATTGGTATGAAAGAAAAAGAAAAAGGAGGGGGGTGGGAATGAAGCTAATACTATAACTTTTTTCCCTTCTAGAAAGTCATCCAGTTGTTAAGAGCAAATTAATTTTCTGTATGAAATTCAGTTTATGCAAATTATTAAGCATAAAGTAGTCCTTCTTCTTTGCTTTTAAAGGCATGCATTAACTTCTTTTCTGAATTAAACATCAATAAAAAGGCATGTCATTAGTGTTTATTCTGAATGGTATTTTTTAAATATAATTTCATCCACTTTCAACTAAGTCCAAATTCTAATATGATTTCCAACCCTCTGTCATGTTAATTTCTCCAGTGCAGTCCATCTAAGCCATTATATAACAGTATTATAAATAATCTCCTAATATCCACTTCACAACTCTTTAATTGATAGTACTCAGCAGAGCACATTATGCAGGTGCTCGCTTCTTTTTTTGAAGGATAAAATGAAACATTTTAAAACAAGTTTCATCTTTTCTTTATCAGGCAATTCCTGCTTCATCATAACCAAGGCTTAGATTGCTGCTACCTTCTTTGCATAATGCCCCAAAGACAGAAAATATCTACTGGCAACATTCAATTAAAGCAGGAGACAAGGGAAGCAACAGCAATATATACTTCTAAACAGAAGTGCATATGTATAGCAGAGACTTTGTCCTATAACAAAAAGCTTCTAAGCGTAAAATATCTTTGGTTGAGTGTTTTTGGTTTACTGTTTAACGAGGGGAAAAAAGTTCAACAGTTAAAACAATCTGCTGCTGCCAAAATTTCAAAATCTTAATGCTTCAAACAGTATATTCTAGAAGATTGGACACACAGGGCACATCCATACCTAAATTACTCTTTTCTTATTTGTGTGAGCCTGACCTACACATCAGTATCACTGGCACATCCCAATGAAAGGTCTTATTAGAAATTACATTTTTCTTTCACTTCTGCAAAAGAAAAGGTGAAACCTACTCTCCTTAAGTACTGTTGAGAGGGAAAAAACTCCACTGTTATTATCAACTCCCATGTAAATTTTCCAAATCTGGATTCTGATTCCTGGCAAACTTAATTAGGTAATTTAAAGCAAGGCTGAAACTTTCTGCTGCCATGGCAGGCTCTGAATAAAAAGCCAGTGAATACAGGTTGTGGTTTTACTGCCTCATATACAGAAACTTAATTAACTTCGTTTGCTACTGAAGTTGTCAGCTGCCCACCTGAAATATGTAGATGCTGCCAGTGCAATATATCCTCTGGTTAATCTTATGCTTTCCACTGCCCATCTGTTGTTCAGGAACCTGTAACTCCTAGGAACTGAACATCCTTAGCTGGCAGAGGATGTTCAATACAAAACCTGCAAGCTAATATCTAGTATTTGAATGCATATATTAAATGGATAACGTGGCAGCTATGCAATGCATAAGTCCTGCCTGCTGAACAACAGGTACCAGGAAAAGATCTGCTTGGCTCTGGTATACCAGAGTGAATTTTCTGTTGCTCTACACACACACCAGCAGTGTGTTCTGCACTGTTTAAAATGCCTAAGAGAAGATGCCAGTTCTGTAGCTATAAATACTTCAGGTCTCACTTCATCTTGGTCACTAAAGCTTCTCATTTCACCTCGCCCCTCTCCTACAGGCTGCCCAAAGCACTGCAGTAAAGCTTTCTTGCAGCTGGCTGTATCAGCCACTGTTTCATATTTGTTTTCATCAGGTCGAAGCCTCTGGTCTGCACCTTTGAAGCTCTGCTGTTTATTACTTTTACACTTGTACCATCATTGATAATATGAATGCCTCCCAAAATCCTTTTGAGTTACAACATTTCATACCTTGTTCCCCAGCCTTATTGTAACCCTGTGATGTGTCATCTCTGCAAAAATCAACTCACAGCTGGCTTGGTAACCTTCAGTCTCAGGGAAAATCACACACAGGAACAAGAGGACACCTGGCTCAGAAGAGAAAGCAACTGAGAGTGAGATGAGGAGGCTCAGACTGCAGAGAAAAGGGGAGGGATTTCTGGGTCTGCAACCAAATGAGCTAGGCTTTTGCCAGGGCATGGGCAGGTCAATACTGATTTGCCTGGAGTGCAGGAAATCAGGAGACTGGGAAGAGTGACATGAACAATTCTACATATTTCAGATAAAAGGACCAGCTTTGGTCTGGGAATAAACAGGCATGGGAGAACTGACTCTGGAGGAGGTGTGGGGCGAGAGGCACCACCTTCAAACTCCAAACCAGATTTCCCCATCCTCATGAGGCAGTGTGTCCTGCTTCTCATCTGTGCTTGCAGTCTGCAGCAGCTAGGCTAGTAAAGCAACTCTGTTCCTTATCAGGACACACGTTTATGGGAAACCCACAGGCCCAGACACTGGAGGAGCTGGTGCTTGGAAAAAAAAACCCAACCAACATTTGCTTCCAGTTACAGCAATATTCAAGTTTCCAATCAGTAGTTCCCTTAAGAAGGTTTGTTCAGAGATTTGGTCTTCAAGAAGAAAAGAGTGAACACAAGGTGGTTTTCCATAGCTTCAAACAGCACCAGGCTCATCAGCAGTACAGTTCCATCCTTCATAACACTGTATCAGTTGCCATGCAGAAGGTATCATTACTTTCTATACATATAAATCCAATTTTAAGAGAGTGTGTTTTAAACAAAGATTATAATTTAAACCATGAAAATCTGGTGGGGAAAAGCCCTTTTTAAGCCATTTATCATTCTGAGAACATGGAATAGATGAGATTTTGGAGTCATATCACCAACACAGTCCCAAGAGTATTATGCACTGGCCTCAGAGTGGGGGGTCAGTAAGATTAGGCCATACGTATTCTCTCTTACTATATATGTACATCAGTGTAGTAAAGCCTGAAATTCTGTTAGGGAAAAAAAAAGGCACAAACCTGCAATACTTCAAAGGAATATGAGTATTTTGATTGATTTTGTTTCTCTCTGTAAGTCATAGACATTAGCTATGTTCAAATAACCTAAATGTTATAAACCAGTAATGAAAACCCACACTCCAGAATGGAGAATTCTGCTTTTCTTTTGTTGTATTTATATTGAGGATCCGCTTTAACTCTTTTCCTCCCATTCCAGCTCAGTCAGATATTTAAAATTATCAAAACACGAGTCCTAACATTTCCATAAGCAGATTTTCAGCTTCCAGCTTGCCATTCTTATTAAAATAAGCTCTTACAAAGTTTTAACTCACTAAATTAAAGACAAATACTTGAGATTTTGACACTCCTATGACAATTATTCTCTGAGATACATTTTCCCCCCGTAATTGCCAACATACTAATGTTGCAAAATGATATTTCACAGGCACATTATTTCTGAAGTTACTTATTAATGCCAAGATTTTCCCACAGCACTAAACCTAGGTTTCAGTTGTCTCCTTCTTCTTAGTTCTGGCATGACTTTGACCGGTTGAATCCCCAAATATGTATCAGTAATCAAAAGGTATATTTCAGTACAGGAGAACCTGTTTGGAAGAATTCTTCTCATTTCTTCTCTGCTTGTTTTATCTTTGCTTGAGATGTGAATAATTCATAGGCCTCTGTCTGCTTTACAGTCAAACGCGTTCTGTCCACCCAAGACTGTTCGACTTTGTGATTTATTATTTAATAATTTGCAGGGCTGCGCTGTTGTAAGGTGAGCATTGTGACTGCTTGCAGAACTGTTACAATCTGGTCTAGTTAGCTGTCCTTTCTTTCCCTCTCTCCAAACAGCAGCAGTTATTGATTTTTTTTACAAACCTCTGCCATGTAATCCCACAGCTGCTGATCTCAAAGCTGTTACTATAAAGTAAAAGTTGGCCCTTCTTCTTGAAAACAAGAAGTCATGTTTTGATTCACTTTTTCTTTCCTTTTTTTTTTTTTTTTTTGGTTTTTGTTTTTTAACAATTGTTTCTTTTTTCTCCTTCTTTTGTGCCTTAGTCAATGACAATACCCAGGAAGTGCCACTGGCTTCTCTTAAGGATAAAAATGAAAAATGAAAGCCTTTGGGGGAAATACATGCTGATCCTTTCATTACACCTGCAAAAAATACCTCTGAAACTTTTCCACCTTTGAAACTTTTCCAATGGCAGTCGAGCTATTTCATCTATTATCTTGGCAACTATTACAGTGTTGTCTCTCAATAATATGGTATTTGTGTTTAAATTCCATTGCAAGTGATCTCTCACACATAATAGTGAAAAGAACTACTCCAAAAAACACAGTGACTCCTAATTCTTAAAGATTTACCATGCTGCCAAGCACAGCGATACTAATCAGTGTGCAATTAGGGTGTGATCGATTGGCTGCAACTGCCTTTGGATCAGGACCGTAACAGGCACTGAGGGCACAGGCTCAGCAATTGTAGTCCCTAGTGAATTAACTTCTGTACGGCCTATTTTCTACCTGTCAATTAATTAGAGGATTTTCAGCCTTTGAAGAGTAAAGCCATTGTAGGACAAACCCAAATTATTTCTCTTTTGCTACTATGAACACTCAATAATACATCTGTAGAAATACTCTTCTGCTGTCCTCTTCCTCTCTAGACCATGCCTTAATCACATAGTTGAATTAAAGCATTTAAGTTTAAGCTGAAACTGGGAGATAAACCTTTCTGGGTCAGTGTGTGCACTTTAGCAAGGTCTTAACCTCCGTTCAGCACAAAACTTAGTATGATCTAGCTTTGTGGGCTCATCCTGCACTGGGAGGGAAACTTAGTCCATTGGGTGAGGCTGGATCTGGTTATTGTCTGTCTACACACCCCAAGAGTTGCACAGAGTACTCAGGACCAGGATGCCTGAATATTTATGATAGGAATTTGAAAGTAAGCTTAACAATAACTCAAGATGCATACAGCATTACCACAAAGGGGTCCTTAACCTGATCTAATCCTTAATCACAGCACCGTTTCACTGCTCTGCTGCCCCACAGTCTTTGGTTTTAGCTTGGTTATAGTAGCTTCTCTTTAGCAATAACTTCTGGTAGAAAGACCTTCATACAAACATAAGTCTTGCAAAACTCTCTGCAAATTGATAAATTTGACTCAGCCATATACCTTAAATCAGTTAATTCAAGTGAGGCTTCTTAATACAAAATCCCTTACTCTTGACTAATTTCAGGTTTTGCTAGTTATTCTACAGTTGTTGCAAGTGTATCTTTGCTGGTCATGGATAGAAAGGCCTGAAAATGAACTCCAACCTACAGAGAGCTGTTGTAATAAGCAGTGAGCATACACTGCTGTGTGGTAAGGTGGATACTTCCCACACCAGAGCTGGGTTACTGCCTTGTGTGCTAGCTGAAGTTTCTGAATTACTTTTGCTGTGCACTCTGGAGGCATACTGGAGAAAGAAAACACATCTCTGCAAAGAGAGCCTCAGCTGAGAGGAAGAATTTATTTCCCTTTTCTCTTACTCCTGTCTTCCATTATTTATTCAAGCTGGCAAGTGAAAACAGTAGGATTTTGGCAATGCCTAATGTTTTACATGAATAGTATTGGAAAATCTTTATGATAGCAGATACTCACATTGCAGGAATACTTATATGCTGCCTATTATTAGCCTACTACTTTTTAAAATAGACAATGAAACAAAATATTGCAATAAAAGAGCAAACCCTCCAGCCCAGAACAAGGTGGGTAATTTGACTGTATTCCGAAGTAAAGCCCTAAAAGGTGCAACTTAAGAACAAAAACTGCACACATTTAGCAGTATTTTCTCCAGCATTTGAGAAATCTGACAGATTTAACTGCTTAAACTACACATTGTCTTCCACCCTCACCCACTGCCTTTCAGTCGCAGCCCACAGGCTTGATTTTACACCTGGGAAAACCACTACTAAGAACCTCTTCCTTTAGACCTTCTAGTTTTTAAGGTCTAATAGCCCAGATAAAGAAGAGTACTTAAAATTGCATAATACCTTTAATGACTCCCTGGGGGAAGCTGCTGCACAATTTATTTAACTCTTTGTTCATAGACTTTCATCCTGGGTGCTTATATGTTAATGATCTCTAATGTGCAAGCCATTAGCACCTTTCACCATAATCTCCTCCCAGTGTCCATTTAGATTACAGTAATGGCAACTAGTAATGGCTACCAGCAATGATATCATCATAATGACTTCACTGAACTTGCTCCTCAAGTCTCCTGATATATGATAATCACATACCCTTGCATACAGTTTCCTAACGCACGGAATGCACACACCTTGTCCAGAAACTCCAATTCCTATCATTTATGGATATGGACCTTCACTTTGATGGGGCTACCTCCATGGGCATAATCACAAAGCTGGAAAATGAAATAGTCTATATATCCAGGTCTAAAGGAAAAGAAAGTTTGGGAATAGTTTCGATGGCAAAACATTATTGAAAAGGATGAAATTATCTCCCTGCTAATAAGCCATTTTTCAGCTGAAGAACTAGCAGACCGATTTTTTGTATCTGACGTTTCCCCCCTTTTTGTTTTATACACAGCTTAACTTCAGCAAATTCCAAGACCAACTCAGTGATCTTTGCAGGGCTTTTGTCCCTTCACAATATAGAAACATGATCAATATACACAGAAACAGTTTCAAATCAAATTAATTTAGCTATTGATGGGACAAACACACACACTCTTTCCATCCCTTCTCTTCTACTTATAACATCCATGTTCATACATCAAAAACTTATCATTACCCCTAAGTCTAAGCAGGTAAATCACAGCCCTTGGTACAATAGCTAGTACAGTAATGGCTGAGAGGCAGATGAATAATTAATAACAGATATAAATAACTGATTATTAAACAAGTAAATATTTTCTTCTGTAACTGCTAATGCAAACAGTTTCTAGGTTATATTCTGCTTTCCAGTGAAGGTTTTCAAACATTACCTTCAGTACAGACAAAAGCACCTCAGATAGTTCTTTCATACAGAATGGTAAATTATGTTACTGCTTTTGTACACTATTCCCAATGCTTATTGCATATTCACTTGTATACATCTAGTGCAACATTATTATCTTGTTTTGATTTTCTTTCTTCCTCTACCCATACTCCCCTAACCTCCTGTCAACAGTTGGGGAAACTGCTAATACTGTATTGTATATTCATTATCCTAGCTTTTTCTTTACAAATATCATTATAACATCCTGCATTTGTAAAGTAAATAATTAAACGTTCTAGAAAGTCTTATAGGACACAGTAATCTAACAGATGAAAGACATCAGAAATGTGAAAATCAAATGGAAGCACATGTAATATGTATCTTTTAAAAGAGTTTTCATAAAATAGGGTTAATGTGTTAATCAACCATATTTAAAATGCTAATTAATCACTGACTTTGAGTCTATTCATAAATAATTGAAAGTCCTATTTATGCAGAATTTCTCACACTTGGAAGTGTGTGGTGTTCATCGTGGTCCTGCCGGATGCAGCACAGCATTAGCACTCAGCAAGCTCTCACAGCTCTGTACACTGACGGTGGAACCACAGCTGCTTGCTCCTCAGCTACACTTGCCAATCACGTTTCTGTAATTAACCTGATCTGTCCCATCATGGCATTGATCATCAGAATGGCAAAATAAAGAGCTGCATTAACCATGTCATTCTGCCAGCACTCTAAATAGGGAAGCGACTGGCATAGAAGGTGAAATTTTGAGGTGAATCAAGCCAGTTATGAATATTCTATTTCTTTTTCCCCCTCCCTGTTTTTAAGGTAACTCCCCTGTTCTCCGTTGGAGGCCAGTCATACCCTTACACATGGGAAAGTAGTTCATGTTGAAACAGCACAGGGATTAGAATCAGGTGTCCAAAGTTACAATACACATTTTATCCTTCTCTAATGACTCCATCTGAGAAAGTGCATGTGTCAGTCTCCAAATTTACACCTGTGAGCTACTGGCTACTGAGATCTACACATGTGTAAAGGAGAAAATAGTGCTGGCAAACAGCAGCTAAACTCAAACTGCTTTTGAGATGACAAAGATGATCCCTGCCAAAGAATATGAGTAGGGCTTTCACAGAGCTAGTAGAACATTTCTGTATGAAAATATATGTATAAAAATATTAAGCCTTCATTATTTTGATGGCATTCTCAATGTGGATGGTTTTTAAGTGTCACAATTACTTAAACTGAGTGTATGTATACCTGCAAGACAAAGGAAAAAGCAGACAGAGGGTAATATGCCTTTTCATGCTAATAAAATGCAAACTCTTAGAATAAAATCACAGTAGTACAGGAATTATCTGAATTCTCAAAGCATGTCTTAAGTGTGAGATTTTTTTCCTGGTTTCTCTCTCTTTTATATGAAGAGGTAAATTACTCCTTGCCTAATGTGATTTAGTGGACAGGCTGGCAATGTAACTTGTCATTAAAGAATGAGAACAAGAAGAAGAATAGATCCCTCCTCCTAATCCTTCTTGACAGCCTAACAGAATACCAATTTACCATTTGATGAAGGCTTCAGGATGTATGAAACCTCTACAGGGACTTCAGAGTTCTGTACAGAAATGGATGAAGATGAGAAACAGCCAAAGTTGGTGGAGGGAAAAAAAATGGGTCTGGAACAGGAACTGTTCAATAAACAGCTGGTTGCAAGCCAGTTGGCATCCTTTAGAATCTGTGCACTTCAACTAACCCTATAAAGAGGAAAGGAGCTGGTGGACCTTTTGAAGAATCATTCAGCATTAAAAGAGAAAGAAGACAGCTTCAAGCAACAGAGAAAGCTTTCCAAAGAAGGCTTGAGCTAGCGTTCACCCATCAGCATGCTTGGGAATATTTGATATGGCTGGTCATGTTTCCACAGTAAAGAAAAGTGTGATTATCACTATTAAATGGTACATTTTTGCCTTTAAGGCCTTCTCAAGAAGAGACTCATGATCCAAAATGAATCCAAACCAAATATTTTTTCTTTTTTTCCCCTCCTTGGTAGGTACTATCTGCACAGCTAAAGCTGACAAAGAGTCATACTAACTTAGCTGGTTTTCTCCCCAGAGAAGTGCCACTGGCTAGTTTAAGCAAGTAAATAGTGGTCTTGAAAAGAGCTAGTTTTGAAATATTTTGCTTTTATCATGTTCATCTAAGAAACATTGACTGATGCTAAAGTGAAAATCCAATAAAGTGCAAACGGAGTTCTCACTTTGGAGGATTTCTGTGGCAGTACAAAGAACTGTCTATTTCCAAGGGAAAGCACACCTACTTTTCACAGAGTCATAGCATGGTTTGGGTTGAAAGGGATATTTAAAGGTTATGTAGTCCAACCTCTCTGCAGTCAGCAGAGATGTATTCAACTAGATCAGGCCACTCAGAGTCTCATCTAACCTGACCTGGAATGCTTCTAGGGATGGAGCATCTACCATCTCTTTGGGCAACCTGTGCCAGTGTCTCATCACCCTCAATGAACATTCTGAAATGCAATTTATTGCTAGCTCTCAAAGTTATTTTTCAATAGTCCTCCTCCCTGAAGAGCTTGATTTAAAAACCTGAACTCAGTTAGTGCTGCTCATAACACAACAAAGTAAACAGGTTTGTGATCCAGATGACTCTTCTGGCAGCTTCGTAATTCAAAGAACAGCGACCCTGCAAGAAACAGCAATTCTAGTGGAAATAATCCTTAGTCAATACAGAAGTTTTGGTAGCAGTGAGAAATGCAAGGTTCTTCTGCAATCGTTAGGCCTTTTGCCAATCACACACGATGCAGTTAATATGTTGATGATATCTCTAGCATATTGAGTCAGTGTTTGTGTCTATCCACTTCCCTCTACTGGACAAAATCAGAGCTGTTCAAGTGTTTATGATATCTTATCGTTATAAGTGGTTGGCCCAAGAGAGGGATATGTGCCCTGTGACAATGAGCAACTACTAATGGAGATTCTCCTTTAGTTCAAGTGATAGAAGCTTGTGCTGCTGGAGCAGAAGGTCACAAGTGCAATTCTTCCTGTTAAATTATGCTATTAAGCTGATAACCATGATGGCTGCATGCCAGCAGTGAGCAGATGCACCTCCACCCTTTGTGTTCTGGGTTAGCACTGTTCTACTACTCTAAACTGCTGCTTTTTCTCTTGTCTCCAAGCTCTTTTTTTTCAATCTGAGATGAAAGGAAAAGAAAGAAAAAGTAAAAGAAAGGCTGAGAGAAGCTCACTGCAAAAACCCAGAAGAGACTCTCCTGTGCTGGTGGGCCACCATCACTTCCTACTCTATTCCACAGTCACGCCAGAAATGTAAGTGTTGCTCTAGATGTTATTTGGGACGTTGCTCGCCTCAGAATACTAAAAACAAAACAAAACAAACAAAAAAACCCCACCACCACCAAAAAAACACAAAGCAGAGCTTTTTCTATACCACTGCATAGCTCAAAGAGGGCTATGGTGGTGTTAGATGTAGCTTGAAAAGACACTTTCCTGGCCTATCAGAAATAGTTCTGTGGCATCACTCCCCTTGCAAGTCAGCGATGAGGATAGAGGATGCACACTGCTCATTTTCATCACACCTTGTTCTTTCTCTCTACCTCTTTTATGTCTCCCAAGCTCATTTCTACATCCATTCCACCCAGCAACTAACAAGATGGAATTGAAAACTGACTTCCTTCTTGACCTTTGGTACTAAGAACCTAACACATTACTTTCCAAGTACTAGAGTCATTGTATAGGGTATTTCAGTCCCAACTCTTCTCTATTTCAAAGTCATACTTTAATCTGGAATGTCAGGTAGAACATGGAACAATATTAATCTATGCTACATAAATAATTTCCTTCAATTATCAGGAAAGAACAGCAAGACAAGAATTTTCAGGTTGATTGAGTTTTAATCTCTAAGTACAAAAATTAATAATTTAGGTAGGTGAGTTGTTTTTTAAAACAGAACATTAAAGGTTTGATATCTCCCTTCCTAGAGAAAGGGAGAAAAAGAACACACAAAAAACCCCCCTCAAAAGATAATTTGGCTCCAAAGATCAAGGACCATTTATAGGTTGGAAATATGATGATTATGAAATCATTCACACAAGGAAATGCTTAGAATTCAAGACGAGACACCCGGGTTCATCACAAGGCACAAGAGATTGACAATCTATTATGAATGCCTCACATCACAGATAAATATTTCAATGCAAATAAATAAAGGATGCTGAGTGTTTCTCTTCTGAATGACTTTTCACAGCTCACTGAACACAATAGTTCTGAGACTCCTCTGTGTCCCAGACTCCTGTCCAAACTTTGGCATCCCCAAAGGCTTCCTGTGCTGAGCACAACCAGGTTACACTGTGATTTCAATTTGGAGTTACAAAGAACCAATTAATCAGTTTCCCTCTAACAGAATGTATAAACATTCTTTGGTGCATGAGGACATTCACGGACATTGTGAAACCGGCCCGGTTTGTTTTGTGCTCCTTTGTAATTACTACAAAATGCAGCATTCTTGTCAAACCTAATGACTTTTCTTTTTGGTACAGGGGAGAAAAGAAGGAGAAAAGACAATGATGTCTCTAAGCATATGGCTGTTTCACTCTGCAGATGGATACAGGAATAAACTATGATGCATGCTTGGTGAACTATGCTCAAATAAAGCTTTTCTGTTACCAGTTTCTTACCTGCCCCTGCATTTTTCTTGAACTGTGTCATACATTAAAACCCCAGAAAAATAAAAATATTCTATCCCAAAATTGTTTTTCACATGTTTTCTAGTAAATGTTTAGAAAGGATACTTTCAGAAGAAAAGTTTTGGGGTTTTTTTTGGGTTTTTTTGTTTGGGTTTATTTGGTGTTTTCAGTTGGTTGGCTTGGTTCTGGTATTTTGTTTCTTCAGTTGTTTTTTTCCCCTCTTTCTTATTTTTAATAGGGATCTGCTTTGGACTCTTAACTGTTTTCATCTGTTAAAAGTAATCGTATTATTTTAACCACCAGCAGGAAATTCCATGCTGGGTATTGCTTCATATGAAGCCATTTGTAACTTTACAGCTTTTTAATTTTGCAACAGCTGCATAGAAAATGAAAATGACAATGTAGAATTACATCACTCATGGCTGCTTCTTCATTAAAACAATATAACTAGAAAAATGCTTGCATGTTCACAATAAATGCTGGAAAGTACATTTGAATGAACAGAAAGAAACATTTTCAGGACTTGCAGAGATACCAAGCTGTTCTACAAGGCTTGCCATTTAAGACTGTAGCAAATGACAGCTCATCAGTTACTCATTTGAACTCTTATAAAACTGAATCCTTTTTAAAGAAAGGACAGCTATACTCAGGAAGTTCACTGCTTCTCTGATTATAACTGTTTGGTAAGATCTGTGTGGAAGATTTGCTTTAAAGTATTAATTGATGCCAACATACGGGAGTGAAACATCTACAGTGGATGCTGGAATATGTATTAAATGCTATTTCATACCCAGATTATAGGCACATTCTAAAATCCTGAAAAGCAACCACTCAGCCACAATTATCCTACAACCCAATGACCTAGCTTTGATAGAAGGCTGACTCACAGGATGGAGGTTATGCACTAAAGAGTACTCTTTCAAGTACCTACAGCCCAGGGTATCACTATGTCATCAATCTCTGAAAATCCCTGTACTGAAGACACAGCAAAGAACATTTCTGATCACCTGGCAATTCTGGAGAGTATTTTGCTGCTCACAGACTTTCTGAATCATGACTGGTGTTATCTAGGCTGGGGAGGACGTGAGAAGAATGGAAAGGAGAAAGGCAAGTGTGTTGCTCTCAGACAATGACATAAATTTTGTCCGTCTGGATTCAACAATACATTTCCAGACTGGAGACACAGAAAATTAAAAAAAAAAAAACAAAAAAACAAACAAAAACCCCCAAACCCACAAAACCATAGTCATGACACGTGAAACATAGAAAACATACAAAGATTACACTATAGGCAAAAAATGCACACGTAAACACACATGTGATCATGTGGTAGAAAACTACCTATTCACAGGTCTAGACAATTAGCTCTGAACTACTTTCAAGTATAATTTGAATAAAGAAATATCTAAAAGAATTAGATCCTACCACATAAAACAGTCTCAGCTCCTACAGAGGTAGAGCACACAGACCTACATATCTGCCCAGCAAGCTCAGATTTTTCATGAAGAGTTCCACTGTTTACAGAATTATTTCACAATCCAATTTCCACAGCATGTAGGCTTCTTTCTGCCCACCAGCTCTCATTTCCATCATTTTCTAACTGCAAACTTCTTTTGCTGAGAAGAGGTATGTGAACAGTCACCTCTCTGGAGCAAAGACATTAATAGCATCTTTTCTCCCTCCTGCTGGACCACCTATTTTCATGAAACTTAACATTACAAACTTTGTTTCTGCCAAATTTAATGAGCAAAATTGTTAAAAAATAATTAGCGGAATGCACAGAGGCAAAAATGCATATAATTTCCTTGGGAAAGTAGATTTTAAAAGAAAAATCACAATCTTTGAATTTTGCAAGTTTTAACCACACAGATTTGTGTTCCCAATTCACCTGAAAGAAAATTTTGCAGTGACCTTCAACCTCTATTGCATTGCAAAGTACATTCTAGAGCATGAGCTCAATTGGCTTAGATTATGGTCTCAAATACATGCTCCAGAAAATCCTAAAGTTCATACTAAAGTAAAAATTAAGCAACATGGCATATTTAATAGATTCTGTGGTCATTTTTTCAAACAAACACTGGCAAGTATCAATGGCAGAAAATGACAGTGGCGAGAGCCATGATCAATCACAAAATGACAACAGCTCAGGCCAGTTCACCAGAACAGCCAGCCAGGACAGGGAGCATATCAGGAGTTTTCAGTATATGAAAGGAAGAACATCAGGAAGTGAGATGTTCTGTGCTGAACATGGATCAGGTAGCCAAGAGTGATTATCCATAAGTAGAAAATACAAGAAAGCATAAAGGGAAACAGTTTTGCGCAAATTTCTGATATGCCTTTATGCGTGTCATAAATATTGATTGTTATTCATTCACCACTTTCCCATGCAGCTTTCACGGGCCACAATTAACATGCAGCCATGATTTTTTTTTTTGTCACAAACACCATCCTACAGGATTCTGCTTTGGTAGTATGGTAGGTCAAATTCAATCATCAGGCATAAGGCTTAGGTTCCTATTTGATCCCTTCACATTCATTCAAAAATATACATTTAAAATCAATTCTCTCTGTTCAACATCACAGGAAATAACATATATCCCAGAACTGATTCAGGTATCAGTTGACTCAAATTACATTCTCTAATGCACTGAAATACATGTTTTGGTAATGACATCAAGGAATAAGGGAAAACAAGATGAAAACAAGACTTATACTTATCCCTGATATGCAAGCAAGATGTTTGCTTTGGTTTTTTTATTTTGCTTTTTAATTTTTTTTCTTCCTTTTCCACTTACAGTGCAGTGATTTTTGATACGAGGTAGCTCTGTCAAGTTCTCATTCTAAAATTTTTAACCATGTATACTAAACTTCTAAAATACAAACCCCCTCCTTTGAAGTTTCAATGCAGCATTATTTCTCCATATAGCATTGTGCCTCCACATAGTTGTCAGTGTTGATTAAAAGCATCCATTGCTTTCCTAAGTATAAATCTACTCAAAGCTACACAGAATAGTTTCAGGGAAAAACTCCTGAAGTCTAACACAGGACAGGAAAACAAGGCCAGTATTTCATGTGTGCTTGTTTTTGCAGTCAACAATTATTAATATGACTAGCGTTACTTTTAAAACAAATGCACGTGAAAAAAAAAAATCAGTGTGAAAAGCTACATTCCTTATTTTCAGGATGAAGCTTTTCAAGGTCTGCCAATGAATGGAAGCCACTAAACAGGGTCCTTAATTCTGACAAAGCATTTCCACACATTCCTAAGCCCATCCACGTGTGGGATGCTCAACTTGGCCTAATACTTCTGATCCGTCAGCATCAGCAGCACAGAACCACATGTTCAAGTGATGTCTTAAGCAGGGACAGCTTTTCAAGCTGGGACAGACACAAAGAACAGTTAAACACCTCTGAAAATCTATAATACCTCCTTCTAGTATTGTCTGCCACAGAAAACTTTTTATTTTAATCCAAATATCATTCTATGTGTAACTGTTTCACATAAATGGCTACAATTCCTGATTTTCCTACATTTTAATAATCTTCCATATCAAATGGGAAGAAACAATATTTGTTTGTAAAATACAATAGGAGCTATTTCTTCTACAAATAATTCCATCCTACAGGACTTTATCATCATATTTGTTATGCATTACACAAACTTTCAGTTTTCATTTCTTCCTGTTTAAAAACTAAGTACTTTGTTACAAATATTTTGTTAGATGCACTTTCCTAAAATATGGTAGAAGTTCCTTTGTTAGGAATTCTCTCATGTTTCGATATTAGTTCCCTATTTTTACTGATATGGACAACACATCCTTGCCCCACCCATTCACAGTAATTGAACAAGCAGAAATTCCAGAAGTCTCTGAAGCGTATG
Source organism: Psilopogon haemacephalus (assembly GCA_013396835.1). Classification (NCBI taxonomy): domain Eukaryota; kingdom Metazoa; phylum Chordata; class Aves; order Piciformes; family Megalaimidae; genus Psilopogon; species Psilopogon haemacephalus. Next base: position 537,705 of record VWZI01017904.1, read on the forward strand.
CTGACCTTACTGAGTCCTTTGCAACTGTTTTGAACAGACCTCTGAAAGTCATTGCTGGTGCAATATCACTTTGTACTGACTCTGTCTATGTCACTGTTATTCAGTTAATCATTGCCTAAATATGAATCATAAAAACAGTAAAAGCTTGGTTCTACGGACAACTTGCAGCCTAAACTCAGATGTGGATTTGTAAGCATACCAGCTACCCTGCAATACCTCCTTTTGCACGTATTCTTATTCCACAGTAAATAGGAAGCTGTTTATTTCCCCACTTTCACTGAGCTACTGGTAAGACCACCTTGCTCTTACTGGGAAGTATGAACAGGGACAGGGACAATTGTTACAGAGTGGTTATCAGTGCAAACTTCGCAGGTTGCCTCAGGATAACTTGTGCTTGTAGCCTTTCCAAACACTAATCCCTCTCCCTTATCAATTCCAGTTGGGCAGAACGTTGTTTGCAAGCAGTGAACAAACACACAAAGCAGACAGAAACAAACTCCAAAGAGTGTCTATTGTAGCAGGAAGTTCCTTGCACTGTTTCCAAGCAGACACTCACTCTGCAACCACACCTAAAGATGGAGGGTTTCAAAGCCAGAAATATGGTTTAGCTCATTAAGGCTGCATCGTTAGACACGGGATTTAATTTTCAAGTTAGCTGCTTATTGGACTGAATTAGAAAGGGCTCTGCAGCAGTCATGTTGACTAATGAGGTACTCCAAGAAGTAGCTGGTTACTCACTCTCTGGACACGTACACACATTCAAGCTTTCAGAATGACTTAGTCAACTCTTGAAGATGAATCTGGGAAGCCTGTTTACATTGTTGCATGGTGCTGTACATACTACAATTGCATATACTTAATAATCTGAGTAGTTAGTGCACAAATTTATAAACCAGCAAATAATAAATAGCTGGGTTCCCAGAAGCTGAGAAGCTAGCTGCAGTGTTAAACAAGGAATTACCATCAGACCACACTGGAAACTTTCTAATACCCACTCTTTAGACTCCAAGTGTGCTTCTGATGCAGACTCCCAACTCCCTTGACATTCGCTGTTTCATAATAGATCTTCTTGGATGCATGCATTAGCTCTGATGGCAACCAGACCTCCACTGCTGCACACACTCCATGACTTTAAAAACAAAGGTCATTTGGTGAAGACATTATTAGGTACTGTGTGCGATTTTGTGGTGTAGACCACTGTATACTGTGATGTAAATGGGAAAAATTGATGGCAGTGAATAGATGTAATTATATGTAGAACCAGTGACACGCCACATACAATTCGGAAAGTACAACACAATCAGAGTGTCAATTATTTAAACCATAATTAACATAGCTCTGCATGTCTTTCCAGTGCTCTCACAGAACATAGAGCATTGTTATAGTGGAAGAAAAGAGAAAATAAAATATTAATGGAGGACTGCTTTGTTCTCAGCACAGTGAGATAGAGGTGGTTGTAAAAACCGGATTCCTGCAGTTGCTACCGCTTTAATTAGGAAGGTCGCTATCTTCCTAGACTTCCTTGGATTCCTTTAATTTCCACAGAGGAAAACGGCTTCTGAATTTTATTGAACACAGTTGAATTTTTATTTTCAAAAATCAAAACAGAAACATTTCTTGGCATCTGTTATGAGCACTGGGTGTTATTTGCTCTTTAGAGATAAAGCTGTTTTTATACAGGGATATAGCTTGTGGGAAAAAAAAGAAGGGCCAAATATATTCGTACTGGGAAAGCTGCTCAACAGGGATATCACAGTCAGCAGAAAATATCTATCCAACCTAATTCATCCCATGCTAGAATCCACTTAAGGCCAAGGAAATACAATAGATAATATATAGTTTCACAACACTGATCCAAATGCTGCCTTTAACTCGTTCATTCCTGGAAGCTAACAATTTGTTTTCTGGAGAAACAGCCCAACTCAAACAGGCACAAGAGCTTCATATCTGCATACAATGGAATGGAGATGACAGTGACAGGAAATCACCTGTGCTTTGTGACTAAATGAAAGCTTGGCTATTCCTTATCTAGATTACAGTCCAGATGGAATCACTGACAAAGCACTCCAAACCAACACCAAAATACAGAACAGCAGCAGAAAAATTACTACAAAGAGTTCTATATCAATGTTACAGTAAAGACACTTGGGGCTTCAATTATTTACATTCTATTCGGCATAAAATTAGGAAAATAACACCCCTGCAGTAGACAGACTAATACATTTTTGTTACTTTAGGCTTGTATTTCTCTATTGCATTATCATTGTTTATGGAGCTAATAATGAAAACAATGTATAAACTATCAGAAGACAACACATCTTGCTTTTGTATTTTTATATCCTTTCACTTCAGCATGGAATGGAGTCAGAGGTACTAGTAGTTACTCTGCTAGAGAAGGAATTCACAGACTCCTGCCCACACTTGGAAAAAAATTACTTATTTTACCCAGCACATCTTCCCACTATGATCTTTCAAATGAAGTGATGCAGACAGGTTTCCAAGCTGCATCCAAAGTCAATATAGGAAGGACGCATAGGTTCAAACTCATAGAGGGAGTTTTCCACAAAGGGAAGAGGGGAAAAAAGGTCTGCATAAAATCTGCATTTCACCTTTAAATGTTGTTTTTACAGTTCATTCCTGAACATCACTCCAGTCAAAGTTGTTTATACAAAACAAGATGGGAAACATGGAGAGGTTATCCAAATGTTATTCAGGGTAGCTCTAACTCTGCTATCTCTGCCTTTGATTCAAAAAAGTGTTTCCCAACTCTAAGCCTGCAAATAGTCAGCACTGATGAATGAATTTTATTCCAGTATTGGTGACCTTATTAACAGACCTGAACAATTACGCTTTATCATTTTCACTAAATACGTCTTGTTAACAGATATGCTTTAGAAGTAACCCAGCAGAGAGAGTTTGCCCTTTGTACTATGCCACAAGAAGAAATGGCACATGAAGACAGAGTTTGCAGCAGTGCACATACACCCTGGAACAACCTGCACATAGACATCCTGCCGCACAGACACGTAAGGCAGGCAGTGCATAAAGGGCAGGCAAGCCTCAATCACTGGTTTAGTTGCAGGCCCTGAAAAGTCTCAGATGTCTTTCAAAACCTTATTGTCCAAGACCTGCACATTAGACCACCATTCATCAAGGCACTACTGCCTTCCCTCAGAATTGATGTCACTTCTCTTGTCATGCTATTTGCTCCTGTTTATCCTGCGTTCAAGGGGTACATTGAATCGTGGCTGTCAAAATATAATTTCCAGATGTTTTTCCTGATTTACATGTTGGAGCTCTTCTGACTATACCAGCAGAATAGGTTAGTGAGGCCTGCAGAACACAGCTCGGGGTGGGAACTGTGGCTGGCTGCTGCTGGTTGGCACCTGTGCAGCTCAGGTCTTCAGTGGGAAGAACAGAAAAGGACTCATGTCTGATTCATTGCAAATAGCACAGACAGCAACGATCTCGTCTTATAACCTGCAGGCCCAGTCCTGTCACCATTATAATTACAAACTTGAGAATGCATAAGCACATCTCTTCCATTCCCCAACTGAAGTTACTTTATGTGTTTTTGACAGCTACTTTAGAGAGTCTCTGTAGCTCTGGCTGATGAGACTTTTGTGCCACTAACTGCTACACAATTAGTTCTATTTGTACATGATTTATATAAATACAAAGCAAGAAGCTTTTTAATTAGAGAATTAGAGACCTCAGATAATTTCCATAATAACTTTCAGAGTAAAATGATAAAAAAAAGCTCAACTATTCAACTTAAGTAAATACATGCTTTAGGAGGAAGACTGACAGAAACAGAGGGAACACAAGTGGAACAAAATGAGACAGCTGAAAATAATTTAACGAAATAATGTTAATTTCTTCAATTTTTAGTAATTTCTGTGGGATAAAAAAAGAACAAAGCATTTATAACAAGATGGCTCAATAGCCCATGCATGTACTTAATAAATTACAACAGTGCAAGCTGAAATGAGGATGAGAGGTTGCCTATCAGCAAAAATAGGATAAACAGCTTAGACAAAATACTACTGCCCACATTTTCTTGTTTCAGGTGGTAAAAAATATTTTTAAAGCTCTATAAAAAGTTTTCATTTACTCCTTTTTTTTTTTTTTTTAATAATTAGATAAAAGACCTGGCACTCATTCACAGCTTCAGCACAGTAAGTGCCTTGCTGTATGTCCCATGTCAAGCACAAAGAAAGCCTCACATATGCAATATAAACAGATACTATTTAGTATTATGATGGTAGAGATCAAATTCACCACCAACTTGTAAGCAAGAAAATAACAGACCAACGTTAACTGGAGTAAACATTTAGGTTGAATAATTAGCAAATCACACTGCCCCAAACTCTTAGGAATATAGATGCAGCCAGGTCCCAAGCAATAGGGCAGACCAGGCTGAAGACAATTGTGCTGCTGAGTGGAGAGGATGGAGAAAGCTATCAGTCTGTTGCTTTTCCATGGAAATTCAGATTGCATTTTGCTCCAGAGCCCAGTACTGGGAAAGCATCCTTAAACTCTGACATGTGAATTTTTTGGCTGGAAGAAGAAGCTTCTCAATAAAATACACAGCACAGTCCTGAACACCGTGTCTTGGTTCATCTGTCTCCATAGGCAGTTGTAGCGAAGAGACCTGCCTTGGGCTTGGGCACAGCCCAGCTGAATGCCTGCTTCTGAGCAAAGACATAGTGAGCTGCCATAAGGAATTCACAGAGCTATGTTTGCAGACAATTTTCAAAGAGAATAATAAAGATCTTGTAGGGAGACACTATAAAAACATATTACATATGTTTTGGATAGACATTTTCACAGAATAGCTACCAATAAGAAGGGCTAATTTGAAGAGACCCATGATGATTTCACAAATACAGCACATGATAAATCCACAGAAACTGAGCACTGTGTCATGTTCAATGCAAGCAAACAAGGGTTTTAAATTTAAAAATACTGCAAAGCTGGAGAGAACATAATTGCAACCGAAGAATTAGAAGTGTCAAAAAGACAAGACACAAAGAAAACCACAAATTTTAAAAGTGAAACTTCTGATAAAGTAAAAATTTTATAACTGATGAAACAAGTTCAGGAAAAACAAAGTCTGATGTTGCCCTAAGTCAACAGTAATGTAAGGGACATCCCAAGGAAATGTCAGCAGAACAGTGTATGGAGAGCAGAGTATTCTCTAATAATGGGGCATAAGAATGATAAATTAAATAGTCATGGCCTGATAAAAACCTAAAGACAGACAGAGAAGAACTATCAAACATAGAAGCTGTTCTGGCAAAACTAATCTAGCCACATCATCCTGCAGATATGCGGTGCATGTTACTGAAGAGGAAAAAGGCAGCGCTGCTTACGCATAACGAAGTAAGAGCTACAAATACTACAGGGGAAACAAGGCCAGGATAACTAGAAACTTTTACATGCTGCAATTCAGAATAAAATGGTAACAGGCTTTTATTTTTCTTTTCTGTGTTATCAACAGAGAGTAATCTAGCTGCAGGAATGGGCAGGATAAAAATCTGGGAAAATTATACTTCCTTGAAATAAAGAGGGGGCAATAACAGTGCCTTTTGACAGAGCAAAGGAAGAACAGCTTGTCCACCAAATTGCTTTTAGCGATACTGGAGAAGAAACGATCTGGGAGTATCCGTAACACAGACTCTTTTACCTGATTGGTTGTGCTTAGTGCCAAAAACAGCACTAAAGAACCTGAAAAGGACTCTGTGAACCTTTCACTTCTGAAAGTATATGGAAGAGCCTGAATAGGCAAAATAGGTTCCCAAAGCTATGAAAGAGAGTAAGGAATCTGTTTTTGCACACTTAGAGATGAAGTATGGAACAGCATTTTGTCAGATAAGGCAACAAGCCCCAGTGTTAACAAAACAGACAGAAAAGTTATGCAAAATAAGAGGTTTGCAGAAAGTAGCTCCTGTATGGCTGCTGGCCCTTCAATAGCAATCAGCAAGGAGGTGAATAAACTTTCAAAGCAGGCTTAGAGTGGGGAAGCACAGCAAACCATTAAAACCATTAATAGTGATTTGAGCCCTGTGTATCACAGATTTGAAAAAAAAGGGGGCTTCTGTCATTCAGCTCAGGATTGAACTGACAAAGATGTATGAGCAGGGGTAAGTGGAACAAGGAGCCTGAGTGGGCAACCACTGTGTGGGGACAACATACAGGTGTAGTGACTAGGGAACGCATTTTGGTTTCACAGAAACTTGCCAGCAACTCAGAAAGCCAACAGGTGTGCTGTCTGTAAGAGTATTTGATGCTTTATATAGAAAAATTAAAAAAAAAAAATCTGATGTTGCACCAGGGAAGCTGTACTAAGCCAACTGGGATTTCTATCCAAAGTCCAGTCTCTAGTATCTCCATCTCCAGAACAGGAATTACTCTACACAGCCTTAAAATGAATAATATTTTGAGTGTGATACTAGTTCAAATTTCTTGAACTACTTAAGCAGTACTTTAGCAAATTATTAGAATAGCTATACATAATACCAGACACTATGGAGGTGTTTTACCCTTCTGTGTACCTAGAGCAGCAATGTCCATTTGACAGGTACCATCAATGCCACCATTTTCCAAGCCAGTATTTGTTGATGCTGGGGTTTTTTTCTATCTAGCAAATGGTCTAGCATCACCATGATGATAATAGCAGCTTTTAAAATTTCTTCTGGTTCCTGTGTTTAATTTTATATTTACTTTTATTTCAGAGGGGTTTTTATTCTGCCTGGTTAAGCTGTCCATAATAAGAAAGTTTAGCAAAAAGGCAAAGTCAAGTCATTTACTAACTGCCCTTTTCCCTAGGTATATTTTCATTCTAAGGACTGGGAAGTGTGCTAAATTCAGATGTCACCATGTGGTCAGGGCTGACAAATGTAGACTATGTCTTAAAATAATACTTATACTGTAGCTGTCCTGTGTGGTCCTGTGGGGTTTTGTTTGCTGGTACATTAGCAAAGCAGAGATCCAAACATGGAACCTTTTTCTCCTTGATGTGGGTGTTCAGGAAGTTGCATGCCTGTGAAATCCATAGGATATAACTGAAACAGTTTTGCAATCTAATGAGAGAGAACTCAAAATAGGCCCTTTGTGGTATTTGCAGATTGAAAACAATCAGGAGTTTTGCCTGAAAAATAGCCAAGGTCTGAACCTCCAGAGCAATATTTTCCACTGCACAAAGTCTACACCAGTGCACCATCACTCTCACTTAGACTTCAAAAATAAAGCTTAAAAGGACACGAGTGATATATAGGCCTTGGGCTCAGTCTCAATCCAAGAGTAAGTTTTCCCCAAAAGCAATTTTATGTTGCTTTCATCATCATTGGCAAAGATACCGCTCACAAATGCTATAAACTGCTTTCCTGCTCTGAGCCTGATGGCAAGCAGTCCTCAGCTACGTTTAACCAAACAGAAGTAACAATAAAACACTGTTTGTGCCCATCCAGGCAATTATCACTAGATGCTGGAAAGGAGTAATAGTATGTCTGCATAGATGGTGGCTTTTCCAAAATGAAATTAAACTAGGTCCATAGCAGGAACTAGTTCTAACCGCACAATAAAAATTCAGCTAGAGGTTAAAAAATGCAGTTCACTTTGGGAATAGTTTCCTTGTCTTAACTCTTGCTGTTTCATCTCTCCTGCCGATCAGTCCCTCAGCCCTGCAGAGCCTTTGGTGCTCCACAGGGAGTTAAATAGGGGCCTTGCTCAGAGGCCTTGGAAAGCTCCTTATCTACAGATCTGAGCACCTTCTTTTGTTACACCGGGCTCTGTTTGTTTCTCTGTTAATCTCAGCAGAGTCTTGTATTCTTTTAGCTTTTTGCCCTTTCACGTGAGGGATTAACACTGTAGCTTGCAGGCTTTGGTTGAGACCTGTGTGTACCTCGGATAAGGCTGCTGGCCCTGTCACTACGGCATCGAGCTTTTGCAGAGCCTCCCTAAATAATAAAACATCCCAAATACAAGAAATTTTAAGCTGCACTGATTCGTAGTGGCAATACAGAAGTGAATGGTAGTTCCTGATGACAGAGGAGAGCACAGCTATCTCTGCAGGATTGCAGGGACAGAAGTGAACATATGGGCACACCACACAAGTGAAAAGGTGTGGCACACGAGCAGTGCAGGTGACGGTAGCAGCCTAATGGCACTGGTGGAAAGGAGTCGTGCCATACATGACAGGAAGGAGCAAGTGACAGTGTAGGTGACAGTGAGACTCAGCACTGTCTGACAGCGCAGTCACACAGAGCGTGAAGGAGGGATGTTGTTGTCAGTGCCTGGGTAGAAGAGAAAATGCTGAAGGAGATGAAGGTGGCTGGGTATCAGCCCCGCCAGAACATTGCAGGTTTCAGGCAACAGTACTGCACAACCTGCTGTGCAACACGAGCTGGAACAGTCAGGAGTATTGCACAAATAGTGAGCTTCTACAAAGAAATAAAAATCCTATGACAATCCGAAAGGAGGTGAAAGGAAAGGAGGTGCAATTACAGGGCGTTTACAAACCATCCAGACTTTCAAATACTGCAAGTAACAAGTGCAAAAATCGTTGTCGGATCCAGAAGAGCAACGAGAAGAACATGCCACTGCAGTTTTACCATGATACCACAGCTACAGCGAGAGGAGCAGCAGACCAAACAAAGGGTTTGATGCTGGATTTTAAACTTCTGTTTCACACTCCCCTGTTTAAAAAAAGAGAAAGGCTGCTGTCTTTCTCATGGAAGTTTATTTGCTCTCTAGTTTTACCACAAGCCGTTCCCCTCTGTCTGAAAACACATTCTGTCAGTCTTCAGTCCTTTGCTTTTAGTAAAGTAAAAATACTAATTTCTACTGCAAGGCATGCAGTTACCTCAAACAAGAACATCAGAAAAGCACAGATTATTTGGCAGGGGCAGGAAGTGTTGCCAGGTTTTAAACCAGTGTGTTTTCATTCTCTGATTAGCAGCAAACCAATCAGATTAAATTTAAACCTAAATGCTTTTGAGACAGTTCCCTTGTCCAGTTTTTCTGTATTACTTTTACAGCAGATTCTGAATCTATTTATTTCAAGTGTTGGCCTATTTTCAGCAGTGATTATGATGGTACCACAATGTGCAACTTGACATCTCCTCCTCTCCTCTCATTCAAAGTCTCCCAGGGCCCAGCCATTTCACACAGGCTTGCTTTAGGCATTTATTAAATATGCACCTTCCAGTAGGGTTTAAAAACACCAACTAATCTCATCAGAGGCCAGAGACCTCCAGATATGTAAATCTACATCTGTTCCTCTTCAAAGGAAAGATTCTCCTGGATTACTCCAGGAGAAATGCATCCCACCCGGATATAGCCACTGAACCAGAGAAAAAGAACTCCCATGGCAAATGTGCCACCTCAAACTCACCAAGATCCAACGACAATGAAATTACACTTAATGTAATTCACTGTTAGCTTTAAGAAGCAATTAAGTAAAAGGCAGTACAGCACTTGCCGTAGGCTGTTGGTTCCAACAGGGGCCAGTGGAAAGAGGCATATAGTGTAAAAATTGGTAACGTTAGTATTAACATAAGGATGAACTGTAGGTGGCTGCTCAACTACAGTGCTGTAAAATAGCAGAGTCCATTAACAAGCAGCAATCCCTCTTTTTTTTTTTTTCTTTTTTTTTTTTTTAAGTGTGCTGCAAATGTTTGCCAGTGAAAACATGCAGCAATGTAATTAGCTGCCTATTAGCTTTCTATAAGAATCAAGTTTTCCCTCTCTCCCTCCCAAAACATCCACCAGTATCTTCACCTTCCCACACTGAGAAGATCAAATAATATTATGAAAAATATTTCAAAACTAATAGAGGGGCTACATATTTCACTGTAGCAGAGCAGTCTTGCACACAGCATACGGACTTCCCAAGAAGGAACAAGCTCTTATTTGGCTTTATGGATCTCATTTTGTATTATATCATTTAAAAGGCAAGCATAAAGAACTCAGCACCAAGTCACATTTTGTACACTTATGAGTTTCACAGTTAAATTAGAGATGCTTCACTCCTATCTAAAATAGAGCTTTTAAAGACACAAGTTTGTTAGCCACAAATGATAGTGAAACCTAATTATTTTTCATTCATTCATATTCATGTGATGTTAGTGACTACAGTTTAGATTCAGAATTTGACTGTCACAAAAAAACTAATCTGATTGTCTTCCATTTCCACATTTTTGTGGGGGTATCATTGGTAAGCTGCCGAATTTTTGTTTGAATCAGACAAATAAATAGCAGCCTGCTTCATTTGGGGAAAAGGTATAGCACTGTACATGTAAGTGTTATTCCAAAACAGTCTTGAAACATAGCAGATGATTTTGTGACTAAATCATTTATTCAAGCTTTAGCTACTTAGGATACACTTATAGTTCTGAAAAATATCTTGGCTGATGCCATGGTACCACGTTTTATATAACTAGAAGAGGATGATGTATTGATTTTCACATGCTTAAGGTTTATGAAAGTACAACTTTATGATTAAAGGGCTTGAAGATTTTTATTTTATTTATTCATTGGAAAGGTAAAATGTAGCAACTACAAAGACATAGGGGAGTTATCCCTTGGGAAAGACAGAAAATGAGGTGAAAACTTGTTTTGAAAAGATTGAAAGACAGACATTTAAAATTACTTAAAAGTTCACGTCTAATGAAGCCATCAAGTAAAAAGTGAAACTTGTATGCTCAGTTAGGGCTTATATTTTTCTCACAGATAAGATCTCAGGGAAGTCTTTAAAAGTCAACATTATCTGTCATAACAGCAGTTCTACCTCTGACATTGCAAACAAACTACACAAAAAGGAGGGAAAGATGAAACAAGGGATATGGGCAGTGTGAATGGAGCCTAAATCTTTTAATTAACACCCTCTGAAAAGCACACTCTTTTTCCACCAAACTAATAAAAAGTGTGAGTGTGGGGTCTTTGTTGTTGTTCAAGCCTTGCCTGTGCTCTAAGGAACTGAGAAAAGGCTAATCAGGGTTACTTAAAGCCACTTTCTACTTGCCAGGCTCCAATATCTCATTAATTCACTCTTGGCATCATTGTCTGACAGTGTTTGAAAATCACCAAAGAAACAAGGATTTCCCCTAATCCTGTCCATCAGAAGTAACTCTCTGGAAGATGATACTACGTCATAGTGTGTAGGACATGGGATAGAAGTGTGTGCACAGGGAAATATCCTGTTTTCACTGCAAACTACCATGCTCTCTGGCCCAACACACCTGAAAATCTAATGAGAAGATGCAGATTTAGGCCTGAACTTCATGGTAAAAAGGATATCACAATGACAGTTTCAAGGAATTATCTTGAGTAACTAATCTCTGCTTTAAGCTATTCCTGGCTTTTTAAATCGTATTGGCAAGAGCTTGACATGGGCAAAACTTGTAGCTTTCCATGCATCTGTTTGACTTGAGAAAGAAGACAGATTTTGATCATGGTCATAAGACAGAAAAACAATTGCTCCAATGACTAGTGTCACAAACTACAGTATTTGATTAAAGAAGGGGGTTGCCATTCTGGAATACCTGTAATGGAACAACATTAACTCTGGTGACTGAAAAAAGCCCTTGATTATACATGCATGTCTTCAGCTCAGCACTCTTTGCCATGTATAAAGACAGTTAAAATGAGCCTTAGTTCCCTTTCCAAGAAGTTTTTCTTCTGTACAAGGCACTTTTTTTGCCTACCCATATTAAAACCAACACTTATATTCAAATAATCTCTTAAAGTAACAGGATACAACTGAGTGCTCTCTCCCCACTGGTTTCTATCACTCACCTTTCTATAGCAAATCTTGTGCACCAGCTGGCCTTTAGACATTTGACTATTCATAGAGCTGTCCTAGTGGCCCAAATTCTTGTGAAAGGAACAAAATCAGACTTCCTTACAAGCCAAGCGCAGTGGTACAGCCAAGAAGAACCACAGCTGTCAGTCTAGTATCATAAATATTTTCATGACACAATGCTTTTAGCAAACATTTTTGTCTTGTGATACTTAGTTTGTAATGTTTATCTTTGCTGTCTAATTTTTTTTTTAATTAGGTTCAAAGTGAAGTTCAAAGCAATGATGTAAAATTTTCATTATGTAGTTGTGTCCCAGAACATGCAATTGTTGTGGCCATTGTTTCATAAATGTTTACTGTGGATGCTAGGCAGGAAAGGTTCAGAGGTTTCATCATATAAAGCACCTTCAGATTTCTTTAAGGAAATGCATTCTTTCAGTCCACAAATTCCTCCACAGTTTTGCAAAGCCAATATCTCTCTTTGTTGCTGTATTTCAAGGTGAGTAAAAAATTCTGCAGGAGTAACTGTTCTACCTGCACCATATACACAGTGACCCATTGCAGCAGTAATGCTGAATTATCATATTCCAAACATTCCAGGTCAGATGCTGGTAGCGATGGGTTTATTGCCAACCTCAGAGCTCTCGATGCAATAGACTTCTAGAGTTAAGTGCAGACAAAATAATGACTTCAGTACCAATCGCAAATAAATAGGGCAGTGGCACTGTATAGTGCTGCTACCACAGTGCTCTGACAGTTGCTTTGACACAGTGCTTTGACAGTTCGGTATTTCATCTGCTTCACAGACAACTGTCCCAAAGTCAAAGCTATTCATATAGATTTTCACAATTCTAAGTGTAGTTTCCATTTTAATCCATATCTTTGGAAAGAGCTTACTTTGTCTCCTGCATTTTATGTGCCCTTTACTGCTATGGGAAAGGAAAATATAAGTATTGATTCTGGACTAGGTAAGTTTACTCAATCACAAAGACATATGCTAAAACTGCAGAATAAAATGTATTCTATAAAACAAAGAAAAATGAGAACGATCACAGCACAAATTCTTTATGAATCCCTATAGAAAATGGTACTGTAGAAACCCCAAAGAAGTCTTTATACCAATCAGTATGCAATCTATATTTAGATTTTCTTTTCCCTCCGCACCTCATCAAATCAACACACAAATAGGAAAAATACACCACAAAATGTTAATTAAGTTAATAGGCAAACCAGGCACACTTAGAGTGTAAAGACCTGAAAACTCTGCCGAAAAAGGCAGTGGCTTTAAACTCTAAATATTTGGAATATTTTAATAAATCTTGTCAAGGTTCAAGCCTTCATTAAAAGTTCAGTTAGTATACATCATACCCAAGAAGGGCACACTGCACAATAAGGTTTCACACAAGATTGCAATCTGCACCATTTCCAAATCCCCAAGTTAGCTAACTCTGAAGCTATTTCAGAAGTTTAAAATATTAGCTTTTTGTGTATTTGTGACATAATAAAAATAGATACATCAATTCCCCATATAAAATGAGAATTCAGTCACCAAACTAATGTAGATAAATGGAGGCTTTCAATTCTGGTGGACATGTCACCTTATTTTATCTTACAATGGTACTTTATTGCCACTGCTGTGGTTGTGAAATGTCACCAATTCTTTGACTAATTAAAAGATGGGCAGCAGATTGCCATTAATGAGATTTGGCTCCCACAAAATAAGGCTCTCTTGGTGTGTGGCTCTGCAAGTCAGCTAAGGGAATCAGACCTCCCCTTAGATGAAGGGAATCTCTACAGATCACATCGAAGTAAATCTAAAAGTAATCCGCTGTATAAAGGAATGAGCTTTTTGCAATTGTACTTCTGAGTGTATGTAGGGGTCCTCCTTAGGGTTTTGCAGCCACAAAGATATCACTCACTAGAGCTGGGACACTGGAAGAAACACATAGCCAGCAAAACACAAAGATTTAGCTTTCAGGTCTGCTCCCAAGTATACAACTACATAAAAAAACCCAAACCTAGCTAAAGCTATTCTTCTCCACGCTCGAGCAGTGCAACAATGGTTGGGGGGGGGAAAAGAGATACCAACATAAAAAATTGCCGCTAAAGAACTTCTCTTAAGACTTTTATCCCCAGTAAGACCTTTATTCTTCTGACCTTTTTCAAGATAAAAAAAAATCAAGAGGGTGACAGAGCTTGATCTCTTGTGTGGTAATGACCCTATTTTACCAAGCTACCGTGCCTGTTATAAAAAAAAAAAAAAAAAAAAAAAAAAAAAAAAAAGTAATAACTTAAAAACGCTCAGCATTTTTAACAACTCACACCTACAAAAACACAGGTGGGGACCAAAGACCCCTGACTTCAGTGAAGCCACACCTAGATCACCAGCTTGAAAAAAAGTGCTGTAACATTTTCCCTCCTCAAGCACACTAATGGTGAAGCCCTCTGGAGGGGAAGCCCCAACACAAAGAGCAGCCAGGATGGCCCAATTCAGTGGTGACCCTTTCTGTGTACCAGGACAAGGATTTAACCCTCTGGATTCCTCACTCCCTGTTATCGGAAACTTGCATTTGCAGAGGAGTCTTCCAAAAAAAAGGCTCCCAAGTTTCCATACCAAACCTGCAAAATCTCCAATCAAAATTGCACAGCTCTGTTGGAGCGTATTAGTCTCTGGATTATGTTTCTCCTAGTCAGGTTACAGCTGGGATGAATTCAGCTCAAGATCATAAAATTCATCATAGAATTGTTTTGGTTGGAAAAAGCCTTTAAAACTATTGAGTCCAACCCAGAAGTGCCATGTTACAATGAAACCATGTCCCTCAACACCACATCTACACAGCTTTTAACAAGCTCCAGGGATGGCTCCACCAGTGTCTTGGGTAGCCTGGTCCAGAGCCTGACAACCCTTTTTGGGAAGAAATTTTTACTTATGTCCAGACTAAACCTCCTCTGGTGCAACTTGAGGCTGTTTCATCTTTTCCTGTTGCTTGTTACTAAGGAGAAGAGACCAGCCCTCACCTTGTTACATCCTCCTTTTGGGGAGCTGTAGAGAGCAAGAGTCTCTCCCCTGAGCCTTCTTTTCTCCAGACTTAATAACCCGAGTTACCTCAGCCACTACTCAGAAGACTTGTGCTCTAAACCACCAGTGGTGTTACTTTCTTTTCTCAAAGCTTTAAGTAACTCTCAGCAAGACAAACATATGCACAGGATATCAATCCACATGCAATCAGAATGTAGGCCAGTGATTGTCTCCATGGGGTTACAAAAATGTTCTACATCATCTTGTAATTATCTCATTTTCTATTAAGTGGGATAAATATTTGCTGGATCATCAGATAGTGGCCATTGTTTGAAACAGGACATCTGCCTACATAGGTCACTGGGCTGACCCCAGATAACAGTCCTTATTTTCCTCATCTCAGCAATGTATAACTTTTTACATATATAATTTCTTATATATATTTATGCCACCTGTATCTATATAGCTATAAAATATCCATGATCTACACAGAAAATTCAAATACAGACATTAGAACTGATAAATACAGACCTCTTCCCAAACCTTCCCAACCTTTTCAACTTACCTTCATGCAGCTGAATTTGACAAGAGTCTTATCTGCAGTTCAAGGGACTTGAAAGTTCAAAGTCACATCACAGCTTCAGTTCCCACTTTATTTCTCCCATTTGTTTGAATTGTTTCTACTTTTGTTTTCTTAGGAAGTGTGTGTTTTCAGCAGGTAACTCAGGGGACTGAGTCAATGTCTGTTTCTGAATCTAGATAAAATGCTGAGAAGAATTCTGTCTTCTGTTTTTCATACAGAAAATAAAAGAAGAACTTAAGCCACTGAGTTGAGAAATGATGGATCTTTTGAAGTATTTTGATGCCCATCAGTTTTGTTTCTATAGTTTACTGTGCATTTGTAAACTATTAAAATATAGCAGAAATCAAATATATTCAGAGAGCCGTTTTAATTAAAGGCACTTTGGTGTCCACATTCAGGATACTGTAATTCCTAGGAAACTGTTTATTTGATATACAGCACAGACATGACAGACAGAAGGATCAATAAATATATGCTTTTTTCCTACTATATAAACCTTGAATTTCCTCTCCCCCATTGCACTTGGAGAACTTGCCTCCACCAGAACCACTCATCTTCCAGTGACATCAACAAAAAAACTGAAGCTTTTTCATGCCAGCATTTACAATTCGTCCCTCGTTAGTTAATATTTCCAAGTTTTAATTTAAAAGTGAAAACAAAAGAAATAGAAGCCACAAAGGATGGCATTTTAATTTTAGAAATCTTCCAATTAATAGCAAAGCTTAATTAAAACATCCATTAAAAGTCCATAATATTAACTTAATGGTGAGAATCTACAAAAATGCTTGATTAGATTCTTTTTTTCATGTGTAAAATTGAAATTACTGAGTCCTAACAAATACCTCAAGCAGTTGTTGTTATTCAAAGAATAGTTGCAAAAATTAAATCCAGAGAGAAATTATGACAATTTTAGAAGCGGGGGACAGCAAAGCCTTTGAAACACACCAAATAGTATTCTAAATAAATACATGTATTTGCACAAATCTTTGATATGTATTTTAAAAAGCCTTTTTTCCTCCTTAAAAATGCCTAACCTTTGGCCACTCTTTAGTGAAGCTGCATTTTCTACAGTGTACTCTTGGAGAACAAAGTACAACAGCAACTGGCAAAGTTTTTGAAAATACTACTAGGGGGAGGCTTAAGGAGCCAAAATCATTATTTTTGTATGGAGTGTTTCATACCAAACACAAACACTGGGGGGTCTTGACTGAACTCTGTCGCCCTCCTGCCGTTTATGCCTATGATATTGGGCAATTACACAGCTTTGGCTGAAACAGTATGCTGGAGAGGAAAGTTCTCACGTATTGGGAGGTTTGGACTGCACTTGTCAACAAAAATGAGCCCATATAGTAATCCTAATGAATTTAAGGGGAAAATCATCATGCTTCTCTCCCAAGATCTAGCTGCCTTCTGTTTATTCCTTTCTTTAAATAGGATACACTTTGCTCTACGTAGTTTGAAATTTAAAGGAAACCCAAGTCCCAAATTAATGTAAAACTACACCACAAATAAGAGTTCTATGGCTGAGTAAGTCTGCGGGAGCTGCAATTAATGAGACTTGGCAGTGGCTTTTGCCAGCATGCTTATGCTGCTGCTGAAACGCACGCACACATGCACAGGCACAACACAGAGCCTTAACACATTGCAAGAGAACTATAAAGGACAGGTTTCCTTAATCAAACTACTTTTCCTTTACCCAATAGCTATCCCAAATACATTTGCATATTACACAGACTCTCAATGATGAAAGTGCTATGTGTAATCTTCTATAAGACATCTTTTAGGAAAAGTTTGGGGTTAACCCTATTTTCTGTTTTGTTTGCAGTTTTAGAGGGGAGCTCCTCATGGGAAATTTCATGATTTCTCCAAAGACTTCCACTCCACACTACAGCTTTTGTTCTAATACACACATATGCCTTTAGATGTATCAACAGTAATACATGCATAGCTATATTCATACTCTATATTCACTCCCAGTACTGTTAAAAGAGCCAATGTTTAAGCCACCTTGCCTTTTGCACAAAAATGCATCTATTTTAGCTCCCAAAACAGAAGGTTAAGAACTACTGAAACCCTCAGTTCCTCCACTCTTCAGCAGGACATACTTTATATGTCAAAGTGTACACTAGGCACTCCACAGGTGGCTTTTGTCATAGATCTAAATCAGATTCTACTATTCCCAAGGCCAATGGTATTGATTTTATTAGTACTGAACTCCAGCATTGGCATCACCCTCCCCGACTGACCTCAGATACTACCTTAAAAGCTCATCAAGGCCTGTGATAGATCCTCATTTAATCCTCCTTCCTGTAATAGGGTAGCAAAGGGTCTCGAGTCATAAGTGTCAGTGAGAAAGTCTTTCTTACAATACTTTCTACCAAAGAAAGACACCTGAGGCAAAGAAGTTTTGTGCCCTCTACCAATTGAACTCCAGGTACACTGCAGGGCTACCCCAGAAAGCTGGAGGGAATTAGAGACAAATGGGTTTTTCAGAGGTGATTCTGCAACTACTAGAGACACCAAACTCTCTCCATTTGGTCAGGCGGTGCCCAAGTAACCCATGAGAGGATGAATGGCCACCAAGGCCATGGAGGCTGCCCTGCCATCACCCTGCCTTTTACAGAACCAATTAATTAGCACAACAGCAGTGCCAGGCACTTTCTGCCAAGGCACAGCTAGGCGACACACTGACAAACATCCTGGAACTAAACGTGTACTTTTCAAAGACACAAATCACAAATGCAGATTAGCTTAGCCTATCAGCAGTGGTATGATTGCTGGTTTAGGAGAAGGGCAAGCAAGACCACAGATAACTTACCTATTTTTTCATTGTTCTTTTTTAGTAAGAGTCAACTTTGCAATTAAAATACTCCCTAAAAACACATATTGAAATGAATCTTACTTTGTTAGGTTTGAGTGCTGGCTTTGTGCCTTATGGAAAGAGTAGTTACTACTGTGCAAGTCTCCAACAGCTTATATATTTTGAAGGCAGCCATTGCTATAATTTTTGAGTCTCTCTCTTAAAAAAACAAAAACCAAACCAACAAAAAATCCCAAGCAAACAAAACCACCAACAAAGCAGGGTCCTTTGCAGCTATAATACTTATTTACCATTTCTCGCCAAGCGTGAGAAGCAATACTTTTCCTTCCTACCTGCCTTTTGCTTAGTTACACAATGGTAAGGCAAATGAAGAGCTACATCAGCCTGTAAAATAGCAATATTCCTCTAAATGGGTAAGCCATTTTGCCCATATGATGGTATAAGCCTTGTATGAAGTATTTCAGCAGTGTTAAGCTATCAACATTCACAGGCTCATTTAAAATAACATACTAGAAAAGGAAATAATCTCATCCATGGTTAAATTAGACTAGTGTTGCTTCAGCTTTATAAACTAATGCAAAGACAAGCATGAGATAACTAGCATTTATTGGTGGCAGGTTTGATTGTGTGAAGTACACCTATTTTCTTATGCTGCTGATTAAATGTACAGTAGAGGTACAAAACTATATTAGAGATAGTTCAAGAACCCTTTAATCCCTTTCTCACCTCTACTGTGTAAAATTTCTATAGAAAAATATTTATGAAGTATCCACTAACCAGGACAAGCAGAAACTTCACAGAACACAGATCCTTCACACATTCAGCACTGGAACAAGTGGAGGCCAATATCATCTAAGTATTGTCCACTACATCCAGTCATACTGAATTTGGTGCCAAAGTGATTGAAAAAAATGACAGCCATTTACTGCTTTTTACTACCCAGAATAAAGTTTTCAGGTTTATAAATGCAACAAAATATATCAAACCATTGCATTCTCCCACATTTTATGTACCTCCATGTGATTTTATGCAGAGAATTCAAGTAGCCAATTTGCAAGTAGAGCAAATATTTGCAGTATTCAAGCCAATGTCTACAAGCGGTTTGTAAATATTTTGCCTTTTACAAGCCATGGATTTTGTTGACACTTCTCTATTGCTCTGCCAAATTATTATTATTTTTTTTTTTAATTAATGAGGAGATGCAGAATAAGATCCCAGTACAGCTGCATGCCAGTCTGAATTGCAGTCAAAGGTCTACAGCTAATGAATATCAAGCCCACTGGTATTGCTGCAGCCTCGCTTCTTGGACTTTAGGAGATAGAATACCTCATGAAGGTTTCAGCATGTTTACTATCTTCTTGCCTTTGAATAATATTTTATCCAGAAAGTAAGCAAGAAGGTAAAGAAAAGCAGTCATATAGGTACATGACAATCCTCAAGCCAAGAATGGGGTTTTATCTATTCAACGCCACAAAATCACAAACAACAGATGGAAGTGAGAACAGAACCTGATTCAGAGTACCAGTGCTGTGTTGACATAAAGAGAAACTTGGGCAAAAAATGGTGATTGGCTTTTAAAGTATTTTACTCTGCCAAAAAATTTGCCGTGCTAGAACTATACTGAAACAGAGAACGGGAAAGAAAAAAAAAAATCTTAGTCAATGAAGTTGCGTTAGGACATCTTGGATGTTTCACCCAACAACAAACTGCACTGTGACCCACCTAGTTGTCAATGGTTGATAAGGAAACATTGGGAATAAATTTTGTGTTGCTGTACTACTTGAACTCGTGACATCCAGTTAAGACTTCTTAACATTGCTAGGGGAAGAAAAAAAAAAAAAAAGGCATCTTGTATACATCATGATCTGCTGAAATACAGGAACACTTTAAAAGGTCCAGAATACTAATAACCTTGCTTACTTCCCATATTCCCCTCTGTCCTAGCAACAAAGTCTCCTCTGTGAAGGTAGAATGGACTACTACTAGCACTAGAGAGGAAAGAGAGAGATGGAGTAGCTCATGCTGGGGGCCTCCCCCTTCCTTGCATTCACTGAACTCCTCTTCAAACACACAGCTCATTGGGGACAAAAATTATGCAGCAAACACATTATAAAGCAGTGCACAATGCAATGGTTTAGAATGGACCCCAAAAAATGTCTAGTATAACCTCACTGCTTTCCATGGTATTAAACCTAGGTGGCATTTGGAATAACCAGGCCAGTAATACAGAGAGGGATTTTATTCTGGGGTCCTGACTTTGCTGCCTCTTACACACAACAGGGCGATTCATGAGGAAAAAGGAATAGTGGCTGCAGCAATGACTCCACACAGACAGGAGTAGGATGAGGGATCAAACAGGAGCTAGAGAATGTCTTGTTTTCACTGGTGTATTAAAAATAAAGAAATAAATCAGGCAGCATATAGCTTACAATGATGTAGCACTGCTGCCTACCTTGAAGCCTTGGTGGTGTGCTTTAAAAGTATTCGTGTTATCACCTGATCTCCCCTACTTAGCATAATAATTAATGTACAAACAGTGCTCAGAGGGACCAGCTCCAAGGCCACAGAGGGGAAGAAGAAAGAGATCATTTCAAGAGGATTCTTTTTTTCAAATAAATAAAGAGTTACTTGGAAACCATATCAAATATCTGAAGCTGAATTTAATGACCACTTTTTACAGAGCTTTTTTGTTTTCTGTTGAATTATGCAATAATATCTGAAGAAGTATCATCTATAATTAACTGACAACAGGATTGAAATTAAGTAGGATGGAATGGTGATAAAATCCCATGTTCTTTATCTCCCAAATTCTGTGAATTTTGTACTTAAATTGTACTAAAATTGAGGGGGTATGGGGGGAGTGGAATATAAGGGAAAAAACCAAACCCAAAAACTCTCCAAATCCAACTCCTAAACACATACAACAGTTGTGTTTTTCCTTTCCTCTAAAGTACTGTGCACATGGCAGATTTCACCCATATCCACAAAAGCCAACTTTTATGGAGCAGAAATTATTTAGTATAATAGAGCTGTTTATTATAGAGAGTATAATAGAAATGGGTTTTGCTTTGCCCCATTGTCTGCAGTGGCACTATCCTAAGATGATCCCATTGCTGTGACCTTGGGTAGACAGTGCACAGTTCTGCAGGACCCCACCTCATTTCTGCCTTTCCTCCTCCTTACAGCAATCTCTCCCGAGTATCAGCCTGACCTATTTGCCCAGCAAGTCCCAGTGGGTACATTACCAGCTCTGAGAGACCACTGGTGAAATCATGACCTGCCTTTTCACTGACACGAGGAACTGCAAGAGGCAGTAATAGGCATGTAATGCATCTTCCTAGCACTGGAGAGGAGTTCCTTGTGAGAGAACACAGTCCCTGAAAAATGCCACACAGAAGAAGACCTCTTTCATAACGAACAACCTGGCCCTGCTGCACCCTTCCTGAAGTTCTGCTTTTATAAGAAAACATCCCCTTTGAAGACCAGAGACAGAATAAATTATATTATTTAAGGGAATCAACACAATTAAAAAAAAAAAAAAATGTAGACTAGATTCAAGAGAATAAAGATGGACACAGTTCAACCCAGAGGAAATTATATGAAGTGATTAACACTTTAGTAAACATTGTTGTGAAGCTGCAACAAAAGTTTCAGTGCCTCCTGCTCCTACAGCTTTGCAAGTTTCTTCTTTCTCAACCCTTACCTATGCAGAAGGAGTCTGCATAAATCTGCCCCTTCAAAGTACTCGGGGCTACTGTATGGGTGTAAAAGCTACAGATCACTTACACAAACTTTTCTAGTGATTAACAGTACAGGTTGCCATAAGAAGCAGACAGCTTCTGGTACAGTGAGCTAATTATATAGTTACTACAAAACAATGGAAACGGAAAGCAACGATGCTGTTGTAGGCATTACTGCTAACATGCTATCTCTTATCTTGAGAACACTGAAGGTAATTAGCTCATTTCACTACACTGGTATTTTACTCTATTCACAGTTTGCACCACAAAAAAAGGTAGAAAAGTTCCATGATTAATAACTAGCCCAGAAAGTTTATAAAAGACCCAACTGCTCAAGAGACAAAGGACCACAGAAGCTTCAGCTGGCCAAGAGATCAAGTATCAGTAACAAATGCACTCTGTGATGGAAAACCTGATTAAAATTTCTCAAAGAAATCATTATGGGTGAGAAACTAATTGAAAGACCTCCCTCCTGCCAGAGCTTTGCTAGAAAGAGAAGACTTCAAAGGCATAGAGGGAGAGCTAATGTTTTCACACTTAAAACTGAAAAAAAGCAATCTTCATGTTTGTGTTTGTTCAGTACACACTTCTCAAATGTTGCCCCCTCACGCTCTAAATCTGCTGGGTGGAAGATCTAAACCTTGAATATACAATGCACTTTAGCTAGGGTGTATGGTGCTATTCTTCCATGCTGTGTGCCTGTCTATTCATGCACTTTTGTTCTTTATTCTTCAGACTGATATATAGTAAACAATATGGTTAGCCACTTAAAATTCTCTAGGTTATTAAAATGTAAGCAGCATTTTTTTCCCTCTCTCCTGGATTTCATCTGGAACCACCACCTAATTAATATCCAGAACCCAGCAGGAATCTGAATAATAAAAAAAAAAAAACAAAACAACAAAAAAAAAACAAACCACAAACTTTTGTTGTTCCTTGAATAAATCTGTGTAATTTAAACCATAATCATGGGGATTTCATCAAAAGTAACTCAGTTCTTCTAAATCCCACATCATCATTACAAACAACTTTGTAGTGCAATTTCCAAGGCAAGATATCTCTTCACTTTCATATTTTAAAGGCAAGGTTTCTAATGATGGCAAGGATGCATTTTATATATAAAAAGCTAGGATCTGGATGGTTGGAACACAACATGCTTCCCTCTATCTTCTACCAATACATACACTGTACTGTAAAGGATCAGTTCATACAAATCCTTCCTTCTCTCAAAGACACATTGTCTTATCAGTCGAGAGTTAAGGTGCAGTTGGAGTATAATGCAAGTCCATTTCTCACAAGCTTAGAGCTTAAGCACTTTGTTATTGGTTATTAGGGCTGGACTCCTAGAGATAAACCTACAACTACTGTACACCAGTGAAGGGCAAATAAGCAAAATCCCTGACAGAAGTCTGTTGTAAAATGATGAATAAGCCTCCTAAATTGCCATAAGGCGCTAGTCACAATGGAATTGTATTTGTCAGACATGCATTGTAACCCTAAGGTTATCATAGTGGGCCAGCAGATACAGGAGAAGTGCTTAACACTATCACCCCCTAATCATATCTCCTACAGGCTAAAAACTCTGCAGGGAGCATTACCACTTAAAGAGGTGGTAGTGTTTCTATGGACTGAATGTAGACAGCATTTGGTAGAAATAAAAAAAAACTATAGAAAAGACTGACAGATATATTCACACAGGCTGCTCACAAGAATACCCTGAATTGAGATATAAAAAACTCTTTGCAAATCATATCCCCAAGGCTGGGGTTCTAAATAATAAAATACCATAGATTACTACTTTATTAGTTTTTTTAAAAGCTTATGAAAAAATATCTTTTGCCTGTGGGAAGACATTTTATGTGGAATTATAGTCACTCCAACAGTTTTAAGAGATGAAATTTAGGAACTAAGCAGCTGTAAGAAATGTATGATATTATACCTTCCTACTCCTGCAAATTAAATTCTGAAGTTCTAGCTTTCCTGTAAGTTATTTCATTGTATTTACCTTAAGCTTGACCAACACTGGTGTACATTGGAAGCCATGACAAGCTAACATTTTAAATCCTAGATAATATTAGATGTGGCCAAATTCATGATGGAATTCTTTCTTCCTACTGGAAAGTACTAACTCTTGAAGAAACATTTGGCCTCACATCCTCCTGACTAGAAACGACACTCAGTTATCAGATATGTACAAGGAAGCAAAAAAAGTATTCCAAAGTAGTTCTTAGCCTAGTGATTAGGGCACTCCTGCAAGAAATATGCACATAGTGGCATGATTCAGAGGAAGGAACTGTCTCCGAGTCTCCTTGTAGCCCAAACAACTGTTCTGGTCACTGTGCTACAGTGTCATTCTTGCTCGTTTGCTCTTCCACCCCGCTACCCCATGGCCAGAGTTGAACGCTCAATTATTTATACCAAGTGGAATAACGCCAACAGGAGAGATTGAGACACACTGCATGCACCTGCTCTTTCATTCATATTTTGCATCATAATAAAATTTTCAAAAGCTTGACTGTTTTACGACAAAGGATAATTTTCTAGCCAGTCATATACATCGTGACCAAAAAAAAAAAAAAATAAAAGTCACAACAGTTGTAACAGTGCATATCAGTTTTCTCATGGATGTTTGCAACTCCATGCACTTACAAATACATGTAAAAGTAAATCCTCAGAAAGAAAAATGAAACTAAGCACAAAGAAAGTCCTTGTTTCCCATGACTGAGCACTATATAGTTCTTATTCCCATTTCAAGAATTACCAGTCCAATTAGAGTATTCTACTTTTTAAACATTACACAGATATTTAAGTCTACCAGAAATAGTAAAATACAAATACATTTGATGAAACATTAAAGAATCCCCCAAAAGAAGGGAAGAGTGTGCAGCATTCATGCAAGTTTAAAGCACAATTATAGATGATAAGCAGCTAAAAGGTAGAGATATGCATTACAATTCTTCTTGATTTAGAAAACCTTTTGGATTCCTTCATGCTTGGGCAAGAGAGAAGTTTAAACATCAACAGCTCTGTTTTGATAGAGTAAAATAGTATAAACGTTTTTGGGGTTTTTTTTCTGAATTTATGAATTAATTAAAAGCCTAAATTCTGAGTGTTCTTCAAATGCTGTCTTTAGTTTACCATATGGTCATTCATATGAATCTCTAGTGCTTTATACCATTATATATGTCCTTTGGATTTCTTGCCTATGATGCAAAACCAAAATTAACATCCTTCACCCAAAATATGAAACAAGTAACCAATTGCCTCAAACTGATCATAGAGGAGAAACTGGGTTTCAATATTTGTGAGATTAAAATAACACAGAAAAAGAGGCAGCCTTACAATATTGGATAATAGACCTGGACACAGGTACAAATGAGTTTCCTGTGTTCAGCCATGAAGGGTGAAAAAGGCAGAGTTCCCTTTTTCCTGATATCCTACATCCCACTGGCTCCACTGTAATTTAATTTGATGAAGATTTACACCTCTGGAGTCTGTAGCAAAGCTGTTCAGGAAAGTGAGCCTACCTTTTGGTATTTCAAGCCAAGAACTCAATTTCATTGATTGCTTGATTTACGGTGCAAAACCACTTATTGCAATTTACACAGTTGCTGCTCTCACTCTTCCTTGCTCTAAGAAAACCATTGCTTAAGTAACAGTGGGCCTTTGCCATGGAAATTAGTATATTGCTGTTCCCCATTTAAAAGTAAATACTAAGGCATCAAGAGGAGGAAAAGGATAAGACTAAGAATTCAAAACTGCATATCAAGGAAAAAAACTCCTACCAATGCATGCTTGTGAGTGTCCAACCAAATTTTTTACTACATTTAGTTTCTAGACTTATATAAACTGAGACAAAGTCACTTTCCCTCAAGCACACTGTAATGCCACACATATGCAGTCAAATATTTCATGTGGTGTGCGTTGTGAACCCCATCAAAGCAGTACTACTAGATTACTGTAGGAAAAATTGTTTTTCCCTTTAGTGAAAGAACCAGTAAAAGCTCACACAGGCTGAACCCTCCCCCCCTCACTCCTACCCCCTCCTATTTTTTTTAAGCTGCATTTGAGAAGTAGCCAGTTTAAGCAGCTGAAGTCCTTGCTCAAGTGGCAGGCAAGTAGATAAAAGCTCCCTGTTTGGAAAAGCTAGGAAAGATTTTACAGGACGCTGCAAGCTGTTGGCATTGCAATTCCATTCTAGAGGGACTAAGAACAGGATTGCAAAAGGTGCAGTATGGATTGGTAGAGCAAGAATTCGGAAAGAAACAAACCTTCCTGTGTGATAAAAAAAATACAAGAATCCATTATATTTACAGTTGAGGAATAGGCATCCTGAGGTGTACAAGTGATATCAGAATAGCATGATCTGCATTGCAGATATAGAAAAAGCAACCATTAAAGCACACTTTGATGCTCTAACCTCTAGGACCAGTAATGGTGAATCACATTTTCTTTTCTGTTCAACCCTGAATTTATAAAAATCTTCCAAGTCCTCTAGCCCTTCAGATGCACACTCTTAAAAGCTACACCCAGCCTCTTGGAACACCCACAGAGCAGGTCAACTTCTGCAGGAAAACAGCCTGAAAAGTTACCAATGCCATCCCTTACAGCTGCCTGTGATGTGATATGATATAATGGAGGATGACAATGCCATTCTATTCAGGGCATCAGCTTTCCTGCAACTACAGAGCATCACTGAGGATTTCTTTGTTGGAACCTTTGTCATAACGGGACATGCTTTCAGTGGTGATGCAACCTTCACACTTCAGCACCAAGACCCAAGGCTGGCAAATACGCAATCTGCCAACTGGCCTCTAAGTCCCAAGTTGGCAATACAAGGCTGAAGGATTTTTTACACCAAGAGAGAACAGCTCAGTTTCTAGGTAAAGAGCAGTAGATGGCACTCTCCGCTATGCCATAGCGCCGAGCGGGCTCTCAGCAGGGGGCACTCTGTAATTAGAGGGAACTTTTGGTGCAGATCTAAACCCAGCACCAGCCACTTACAACCCTAAATGGTCTTGCAATGTTTTTCCACAAAGAAAAGCGCTTATCTCAGCATTGTAATCATGTACAGCATCAAAGCCAGAATTTCCAATGATTGCTCATATGCAAGGTTCATTCAGCACAGTTGCTGGAGACTAAGTGCTCCATCCCCCAGAGGAGGCTGTACTTGAGGGATGGGTGACCTCCGCCAAACGACCAGCTCTGCTGGTCTATGTATTGCAAGCTGTGTGGGTGGCCACTTATGGAGAAGGATCATTTTCCCATATCAGAACTGAATGTTAACTGGAAGAAGATCAAAAGTAGAAGGAAGTCTAGGAAGGCTGAAGTGAGCATTACCTCAACAAAATTAAACAGAGAGACAGACTGACCAATTTGCGGTATCTCTGTTTATTTTGTCTTGTGACATGAAAGCAGACTATGGAAAAGTGATGCACACTTACTCCACAGATCTGCTTTCTAAGGCTGATCTTGCACGTTCAGTCCCTACTGAAGTGGATGTTCTTCAGATTTGTATTCAGGCATTGCATTCAATCACTGTTGCTATGGAACAATAATTTCAACTGCAAGGTACTATACCAGAATAAAAGGATTTTATGTACTTTTGTGAGTCGTGTATGTCTATACATGCAAAATCTTCTCATCAAACAACACCTTTGATTCACACTGGAAAAAAAACCAATGCTGCCTGATTTGCACAGAACTAGTCAATACCTACAATTTCTTGGCCTATTCTCCCACTTTTTACTGGATGTCCACCCAGGAAACCACTGCAGTTCAAATACCACACTTTTCAGACTGCTTACTACCTTCCACCAGTGTTCATTCAAATGCATAACATGCCCAGAAGGCTGATGAATGTCAGCAGTCTGGGACAGGGGAACAGCGGTGCAGGGGAGAGATTGAGTAAAAAGGGCTGAGCAGGTCAGGTGTTTCCATTCATCTCAGTGGTGGAATAAACTCACAGGTGGTCCCCTGGGTAGCCTGGTTTGAAGGCTTTATAAATCATAATGCTAGTTGCACAGAAATTTTCCTGTGAAACATGTTTCTGGAATAAAATGTCAATTTATCACTACTAAAACATTCTGGAAGTATGTACATTAATTTTTGAACTAAAATGGTGAGGAACTCTTACCTGACCAGGAGATTTCCAATGGAATTCTCAGTTATCCACTTGCTTGTCTGCCTTGCAACCTATGTTTACATGTGGTTGCTTTCTCCATGGCAGCCTTGTTCCTGAGCTATGAGAGCTTGGACTCATGGACTGTCTCCCCCATTAGATGCATGGACCACTCTGTAGTTCATAAAACTATCCAGCTCTCCCTTCCTTGAACTAGCAGGGTCCCATACAGCTCACCGAGCCTCACAACGACTCATAACAAAAGCAAGACAGTATCTCCAAGGCTGGAAGAAAATTATATCTGTGAGAAATGTGGGCTCCTTGTTCTCAGAGATCTCTCAGGTGGTGTGAAAATATCTTGATGAACAAGAGGAGGTATGCCAAATCACTACAGTATTGCTTTTAGGAAGAATAGCTTCATCCGTAAGACAGAAGGAAAAAAATAAGTCTCAAGTCGGACAGTAACACAAAGTTCAGTTTTCCAGAAGAGTGAATACTAGAAAACACTCCTTCTTTATCTATCTAATCTTTCCAATAGTTGAATCACTTGATGCTTAGAGTTGATATATATTTTCTTTGACTTGAGAAAAGCACAAAAGTGACTAGGTCAGTTTTCTAATTATTGTCTGTGGGGTGGCTTCCCCCCTTTCAAATTTAGCCGAAGAATAAAAATAGACTAAGTTTAAGTGCCTGGGTCGATATTTAAACAGTTACTCTATTATGTTTTCTAATATTTTTTCTATTACTGCAATTTTACTATATGGAATAATAACACTTGAAAACCATTAAAATGCAACAATCATATCTTTGTCTGTACACTTAGAAAATATAGGGAAAAAAAGATCAAAACCAACCCAACACTGCCACTTTCAAATGCCAAGTGCAGTAGAGAAACCAGGAGCAGAAATGACTCTCTGATAAGTCCACTCAGTGACAAAAGGTTTCAGATATGGCTCTGTTGCCACATGCTGCCAATTAATTGTTTTGAGAATGAAATCTGCTAATGCAATGATGGGGAAATGAACTGCTGAACTCTTCAGCATAACTCAGCATTTGGAAGAATCCTTGTGAATGAAAAGAAGAGGCAGTAAGCACAAAACCATCAAATAAAAATTCATAAAGAGAAAAAACCAAAACAAACCCATGTTATGAGGACACGAGTTAAAAATAAAGTGAGATGTCTTTATATAATATTTGATTACTAAATGAGCACATTGGGAAAAACTCAAGTCTTCTCCCTCCCTTACTGGTTTTCCTTTGGAAAAGCAAAGTCAGAGCTATTGTTATGCTGTCAAACTAGAACTATTTATATACTGGTTAAAAGCTCTTCTCTGAACTGGTGTCCTTTCACCCGCTCAAAATAAATCTACCTCCGTATGAGGAGGTAAATTAGTTACTATAATAGCTCTAAAACCAAAAACCATATATTACAAGCCAAACTCTGTTCCTGCATAGACACCAAAACAAATCCAGTGATTTACCAAAGTCACTTTGGAACTTCAGGAGGGTAGATCTGACTCCATGTCACTTAACAGTAATGTTTTCAATGATGACAAAATATAGAAAGTTGGAAGTCTAAATTAGAATGAAATTCAACTGAGAAGTATGAATCATGAGTGAGAAGTATAAGACTAGAGAAATCTGCATTATGTAAATGTTAGAGTGATCTGGAGCTTCATTTTTCTAGCTTAAAAAGGGAAATAATCACAAAAATATAATAATGCAGGGTCATGTTTGAATTTCTTCACTGGCAGGGAGGGACAATGACATTTTAAAAATTCTCAGGTCAGACGTGCTATATAAAATTGCTGCCATTTCTAGACATTTAAAATAATTATTTCCTCTCCAAAACCTCCACATCTGAAACAATGACAGTAAGTCCAATGATACTGGAAAACCAAAAAGTTAAGAAATTTATGTGGATATCCAGCTAGCATGGGGGTTTGGTGACAAGTGAGCTGCTCCTGCTCTGCACTCGAGGTGTGATGTATATTGAAGCATCTTTTGATCAACTTCAACAGATTTTGTATTAAGCTCATAATAAAGTCTATTACTGGCCATCTTTGGGACTCAGATGGGGAAAAAAACCCTGATGAGTTCAAGAACTAAATCCCCCCCAAATAAATGTCTACTACCCATTTCTGTTTTGCTTACTTTCAGTTATGAAGCTGCATTAAAGAAAGAAGAGATTGGGAAGAAGAAAGGTGCCTTACCACTATGGTACTGTTCCCTTCTCCTTGGAAGGGATGCAATCTGCAAACAGCATGTGAAGGATTAAAACACTGCTTCTCTCCTAGCTCTGTATAAACTAATTGGAAAACACAGGGAGAGAGGTTTGGAGGTGATTCTCGTAAAATTATAAAATCAAGAGGCAAGAGAGAATTTACAAGGGGGTCCTAAAAGTAATGGAAAGATCTGGGAATCAAACATGCTTAATCTGGGAATCAAACATGCTTAATGTAGTCCTGGGTTCCCTTTTGTCTGTTTAAATACAGGGTTAAAGGAACCACTGTAATAAACTTGCCTGCCCTCTCTGTGCAGCAGAGACCACAGGCCCTGCCTGAAATAATTCCTTTTTCAGTGTTTTTCTTCTAAGGGGAAGCAGAAGGACTCCACAATGAAATCCTTGCACTACTTCAACTCCTCCATGAGTCACGAGATCCTACAATGCACTCTTTGCCAGCTCCTGTTATGTCTCTGCAGCAGGTTTTAACAGAAACTGCCCAGAGTGGTATGCTGTCTGTGAACTCGAATGCATTAGAGGTTCTTTTTTTTAAAGTCAGTTGAGCAGAGTTCAGTCCACTGTTTCACTCTCATTGAAAGCAGACCATACCTTTAGCACCACTGTGGTCTGAACTACTTTCAAAGCCTTTACCCCAGTTCTAATTTTGCTGTGAGTGTATCTTTAAAAAGAAAAATTGTTATGACGACAGCTAAAGAAAGCTGAAGTCTCTAGGGCCAGTCATGTGTTCACATCAGGAAACTGACCACTGTTGTTAAAAATTAAATGTTTGACATGAACTAAAGTCACAGAAAAATATGATTCAGTCTTTCAGCAAGCACTGTTTATGAAAGCTTGAAAGAGCTGAAAGCCCAATATGATTTATATCCTGGGAGTTGGTATGCAACTTTAAACATGTTCCTTTTTCAAGTTCATCTTGTCACCCATAGATAAATATAGATTAGGACAAACCAAAATAAATGGGTGGGTACCAAAATCCACAAAACAACTAACCATAATGGAAGTGCTTGTCCTTCTACTGAATAGCAAAACCAGCATATACTTGGTTCAAATAGCTGGTTGGGGTAAAATGAGTATTACTGGACAGGAACACTTAGCCAGTATGATCCAAACAAGTCAAAAAATAGCCAGAGTACAACCACATAAAGCAGAACAGTGACCAGATTTAAGTATAATTGGTCACCCTCCCATGTTTTCGGATTCCTATTATTATAGCTTAGGAGCCTCTGTAATGTACCTTTGGAAAAAGCCAAATGGTTTCTCTGGGTTTCTAACCTTTGCACTTTGGTAAAATGATCCAATTAGAACATTACTGTACAAGACTTATAAAAAGAGAAAATTAAATCCCACTTTACTCAAAGGTGCAACAGACAGTTAAGTGACTGTTCATCATCATCAGTGTCTCCAAACCTGTTTGCTTAATGTATCCACATTGAAGGCAATTTGTGAGCAATGCTAACTTTACATGTTCCACCATAACAAGCCATCCTATTTTCAGCATAAAAGTAGCATTTAAATAAATATTTGTGCCACATCTTTGGGAAATAAAGGTCAGACAGCATCCCACTACATTTGGATGAGCAAATCCAGTGATTAGACCACAGATCTCCAAGAACACTGGTTTCTCAGGACAGCAAGGAGGATTATTTTGCAACGTTACATAACAAGACAGCCTAAAAGGCTGTTTTGTACATGAGAACAAATTCAGCTGCATTTTCTCCTTTGGAATTTTCTTCAATTATCCTTTTCCACTTCCACCTGTGCTGTTCTGAGCCTCACTGATGGCACTGCTGAATTCCATCCACAGTACTCACTCACACCAAAGTACCAAACCCCAGGTAGCTCTCCTCATGCCCGGAAGGACCAGGTGCCCTGCAGCCCTAGAAACATGAGGAGAGCAGAAATGCAGCCCTGCCACATGGCACTGCTATACTCAGCAATACAGTGCCTACTAGTTGAGCTCTCACAAGCATCTTCACCATTTAAGAGACTGGGCACATAACACACCAGTGACATTTCAGTATTTACAAAATGGTTACACATACAGACAGAAGCCCAACAAAGTGTTATAAAGACCCAGAGTCTATCAAAACTAGGGAGCACAAGGCATAGCAAGAAGCATGTGAAATTATGATAAGCACACACTAATATGTACTCATTCAATAATCTCTTCACAAGACCTCTGCTGTTTTGAAGAGGGGAAGAAAATTATATATGATTGTCTCCATTGTTTTGCCTCGGTCCTTAACTTCTGCCTACCTCCTCCTCCTTTTCACAGCCTGTAAGATCCCCTAGGAAGGCTTCTTCCCTCTTCTATGTTTCTAGAGAGCCTAACAAACCACACCCACTAAATAAGCACGTATTAAATGGCATTCCAATTTAGAGTCCTAAGGGACTGAAAAGTGCAATTCAAACAGCTGCTTTTTTCATTTATGCATCTGCAAAGGTCAGCCATGAGCTTGAATGTATAATACATAACCTGCCTGTGCTCATCAAAGGAGAGGTTCAACCTTCACATACTTTAGAGAGGGAAGAAACTGGTGTAGCTAACACATAGTAAGATGTTCTGTGGGCAGTAAAATCATGTCAGAAGCAATGCAGGTGATGGTCAGTTCTTTATCTAATCTTCACAATACTTGAATCACTCAGTGCTTAGGTTCAAAATTTTCAAGGAACAAAGCAGTATAATCTTTGACTTCAGGAAAGCAGACTTCAAAAGGAACAGCTTCCTGAGACAAGTGACTGAAATTTTGCAACATACAGAATCTCATGATTAAACCTAAAAGCCATGATAATTCTAAGTCAATTTACAATGCTTGTTTTGCATTTTCTTTTAATTAATGAGTTTGTAAATCATTAAGATGAAAACACTTAAAATATTTGTATGAAATATTTATAACTAAATTTAAAATACATTATCACTTGAGGAAGGTGGGATCTGTTTACTAGTAGAGCATAAACATATTGCTATTGAAATTATGAACCCAAATTTAACACTGTATATTTAATTTCAGTATTAAAGTTTTTTTTTGTTGCCACTGAACCAGATGGGAAATTGGAAATCAAAAGAATTCATGCTACATCTTAAAAAGGAATGTAGTATATTCTTTGTACAGAATGAAATATATATAATTCACAGCCATTTTAATGTGGCATGAACAATTTACAGAAAAATATAGTCCTGGAAAATGTATAATTAAGAATACAAATGGGTGGATCAGCAGTGTGGCAAAACCTATGTTGTGTAAGGCAGCACTGATGCACAGGAATATTTAAGTTGAAACTTTGAAAACATTTAGAAAATTGCTCTGACTGACATTAAAACAAATTAATCCTGAATTTATCAGCAAACAGATTCGAGCAGGTGAAACCAAGCTGATAATGCGAAAGATTCTATGTCGCGTTAGCAAGTCAACAAATCTCTGAAACCCAGCCCCAGGCAGACCTTCTGCTCATCAGAGTGCAGCTATTTTACTTTCATCAAATGAAGGCATGTGGACCACAAGCAATGCCTCTTTTCCTAAACTGAATTTTTATTCTGTCCACATTGTCAGTCTTAGAAAGGAAAACAGTTGTCCACAGATTCCACTCACTCTAGTAAAGCAAGGTAGAATGAACAAAAGAAGTTCAAGTTCCTACTACTGTAACTCTATGTGAAGAGTGATTAAGGAGAATAACTGATTCACTGGCATGGGCTGACAAATCTCCAAACTGGTAGCATCTAACAAGGCAATTGTTTCCAAATAGTTCAGTATCTTCTTTACATTTTGATTATTCATATGGCTTGATAACTAGCTTAACATTCCAACCCATTTTTTTCACTTAAGTAGCTTGTGCAAATTGTGCAAATTAAAAAACAAAACAAATATAAAAAACAATCCACAAAACCCCCTAAATTACACCCACAAAAACCAAAAAAGTTTTCCTCCTGGCTGTAGACACTGACACTACACTAGTCCTAGTGACATTAACTGGACTGGATTTTACCTTGAAGGTCACAGCCCACCATCTATTTGCAGAGCTGCCAGACCTACCAGTCAGTCCAAAAACAAAGTCCAAAACCAGAGACAAATTCCACTGTATCGCTATTAAGTGGCAGGTTTGATTGATAAAATTATGTGTTAACAGGCTTGCTCATACCCTCAAGAACAGTAGAGAGCACAATCTGTCTGCTAGAGAAGACTTCAGACAGACTTACAGAGACTGAAAGTGTAATCCCTTGTTTAGGAAGACTACAGTGGTGCAGACAGCTTGCCCTGAGCCAAGGACATGCTTGCACTGCATGTAAAAGTGCCATCACATCCTAAATCTGGAACCCACAAGTACAGTATAGAGGAGTCCAAGAAATTGCTCAAAGACACCAGAGGGCATTTTGGATGTGTGAACTCAGCTCTTTCCTATGCTATATGAAGAACACCATGTTGAGTCCCTAAAGAAGAAATTACCTCTCCTGAATGCATCAGGCTGAAAAATGAAGCTCATATTATAAATCTTGTTAGTTTGGGGAGAAAATAGTATGAATCCTACTGAGAACTGTACCTTAAGTGCTGATTTGAGGGTGCAGGCAGGGGTTCTGTTGAGCACTGCACTATACAGAGAAGATTCTGGCTTCCAGCACACAAACTGACATGTTAACAAATCCACAGAAGAAAAACAACATGAAAGTTGCTACATAAATAATTCAATCATATTGGATGTTTTTAAACACAAAGTCCTACTACTGAATAAACATGAGAGTTAAACTTCTTTTAAAAGAAAATAGTTTTCCTAATCTTTTTCTTTAAACATGAGAACAACAGTTTATTTAAAAATTACTCCTTATCAAAGACTTTCATTGAGCTTCACCGGGAGCTCCACTGTGGACCAGTTCCAATGATGAAGTA
This sequence comes from Psilopogon haemacephalus, assembly GCA_013396835.1. Taxonomy (NCBI): domain Eukaryota; kingdom Metazoa; phylum Chordata; class Aves; order Piciformes; family Megalaimidae; genus Psilopogon; species Psilopogon haemacephalus. Next base: position 572,917 of record VWZI01017904.1, read on the forward strand.
CTTCAGCATGGAGTTTTGCCACTGACCCAGAAGGCAAAGTATTTGTTACCTGACACTGCTCCAGTGGAGGAAATACTTTAGGCTTTGCTTTCTTGTTTGCCTTTCAACCATTGTATCTTCAAACTAACACGTTGTAGAGTACCAGACGCAAGGCACTAATTTCTTAATTCAATTAGATGCTCTTTTTTGAACATGAAAAATCCAAGAGATTGAGAATCTTCCATTAATGCAAACTCACTTTTTATAAACAGCACACACTTGAGAGGGCTGCTCCTCTTCATCATGGTATCTGCCATCAGTAAATACGGTATGTCAAGTACTAATAGCGAAGCACTGGAGAGGCTTAACTGCCTAGTACCACTATAAGATGAGACTCAAAGTGAGATGGGATGTATCTCCTAGCAATGAGGTATTCAAAGGTTATTGCTAGGAAATGAGCTGATACTTAAATTATTTTTAAATTTAAGATGCTGGACAGAGTGGGCAATGGGCTAAATTCTTCTCTCTGCAACATACATGTAGTTCTTAATTGACTCCACTGACCTGAGCAATGAACTAGAAATGTGAATCTATTACTATCTGAAATGTATTGCAGCCTATCATATAAGTACTGCAATCCTGTTAGATCCTACAAGAAGAAAAGGTCAAGATGTGTCAATATGCAGTTGGGAAATAAGTGAAGGAAGATGTGTTGGTACTTACACCTTCTGAGAATATCTCTTTAAGGGCTTTACCTGTATGATGCTTTCTTGGACCCAAACATTACCCTCAGTTTAGCTATAGTGCAAGAAGCTCCATGATACGTTTCTACTCGTGAAAGGTTACTGTACATGACTTCTGTTAATCCCTTTTGATGCCTCTTAAATTTTCTTTAGGTTGTACTTCTGAAGACTGCTATCCTCCCACACACCTGTCTGGAGAAGCTGCTCTCATAAGCAGACCCCATGCCTTTCCTATCAGGTGAGGTTTCTCACCAAAGACCGGTTCCCCACATTTCTTAAACCATTAAATGTCCTTAGGAGCGAAACGCTTCAGAGTTTGCTCACTCCCATCAGAACTGCCTTTATCTAAACAGCTTGATTTGCTATAGCCCTTGTAGAAGTGACTCTAACTTATGATCCCCAACAAATATGCTTAAATCTTTCGGGTGGACAGTCTAAAATATGGGGAAAATTCCTGACTGGATCTGAGGTGAAGACAAACTGAATGTACACTTTATGTGATGTTAGGTGGCAGTATGCTGCTGTTAAAGATCTGATATGCCTTCCAGTGCTCTAGCAACACTTGAGATATTAACCCTGGAGCTTCAGTCAGGTTACAAATTTCCATCCCACTTCCCTACACTATTTGCTGCAGTCTTAATGTACGTCATCATCTGGGTTTTGTTTGAAACTTCTGTTTTTCTCAACAGACAACCTGAGATGCTTCACTGAACGTGGCAACAGGATCAAGCCTTATAAACTGAGTTCGCCATTATTTCCAATTCCCAAAAGTCACCAAACTCTGAACAAACTAAGACAGATGTGCTCTAATTTCAACACCTGAAAGTAGCAAGAATCAATTAATCTGAGCAATCCGTTCATTTAACTACAAATCAAATCAAATTCACATGAATTTTCTATCATCAAAAAACACCTTAGATAAGAGAAAGATACACAAAGTGGCTTTTATAAGCTGGGTAGATTATAATCAGCTGTAGGTACCACCAAAAACTTTTGGATGTTACTTGCAACACAAACTTTCCAACAGTCAACCAATTGTAAACTTTGTCTATCAATGCAGCTTTGTTATTATGACTTCAGAACATCTGCTAAGTCTGGCCTTTGGCTTCCTATATTTTATAGCTGCACATGTGGCAATGAACCTTTAATTTATGGTAACAAATAACATCAATTTTTAGATGTGCATATTTGTTGTGCTCATAGAATATCTGCAAGAAGCTGCAAGTTCCCTTCACTAAACAGATAATCAGATTTATTAAATTATATTTAGAGCTTTCTGGAATTTTGGTACTTAATACTAAAAAGTAAACTTTACTGGAAAAGCTAAGGATTTTTTTCCACAGCATACTGGCTAACAAATATATTTTTACTTTTAACATTTTGGCTTATTATGGAGAAGCACACATCTTTTTCATCAACTTTGATATTATATGAAAAGTAGAAGGTCACTAAGGAAAACTTAATTTTAAAAAAAGGTAACAGCTCTCTAACAAATACTAGGTTTTGAATCAGGATTTCTAATAGGAATGTTTCAAAATTAAGAAATGGCTTCTAAAACTGTTATCGATTAATACAGCAAAACCGCTTTTAAGACTTCTAGTGCCACCTAAAAATTGATTGAGCCATGTGATAAAGAGTGCTGGTCTGGTGTAACAAAAATCACAGAACCTTAGAGGTAGGAAGTTACCATTAGAGATTGAGTCCAAACCCCCTGCCAAGGCAGGATCACCTAGGATAGTTTGCACAGGAATACATCTAGTCGGGTTTTGAAAGTCTTCAGAGAAAGAGAGTCCACAACCTCTCTGGGCAGCCTGTCCCAGTGCTTTGTCATCCTCACTGTAAAGAAGTTTCTCCTCATGTTAAGGTGAAACCTTCTATGTTCCAGTTTATAGCTTTTGCTCTTTGTCTTATTGCTGCTGACCAGTGAAAAGAGATTGGCCTCATCCTTACCCTGCCAGTTTGGATTTGATCAAAGTTTTCTGATGAGATAATTTTGCACTAGCAAAGCACACACTGGATCAGGTATCATCTGTCTGTACTACTCAGAGTTCATGCCAGATGAAGTACAGCGCATCCTTTTCTCACCAGAATAGGACAAAGGCTGGGTAATGTGCTTTGACTAATACAACAGAAATGTGATCACGCCAAATTCCGCTCAAATTAGCCCATTCAAGTGATGCAACAGCACCCAGATTGTGAAAATGGCATAGCAACCACTCACAAAATCACCGGAAATTATTTCTCCACCCCCACCCACAGAAGGTTTCTTGCCATCATGTGCTCACAATGAAATTATGATTTTGGTTCTAGAAAACAGTTTGTCACAACTGAGATTGCCTTTCTGTAAATAAGCATGTAATAGAACATAACTATGAACACACTCTGCATCAACCAAATGGAAGGAGCGTTCTCCAGTGGAAACAAGAGTATATTCCAATTAAGAAAAGCATTTGTGAAGTTTGGTTGTGGTTATTTTTCCCATAATAACCATTCCGTAGTAATTAATCAACCAGTAATGGCAACAATTGGTGTGATGACCTAAACCTCAGGTTTGCATCCTCGTTCAAGGATGAAATAAATAAGCTGACAGAGCATCAGCCGCACCAAGTGTTGTGCCTGGGTGCTGCACTCCTAGGTAGCTCCACAACTCACTGGCTGCAGAATCAGCAGCTTCAGTCCATCCGCAAACCTCAGGCCTGGTTTTGAGAAATAATGTTCTAAATATCACATTGCCAGTGAGCAAAAATTTGGCTATGTGATAAAAGATACCTTTGTCCCCGTTGACGTACATCTTGTCAATCCTATGCTTACTCTCAAGTCAAGGCATTTGGCAGCCTCTGTGAGCACCTCTTTGGTAGCAGGCTGTGGCATAAAATGGGCAGAAGCAGAGCTGAGTGTATTTTACCACATGCATTGCTCTCTGGTGAGAAGGGGACAAGCTCTAACCAAAAACTATGTCTTCATTGTTGTGCCTTTTACCCACATGAAATGCCTGCTATATGGGAATACTGAGGCTGTGAAACTGCAGTATGCAGAAAATTACATGTTAGCTATCTCCATTATAACAGGCTGTCATCTTTCAGCACAGACCAGCCATTAATCATCCAACAATCATTCATCCATCCTCTCGGTGAAGCATTAAACTGTGGCCCTTTCTGTCTGTCTCTGGTGATCATCCAGGTGGAAATTAGAAATCCCAGAGTGCTTTTCAAAAAGAACAGGGGCTAACCTGAGTGACCTTCAATAATAAAAGAGAAAACCTGTTTCCATTGTCCACAGCTGTGTGTAAGCTATCGCTGAGTACATAATAGGTGCCACATTTACCTACACAGTCACCGCTTCTCTAGCATTTAACTCATTCATCTGAGTGGTTTGGGACACCCTGAGTATGAAATATGCTTTGTGAAATCAAATTCCATTATCCTTTACAGCACACTGGCAAGCAGTCTCAACCAAAAATTTCACAGTGCCCCTGTGATTCAGTTGTAAAAGAGTCTCTCCTTCTGGTATAACAATTTGCAGTAATGCTTCACCTTCGTGCAGGGAAGTAAGTGCTCAACACACCATAAAACACTTGCTAATAATGCCGGGCAAAAGTCACTTCTCATGGACAAATGTTTGTTGGTGGGTTTTCTTTTCTTTTTTTCCTAAATTGAATTTCACTGTGATTAAAACTATGATGCTTGGGTCAAGTCTTTTTTCTTTTAGAGTTTCTGGACGAAAGACATTTAGGAGCTTAGATAATCACCTTCTTAACTAGGTTTGATCTGATTTTGAGGTAATTTTCATGCATTAGCTTAAAAGAATTACAACAGAATTTAATAAATTCTGTTAACATAACTTAGCCTTGAAAAATTGCACTTATATTGAACAAGTAATATTTTTAATGTTTTATTCACTAAAGCCTGATTCTAAAGACATTTTGATCCATAATCAGCAATGTCCTTAAGCACATTCAATTTTTCAGTGCAAGGATGAAATTTAAAACCAGAAAAAAACAACAGCAATATTAGGCAGTTAAGTGTCAAAGTCTCATTAGAAGTGGATAGAAAATCAAACAACTCACTCCCTTAATGTTTTTACCGTTTCTAGCCAAGGGCATATGAAATAAATGGTAAGTGTTAACCAAGTCCAGAATAAGGGGCTGTGACCTTCAGAAGTCCCCTTGATCCTACACTCATCTCCAATTCTGTGCACTCTCCCACCTGCTTGTTTGAGGGAATTTGTAGTACACTGATTCATTCACAGGATTACAATGGATTTTCCACAACCCTCACTATGATGTTATCCAAGTGACAAATAAGCAAACAGAGAAGCAATCAACTAAATGTTTTACTTAGACTGCAGAACTATTTTTAGTAAAATTATGTTATATAGGGAAAAGGATGCACAAGCACAGCCACATGGCATAAGAATGTGCCATTATGCATGCTTTGGACAATATCTCTGAAAAAAATCTCATCATCACAATTACATTGAGGGAGAGAAAAATGTGTTAGTATTCTCACAGCTCTTTTTCAATGTACAGATTACAGGGGCTGAATTAATTTCTAATTGTTTCCTGATGTGCACTGGAAAGGAAGATGCTCATAGCAGAAGGTTCCACAAGCATGTGAATTTGAGTACATGCATGTGCTTAACTTCATAGACCATGAATCTAATGTTAGAAATCAAATAACTTTAAGCTCTACTGTGTGCAATGTTGAAGTTAAGCATGTGCATTTATTGGGGAGGCAAATGTAGTTGACAACTAGAGAAGGAGAAGAATATGAATATTGGATGCAAGTATTTAATTCCTTTGGTAACACTTGTTTTCATGAGCACTAAGCTTCCAAATATGTTCTGCAATAAGGGAGTATTTACAGCATGTGCTGGGCAATTACACATTCCTTTTTTGTTATACCCTCAACTGAAAAAACCCACCCCAAAGCAACCCACAACCTCCCCCGCAAAAAAAACCCCCAAAACCAACCACAAAAAAAATCAAAAAACAAACAAAAACCCCAAGACAAATAGTGCCCAAATGCAAAACTGCAGAAAAATACATTTAAAATAGAAAATCCGAAATGGGAATGATCAACAAAATTCATGAAGAAGGCCAAGGTGAAGTCATCATGGCGACAGATGTGCATCAAGCCACAGTGGCCCAAAAGCCTCTTAGTGCCAAGACTGCAAACAGCAGTGCCTGCAAAGAGCAAAAGAAAACAGCCTGCAACTCCCCCACTTGATACATCACTGGTTACTTGACCAGTGATTTATATCAGGTGCCGAATGCATCCACTCTCAATTTTTCTGCAATTAAGGAGGGCAGGGCAGGCCAGTGACTAACGGTTTTCCTACAGTGCTTTTGGCTTTAGCTATTATCCCTCAGATATCTTTAAACTAATTCATCCCTCTCTAGAATCTCAGGTTTGGGTTGATAAATCAAGTGAGACCTGTGTGTGCTGGGAGCTGATTACAGGGTCATTCCTCAGCAGAAATGTTTGACCATAGTTTTCCAACTTCATATTTTATCTAGCAGCTGGTGATGTATCATCACTAATCCAAATGCAAAGTATCAGGAAATAAAAGAAGGAGGCACTGTTTATAATAAATCACTGACAGGGAAAGCTTGACCTTTTCATTTCCTACAAGGTATTTCATTGTTAGACCACAGACAAACAGAATTTTTCATCTAGTGCTTAATATGCATCAGAAGAGAACAAAGGTTTATAAGAGAAGAAGAGGAGGGTACTGCTTCCACTAGAGGACACTTATCTTTCAACATATCAAAAAGACAATGTTATTAATAACATTTTTTAAAAAGAATCTTTTATTCTTATTATTAGATCACAATGTAATGACATTACCTTTCATCCTGAAGAGACATTTAGAGACTATTAACTTTAAAATGCTTCTTTTAAAAGTGTTATTTGTAAGGGAAATGCTTATCATTAAAAGTAGATACCAGAATAATTCTGACACCAGAATGATGTATAAACATAAAATAATAACAATTGTTATTATTAGTGCTCAAGCCTGAAACCTATCTACCATATGTTACTATCGGTACAGTAACTGTGACTGCAGATGGGAGCACTGTTACAACTGAATGCAGCACAAATACCTAATAAAAGGCTGCCTCTGTGAGGGGCTTCTGTTTCACTTTTTGCACACAAAGGATGGAACACAGCAGTACAAATCAGACATGATTGAGTCAACAATTTTATTTAAAAAAAGAAAAATCTGCTCAGCTGAGGTATCTCATCCTTCTATGTCCCCTAACCCTTCATGTGGTACCCAACTGCAAGATTCAACTCCCTGCCAGAGACACAGACACAGCATTCTACTTAAAATGCATGCTGTACAGGTGCACATCCCCTTTCCTCCTTTTGACCAGCATGAGACACCAGGTAGAGCTGCATTTATAGCCCAGAAGGATTCAAATTGTGGTTCTGCCTCAGCATCAAGCGTATCCTAAATATTCCTGCCAACCTCCCATATGCAGCTATAAACACATGGAACCAACTCAGGGTCACAGCAGAAGGTTCCCTTATACTATCTCCTAGAGAAAAATCACATAGTTGCTCTCTAGGCTTCAGTTCCCCTGAAAGTTGGTGCATTTCTGAGCATCTTTCTAGAAAAGGTCAGTTAGGAGATTGGAAAATTTGATATCATACATTGCTTCGTGTGTTAGCAGACAGGATACGTACACACATCAGCTTTGTTAGCTGCAGAACACCTACTATCACATCCGTGCACAGCTTCTGTCATTAGGGCAGGCATTCTTTGGGGACTTTTTCCCTCCTCCCATAAGAATCATACCAGAAAAGCTTTATTTGGTTCTCTAAAAGACCTTTCCTTCTTTTAAATACCTTCAGTAGGTACTTACATGTTCACTTGAGCTAATACAGCAATAGCATTAACAGAGATGTTTTACTATGGACTGCTTACAGTTTCTGTACCAGTCTGGATCACTGACACCTGGTGTCTCCAGAGGTACCAGCATCCTTAAAAGTAACACGAGAGCAGAGTAGTGGCTTTGCTTCTAGTAGCAAGTTGGAGGATATTCCAGTCCTGAGGAAGCATTAGTTCAGTTTGCTTAACACTAAACATGATATTGCAGCAAACCCCTATGTGTATTTCTGCTGCATTGGGTGTCCACAGCCTCACCCTCGCAGAGAGCTGTCATATCCCTACTGCTAAGCTGCAAGTGGCTTTTCTAATTTGCCAGCATCTTAATGCATTTTACTATCATTAGCTGCTACTTCTCTTCTCACACAAAACAGGTTTAGAAAAATCTATTTTACTAAGAGCTAGTATATCTAATTTGTACGAATTTACTAAAGCTTGTCAGTCACACTAAAGCATTTAATCATCTGTGACATTAAAATAAAACACTTTAAAACCTTTGGCACAGAGTGCTCCTGTTAAGAAAGTGCTGTAATAGTACTCACTTTGCTGGCAACACAGAAAAGAGCTACAGAGGAATTAACTTGAACAAAATACAGCCATTCTCATAAAACTTCCACACTGGTCAAAGTTGGAAAATCTTGGATGTTCCTTCAAAGATCAGCTTATTCCTATTGTAATGACTGGAGATATTTCAGCCTTCTATATACAGCAGCCACACAGACAGAGGGAAGCTATTATAAAGTCAATACTAGGGAGTTTTAGTGTAATTAGAACCCTTCATTGCCCAGAGGGAAGAAAAAATAAAGTAGGAAACTTTTCTTCTGTCTTTATATTACTACTGAGAAAAATTCTGAATACTTAAATTAGAGAAGTTATCTTAAGGGGAATATTTTTTTGCCCTCCTATGCTTCACTGGAGTCAGAATAGTTAGAAACTGTCATTTAATTTCACTCCTCTCCTCCTGCCTTCCTTTAAAAAGAGAAAAATAAATTTGAATTGTCACATTCACTTCACTCCAAGATCCAGTCTCAAGGAACATCACCAAATATAATGAGACTCTGAATTAAATAAGAATTAACAAAGCTGAGCCTTACACTGTGTCATTTAATGGTCAGAGTGCAGCATTGCACCTTCTCACTGGGGAGCAGCAAACAGGCAGCTTTTTAGGTCCCCAACCCACAGCAGTGGGGAGAGCCCCTGTACAACTACAGATCTTTAAGGGTGCCAAGTAGATCCCAGTGCCTCAGCTTTGGGGCTCTCTGCAAGATCAACACCTCTGTTCGGTGAGGTTACACTCTGGATTACAAGACTGGCAGCAGGGTAGCACATCCTTAAAATTAGGGGAGAGGTTTGCACAGCTGCCTATAGAATACTGTGAATCCTGTGTCAATACATTGAAGACAACAATGCTCTAGTCTCGTTTACTACTCCAATTTTCTTTCTTCATGTTCACAGTTTCCATTGTGTTGATGGGAATCCTCTTCATGTATTAGCAAGGGAATAAATTCCTTAATTTTTAAAACACAGTGCTATCTCCTGTGAACTAGAATCTCTCCTCTTAATTCAATTTGCCTCTCTGAGACTGTCCTCAATAGAAGGTGAATCACTTCATGTGAAAGGCACCTCTGCACGACTGCTACGAGAAAGTAGCCCTTCTCTTTAGGCATTGAAGATATGTAAGGTTTAAAAAAATAAAAATTAAAAATATATTTGCAAGCAATGGAGTAAGGAAAACAAATGTCTGGAAATTTACCATTTTCTAAGTTAGTTTAATTTTGACATTATTATTCAAAGGCCAAGATTAGAAGAGTCTATATTTAATTTAAAAATAAATAGCAACTCTTCACATTTCCACTGAGCTCCTGTGTTACACAAAAGTGTAAAGATGACAGTCATAAGGGGTACTGTTGAACTTTCTGCACTCTCGGGAAGAGCCTACATAGTCCTTTAGTGGAAAATCTCTCTGATTTCCAAGGGACAGGACAAATAATCCCACAGGTAAGCTGGAAAAGAGTCAGTCTGAAAAAGGAACACCCTTTCTAAGGAAAACCCCTCATTTCTCAGAACTAACAAAACATCTACCTTCTCCCCACTGAGGTTTCACATTTACTTCTGTATAAGGCAAATGCTGCCTTTCTTCTTGGAAAGGTGCTTGTCAGTGTGATAAAATGAAGAGGCAGCAGCCCAACCAAGTAGGGCCTGAGCATCTGTAGTTCCTCCCAGTCCATGAACAGCAAATGCAAATAGCAGATGTGCAGCACACAGTGACTAATACAGACACCCTTTATACAGCACCCAGTTAAGCCACACAACTCTCTTGACAGAACATTACTGATGTTAATGGTTTCTACTGCAGCAGAAAGCAAAAGGATGACTTCTTAGAAGATAAATGTGCATCCAGGGCTACGAAATTGAAGCTCGCTTAGGAAACTCATGAAAACACTCAGGTATGAGGATGAGCATCCTGAAGAAGCACTTACTGTAGGCTTGCCCTGTTTTTATCCTCTCCCCATGATATTCTCTGAGACAGATATCGAAAAGACAAATTTCTTGTCTTACCAGGTATGGCAATTCTTACACAGGGCTGCATGACCCAATTGCTTTCCTTGGAAGCTAGACACATGAGGGGCTGAGATACCAATTTAATCCTTTCCCCTTATCCTCATTTCCAGCTAGGTAAAGATGAAAATTCCCTGACAGTCCCAAGTTTAAAACTAAGAGAGGCTGAGCAGCTCTCTGCCATTGCCAGAGCCAGCAGCCAAGGAACCAGCCATGCACCTCTCTGCCAACTGTCCTGGAAAAGCCGCCTCATTTTCTTCTCTTTAAAGTGCTTCTGGTGAAAAGGTTTAGGCCTGGTTTAATGGCATCTCTTTCTCCATTCTCCCCACAAAGAGATGAGGTTTCCCTTTCCTGCCATGGTCAATCAGAAGCAGTCTGATACCCAGCAGTTTCTCCCCAGCCTGCAGAGATCCCCATTCAGTCACCACGGGACCTATGATGGCTATGGCACTCCCCTGTCCCCAGGAACCTGCCTGCGAGGGCAGTTCCTCCACTTTTGAAATGCTTTCCTGAAGCTAATGAGTAATGAATACTTGGGCACTTGCAGCAGTGCTCCTACCCTGTCTGCAGTGGTCCAAGGCCAAACAAAGCAAAGCATGAAGACAAATGTGAAATATTACATTGGGCTAATATAGCTGGGAAAACAGACAAATTCTTCAGTGCATAAATCTCTCTTTAGGTGACCTTGTGAGTCCAAAGTTTTTGTTTCTTCCTGACAGTTGTTCCAGTAAACTTCTCCTTTGGGAGTTTCTTTGTTTTAATATGACAAACAATTCAGAAAGCTTGTCAAGAATTAATTAAGTGGCTCAGGCAAAATAACCAACCAACAATCTCCTCCCTCTCTTTACAACAGGCCTGTAACAGCCTACCTGCACCTGTATTTCTGCTGCAATTCACGGAGCCTGCATTAATCTCCAAATTGCCTTTCCTCACAAAAGCCCAACAGCTCTTGGTCTCCTCTACTACTCTGTCTGGCAAAACAAAACTCAGGGAAGAAAGACAATGATACGGTAATTAAATTATCTCTCCATTTTAAAGGAACAAGCAGTCTTTCTGTACTAATCTGCTCCTTTCTGAATACAAAGGAATTAATATAGTATAGTTTGTGCTAATATTCTAATTATAAATTGCTGGCTACTGAATGAAGAGTAAGAACAATGATACACAAGATGTTACTGAACACCATTTACAGTAACAGAAAGTTATCAATTTCTGTCCAGAGGATTCTGCTATAGCAGAGGGGATTACACTGCAAAAATAAAATCTCCAATATAATTCTCCAAACATCTCTTCATCAATCCCTTCAAGATTAAGGGGGTTTTAAAGTCATGGTAATTTAGAAGAGGAGGAATCCTAATCTGTGGGTACTCTCAGTATGAAATAACCCCAAAATCTTCCATAGGTAAACAGTAAAACTTAATTAACAGGTCAAGCAAGCGATTGGAGGGATTTATCTAACACCTGTTTCCATATGGCCAGAGGGAACATTTACATCAATATCTGACACAACACTAGTACTATGGGCCAGACAGCAGATTAGGCAAACTGATTTAATGATTTTACTTTGAACACAGTTGCTCCTTCTCTGTGTGTTCAGATTTTTGTGGGTTTGGTTTTATTTCTGTGCAAAATAAACCAGAACTATACAGAAAGAATGACGGACTTTTATTTTTTCAATTTTTATAAAATGGAATGCTGTTCAGGGTGTGTTATTGCTCAGAATAAAAAGGGGAGTGTTGGTTGGTAGATGATGATATTAAAGTGTTTCACTGGAAATATTTTTCACTTAGCATACATAGCACAGAACTAATTTCAAGGGAAGACGATTGGTAATGTTTAACTCATGACTTGGCTTTATGGTTTCATCTCATCCTGTATCTAGGATTCAGCACTTGCACCTTTAGACCCTCTATCTCATTAGAAAAAAGAAGTTCAAATCCCACAAGGTTGCAAAATTTTCAAGTTTCTCATGCTGGTAATGTTGAGGGACTGACTCTACAGAACTCACACAGCAGACTAAGCCAAGTCTCAGATGTGATGACCCAGATCTACCTCAATGATGCTGTAAAGGCTACAAAACCATTAACAAAAACCTTCATCACTTCTAGCACAAACAGAAAGAAATTCACCTAATCAGAAAATGTGATGAGTCCAGTTCTCAGCATCTCATGGTCAAAGATCCCACATGAGCAAGGAAGTGAAGAAAGACACAGCAGAAGACACAAGCATTTAATGCAAGAGCCATGTGAAATCAGCCTACGCCTTTAGTAAGAATATCTTTATAATAAAATTTGTGCACTGTGGTTTTTACCTGATCAGGCACAAATTGCAGAAAAAATAATTCCTGGTGGTTACTCAGTTTTTCACTTATCTTGGCAAGATTATTTCTGTTTATATTGTGCAGATCCCAAAGCGAAGATCAGAGTCCAAAAGTACTAAGGCTATTGTCAGTGCTGTAGCTCTGACAGATCTCATGCAAAATACTATGTTGTGTTACCCGTACTCTGTATGCTCTTACATTGTAAATACAACTTTCTGGCTGGACTACATTTCCCGTGTTGCAACAGTCTCACTTGGACAGAAAAAAACCCAAAAAATCAATAAAGCATCATGCAATATGTCTTCCTAGGGGTCTAGTCCCTAAAAAAGTGTGTGAGCATGAAGTTATGAAACTGCAGTTCAAGTGAGGTCCACCCCTCAACCTGACTGAAACCCAAAATCAATATAGTTGAAAGTCTGTTTTTTTTTTTTTTTTTTCTTCCCTTCTATCATAGCTGATTTGGATAATTTCTTGCCAAATCAATGCTTACATAGATCCTTATACCTGTAAATAACACTACTGAAATCAAGAAAACATGCACATGTCTATATTCATGTGACTGCCAAATCAAGCTCTCAGTCAGCAGATAAAATAAAGGCAGATGAAATGAAATTCATTGTATTCAATCAGTAAAATGTGAACTCAAATTAATTATGCAAAGTTAAAAATACATTTAGGGATATGACTTGTTCAGAGCGGTACATTTTGCACACTACCTGAATCTAGCTGAGAGAACACATAAAACATTCATTTCATTTTCTGGTACGTGCTCATTTAGTACAATACACTCAGCCATAATGATGTAGCTAACAATTTTATGGTCTTGTATGATTCATGCTGCAAAGGATACCATGCCACACAGAAACCTTTTTATTATCAATCACTGGGAAACACAATCTTGAAGACTGGCATTAATTAAGACGGTAAGGATTTACAAATGCTCCTGCTTCATTTGCTAAATATAAATATTCATGGTAGTATCTATGGATCACTTCTTGAAATAAAAACTGATCTTGGAAAATGAGAACTTGTAAGGGAAATAGAAATATAATTATGAGAGGCTGTCTTCAAATCTCACAGTGGGAATATTTTATAATAATTATTCTCCTTTTTTTGTAAAAACAAAAACATTAGAATAATGATGGAAATATAACAAATGTGACCACAAATTTAGATCTTTTATTAAAATCGGTTTTCAAATAAAACATTAAATATCTATGGATTTTTTTTTTTTTTTCCCCCTTAACCAATAGTTTCTCTGCTGGTACTTTATGATCTGGTTGTCAGTCCAGCAGGCCTGTTATATAGGTACCTCTTACACGTACTTTTATATTTCCATTCTTTTCTGTTCACATTGATACTGTTGTCACATCTATCTGTACATTATCTGCAACAAATCTTACAGGTTTTGTCCATGGGCATTATACATAACTAAAGTAGTTGCATTTCATTTGTATTTCTATTCCTCATTCTCTTTGTGTAAGTAATTATGGTAAATGCATGAAACATTAAGCACACATTAAAATGAACATACATAACTAAATGCATTACCTGCTTGAAAACCCATTGCTTGTTTCAATTTTTATCATTCCAAAACACACTAAATAATAGATAAAGGGGAAAAAAATTACATATATAGTAATAATAAACACAGAAGTATTGGTTGCACTTCACCTAAGATCTGGATAAATAATTAAATTCTTAAAACCAGATTAAGTACTGCAAATAAAAAGACTGGCAGCAACTAGTGATGCCTTTGGTAAGGAACTCATTCCTGCAAAGAGACTACGCCTCATTAGACTGCAGCAAGGCAAACACTTTGCTAACTACAGATCTGAAGAAAGTACACAAATCCAAAGTTTTTCCCTCGCTTTAAACACAAAAAGGAAACTAAGTTTCAACTGCATTATTTTCTAGGTCATCAAGAAACAGATGTTTTTCATTTAACTTTTCCATAAGTAAATAAAACTGCTCCTGGTGATAAACACTCAGTCAAAATGACTGAAATCGCTGTCTCCACAATTGCCCTGAAGAGAAGCAAACAAGCAGAACTCATCTACACTTGATTTCTCCAAGTTTAAAATCTGCCAGTTAACAACTGGCAAAGAATACTGATAAAAATCAAACCAAACTGACTTCTTAATTCCTTTGATTTTTTTTAATCCCCTTTTAATAGTGTTGAAAAGCTTAGCAGATGATGCAAAAATATGTCTCTTCCATTGATCCATTTTGTCTTTATTATTTTGTTTCAACAAGTGCATCCCAGCTTCTGGATTTCATCAGCCTAAAACACAATTCAGTATTTTCTATTCTCAGTCCAGCTCTTACTAACTTAAAAGATTTAGCAAATAATGCCTGTGCATGTACAGCATGTGATTAAATAGAACTAGATCCAGGGCTTTCATGTAAGAATTCTGCTTGGGAGAAAAACTGCCATGCTGCTGGACAGCACATTTGAATTTTCTTCCCTATCACAATTATTTATTATTTCTATTAAGCTAATGTTGTTTTACTCCTAATTATGGGTAATTAGATGATGAGTTGTCAGCACAATCCATTCACTTAGAAGCTTCTACATTTAATTAACTCAAGATGTTTTTGAACATTTAAATGTCAAAACAACACTTAGAAAACAGCATTAACATGTTGTTCATTGAACTGTACATTATAGAATGTGACTTAAAGAACCAAAGGTTTCAGTGTGATGACAGCTCTCAAATTCTGCTTGTAGGGACTCCACATTTGCTGTACATTTTGATCGCTCTAATACAACACCTTTGAGCTTAGCAGGTCACCTGTTACAAAGCTTCAGGATTGATCTGAGAACACAAGCTACTGTGGGACTTGGTGAACAAGGGAAAAATATCTTTATCAAAGTAAGCATCTCAAACCTCCTCCAAGCTCAACCTCCATCCATTTTAATGGCTTCAGCATGAGGATGGCTCCCCTCAACAGAAAACAGGAAAGGATGGTAGAATCAAAACCACCATCAATTGAAGAAGGGCCCTTATAACCTGCCTCTTTCAGAGAAAGAATATGCCTCACATGCACTTTTGTATTTAAATGCTACTACTGGTGAAGAAGCACATTTGGGAGCCTGACAAACTGTTCTGGTGCACAGGAAAGTTCCATGACCATGTCAGTAGAATAATTTTTTTTTAATTGTCTTAATGCATTGTAAGTCTGTTACAAGAAAGGACAAAAGGGATCTGTTAATATAGTGGAGAACCGAATCAGGACAGATAGCAATGTGGTATAATCACAAAAAAAANACACACACACAGAGAGCAGGTCCATACTAAATTTGCTGAGTAAAGCATTTTGACAGTGGTCTGTCATTATTCAAGCCAATAAAGAGACAGAAGTTGTTTCAGCAGTGCCAAACGCTAAACAAAGATAGGCTTACATTTCAAGAACAGAGAAGTACTATCACAGGTGCTGTTTAGATTGATAAGGACTTGCGGGTTTTTCTCAATAATTTACTGATCACATTTTCTCAAAAGAGGATATTCAGAATGTTATTAAAAATATTCCTCTGCTAAAGATCCAGAGTTGGTGCGATTTGTCCTGCTCTATCAAAGTTTCAAACTGTTCTCCAGAGTCAGACTTCCTGGTATTGTGAAAGGATTTCTATGAGAGAATCTAATCTACAGTCATCTTTCAGATGACATATTTATTTGCTTAAATTTCTCACAAAATCTCCATGGCCATCCAAACACAGCTTTGCAATGTTGAATAAAGTAGGAAAAAAAAAAATAAATAAAATAAAGTCACCAAATATCTCCAGTCAAGTCATACATATTTCAATTCACATGGCATTTGCTCTTTCACATCACTGAAAGTTATCCTACTTTCCAGCCTGACAAGCTGTCATTTTTTCTACTAGCACATTTTTGTTTCAGTGTTGGGAGACTTTTCATTACCTTCTGTATCAGAAGGGCTGTTTTCTACAGTACACATCCCAAATGCCCAAGTAAAAGCATGTTGCCTTCTTGCTTTAGTACCAAAGCTAGAACTTGAGATTCAGCACAAATGACAATAAAAAGAAATTACTGAGAATCTGGGGTGTCTCATACCAAGTAGACAGAATAAGGCCTATGAAATAAACACAATTTCCTTCTGTTGTACAGTAGGCATTATTCATTACCAGTATGGTTTTGTTGTGGCTGAGCTGTGTTTTGGTACTGAACATTAACAACATGACAGAAATGTTTCAGCCTTTCTCTTCTCTTTCTACAAATGTGAATGTAACAGTAAACTTAACTGACAGGTACTCCCACACATCCTGGTATTTCATCAGTCAGGTGCAGTTGGAGCAGCACGGTGCCCAGACGGAGCTGCGTAAGCCAGCGCCTATTAGCTGCTTCCTTTGATTCTCCCGCTGCTGCTTAGATGCAGTGCAGGATCTTGCAAAGGATAAGCAGCATTAGAAACAGAAAAAAAAAAAAAAATCCCAAACAAAGATCAGTAAGGTACTCTGAAGGCTTTTTCATTTCCACTTTCTGGTTTTCAAAACCAGCTGTCCTGTCAAAATGCCAATGAATTTTCTGTGTCCAAAAGACAATCCAAGATCTCTATATAGTTTGAGAAAGTTTAAAAAAAAAAAACCAAGCTGTACATTTTGGAGTCTTTCATAAAGAATGAAAGGTGAAGAAGAAAAGTAATCATGAAGAATGCCTTTTCTGCTCTTATTTACTAGAATTCTAAATTATTTTTATTTCTGTTCCTAAATTCCTTTCTATTACCAACTGTGAGACATGAAAGTTTACTTTAGAAAGACGTTGTTAGGCTATTCTAGGACTAGAGACACCACTTTTGCCTTTCTCAAAACCAGTAAGTCTTTAGATATTTTCACCTCCTTAAAGTGTCCAGAATAAGCTGGGGCAGCAAGATCAGTTGCAGATATGTTCATGACTGTGCATTCCTTTTCCTTGTGATAATTATATTCCAGATTCTTACATGCCAAACTACCATTTTTCAAGTAAATGGATTTAGAAAAGTTAAGTGCATGTGCTACAGGTCATGAGTGAATTTGCACACACACAAACACAGAAAGAATTCTTCCACAACTCAGTAAAGTTTTTGGCAGTATGCTCTTTGAAGCTCTATGCTATAAGAAAGATATGCCAAAAGCTGAAACTTCAGTACGACTGAAAGAAATTAAAAATAAATACAGAAATGCTCAGAGGCTGGTATGTGTCTTTGAGAGCCTCAAATGGCCAATGAATTTCAGCTTGCACAGTCACTATGCCATAATTGCATGGTTATGAACTTTTACTAGTTGATTGCTGCCTTCCAACTTGCCCATTTTTTAAATCATCACAGGGCTGTTTCCGCTCCCACTTAAGCCAAAGGCTACATTCCAACTGCTGCTCCTGGCACATGGGGCAGGACTGTAACCCACAGCATATGCTGCAAGCAGAGGAAAGGTCTGTGAAGAATGGGTCCTGCTGCTTCTACTGATTCCCAGATATTCTCTGTTTCAGTCAATGTCCTGGATACTAAAGTACTTCCTTGGTGGGTTTTCTGGGAATTGTACATAGAGGACTACAAAGGGATTTCCCAAACTACAAAGGTTAAACATAAAAAAAATTAAACATTAAAAAAAAAAAAAATCAACCTACATCTCAGCTGGCCACAATGGTGCAAGTTCAAAAAAAACAGGGTAGTGTGGAGAATCTTTTTCAATTTTGAGGCATGTTTGGACAGCACTGATTATATCTGTCTAAGATCATATATAATTGGCATAAAGACTCAATCATTCAGACAGGCATCAATTCCTACTGTGTAAGAGAGACATGGAGTCCTGATCTTGACTAAAATATTTTGAAACTTTCAGAATATAACTGCATGCAAAAGTAATAACTGGGGATATGTTTTAAGTCTCTCCCATCTCCGTGAAATATGTATGTGACATCAAAGTACTGGATATTGCTGCTCTGCAATACTTATGTAAATCATTACTATTTTGGATATAGTTCTCTATGTTAGCACCAACATTTATGGCTTGCAAAAGACATTTTTCTCTGTTTATGCTTGGCATTCCTACTGGAATTATAGTAGTGAGAAATCACCACCACCATCTAGAGAGGCTTGTGCATGAACTTCCTGCTCCCTTAAACACTGCTTAAGCCTGAATGACTAATGGGTCTTTTGCAAGGATGACTAGATTTATGCATCTTCTCTGTGAACTCAATGCTCCCATGAAGCCAAGAAATCTTTTATTGAAATGTTAGCAATATAGTCATGTCTTACTCTCAACACCAGCAAACCCAAGACTTCTATGAGCAGAGTACTTCCCAGAAGATCAAACTGCAGAACCAGTAAACCAGGAACAACTGAGAATCATACTAATCTCACAGAAAACCGGTACTGCATCTCCAAAAAAATTCCAGTTCCAAAGCTTCCCTTTCATTCCCACAATCAAATACAGGTGCCGCCATACAGCCACCATCAATGACAGATACACACAGATGTGCAACCATCCAATTTGCAAACAACAAGCACACATGTCAGTAGCATGGATGACCACGTCTTCACTTCAAAGAGTTTAGTACTGTACTTTGGCAGGCAAAAACATACATGTGTTTGGGAGGCTCAACAGCACAAGAAATGATCCTGCACTCACTAATCGAAATCCAACTGAGGTCTTCTTTGAAAATTTGGCCTTAAATACTCAGCAGTGCCTGGGGGCTGATTAAAATTGACCTCTCCAGGGCATAGATCATGCAACACTAAGAAAACAAGCTGAAGAAACAGAAGCAAAGACTGCTGTTCTCTGTGCCTTTATTGGTATGAAAACTCCTAAGACGCCAAACAAGGAGGGGTGTTTGGGGGGAGACGTTAATATCTGAGGAGAGAGATCAAAAGCAGTTAACGTTCCTGGCACTGCACTGTGGCATGTGTATCTTTATACTTTTAAACTTACAGTTAAAAAAAAAAAAGAGAGAGAGAGAAAAAAAAAAAAGAAGAAAAAAGGAAAAAGAAACATTTCTTTGTTAAATCAAATATTGCCACATGTTACTCATTTTAAGTTTGCTGTCCTAAGATCCAACTTAATTTAGTCTGCATTGAACATTTCTGATCTGAACATTTAATGTGGCAATGTTTTGCTCTGCCAGGAATATTATCTGAATGTTAAACATGAACTCAATTTATTCATCAGAATATGGCAAGCATGATACCAAAGGTCATTTTGTTTATATTGTCCTCTAACTCCATAACTTATGGACTGTTTCTTTCATCTTCAAACCTCAAAAAAATCAACAATATTGGATGTTACAGTGTGAGTAAAATAGCTGGATTTTTTTTAAAGTGTTTTTATTTGGAATGAGGGGATGAAACAGCCTTGTTCAGTACAAGAAAAAGCACAGAAAACATGCAACACATCTGCTACATTATGAACTGGTAACAGATAGGCAAGATAAACTTGCCCTGGTAGGAAAGATATGTAAGAAGCTATATGCATTATACTTTAATATTCACAATGCAATTAGAGCTTTTTGATTTCTTAAGTAGGTGCTGATCTGCATTGCATCAGTAATAAAAACACAGCAACCATGTGACTATTCTTCATGCAAAACATGGCCACAAAGTCTTCAAAGAACCCAAATTCTGACCTTAACTACACTAATTGAATTCTGTAGTAGTATCACATGTATATGCATCTCCCCTGTTCAAAACTTTATCTAGAGTAGCAAGATTAGCTTAGAAACATGAACTTACTCTTTAGAAAGCATCATATGCTACCTGAATGATTAGTGAAAATTCTTGTCCCTCCTCCCCTCAACATCTAAAAGCAGCTGGAACCAGAAAGAACAGAACCACACAAATGGATGAGCACATAGATGAAAGAAATATGAACAGGAGCATCTATTTCAAAAGGAGCAAAGCCATTATCTTTCTGAAGTGACAGAAACATATTTCCATTCTTTACTATATCTCATTACTTTTAAAGAATTCTTAGAGGAGTTCACCCCACTTGCTGATAACTCAGTGTTAGTTTATCACTCAGTTTGTTCAGATGTGAAGTTTCCTTTTGGTTTATTGAAGAGCCATTTCCCTGCTACGATATTGAACTTCTAGCACTTTCACACACTCACAGATTGGATGGCACAGAACAAACATCCATCTGCTAATGCACTATCAATTAAATCTGAAGAGACCAAACTGATTATTGGTGCTTAGGCTTTTCAAATCCAGTCTATAGAAACGTTCAATATGCTATTGATACTTCCCATCAAAATGCTCCTCTGTGCAGTAGAAATGGGAGACTGAAGGCAAAAAATACCTGAAACCTTATCAGAACAAGCACCTTTACAGAAAGCCCATAGCAAAATGACCCAAATGTCAAAGGCGACCACATTCAGAAACACTGCAGAGAAGGCTCAACGGGGTAATGTGATGCAGACACTTGGAAGCTCAAGAGAACTAAATTCAGTGCAACGTCCTTCCCAAAAGTCTCAGCATCCCATCCAAGTGTGGGGATGATCCACAAAGGTATTTTCATGACAGTGGGGTTTTCTAAAACTTGCAGTAATAGGCTTATGTGCGGGTTGATGGCAAGCCTGTTCAAAAGCATTAGGTAAGGGACTACTGCTTTCACTGAAGTCAGTTGTAATTGTAGCTTTGATTGTAGCCTCAAAGCTACACCTATGACAGTCTGGAGCATTAAGGTTGTATTTTAAATGTATCAGCAGATCCCATAGTTGTTTCTCCTCCATCGCACATTTTATACACAAGTAGCTGGTTCTATTCATTCAAAGACTTCAGTTTTTAAATTTTACATATACAGCCACCTTAGGTCTAATAATTTCTAATTTTTTTTTTTAATTTATTTTTTTTTGTGACAGACAGATATACACAAGTGTGTTAATTGACAGAGTACCTTACTTAGCTCCATAATGCATTCTTATGTTTTATATACAGGTAAGCTTCAAAAGTGCATTTCTTAATCCAATGAAATATTTATCAGATCTGAGATCTAAAGTGTACATATTCAATTTTTTATGCACACCTTTACATGATTCATGAAATTCACCCATAATGTGAGTTCTTTTCATTAAATTTTGTTTTTATGTATCATTGTTACTTTTTTTTTTTTTACAACCAGATTTATATTGAACTGACAAATATCATTCAGGTATCTTTGAACAAAGTAGCTCTTACCTTTTGATAGAAATCAGGGGGTTCTGGCACCTGTGGTAGACTTTCCTGTAAATAAGCAAAAAAAATAAATTCACCATAATGCCAAATTTGCAGTGAAATGCAGTGCATTACATTACAGGAGTTAGTTCATCAAGAGTTTCTTTAAAAAAAACATTCAGAGCTGGTCACTGCTAGGTGGAATAACAGATACTTAAAAGAATGTTCTGAATGCATGTAGAAAGGCACTGTTTCACTTAAGCCCAAATGGATTTTGGGTTGAAAACTGTTGAATTTCTACATCAAATGTGTGTTCTCATACACATTAAAAGGTCAGAAGAACACTTCTGTAAATCAAAATGTAAATTTGCATTACATGTACAAGGGAGCATTAATTTGCTGATGAGAAATAGTGTGACTGCTGAGATGTGCGTCTGTTGGGGTTTTTGTTTTTTCTTTGCAGTTCTGCTGCCAAATAAGTAAAATCCAGACTTTTGCCATCGTTTTACAGATCACAGCATGGAGGGTGGCCATACACATTATGGGAGAACTGTGAACTCTCTTACTCAAGCAGAAGTAACTGGCCCACAGCTCAAGGGGTTTGAGCTATCTATGGCTCCATAGCCTTCCATCCATGCTGCTCAAGGTCTCCCAGAAACACTTGGTGAAACTGCTATGAAATGCCAGCCACCAGTCAACAAATATTTCTTCAGATGTCTGTAGAAACAGCTACTCTGCACTGTTAACATGGGCTTGAACTGAAAGTCATTATAACCATGGAAACATTTTGCTCCTCTTGAAAACATGTCAATGTAGCAACATACCAATACCCTGCAAGACAGACAAAGGTGTTGCAGAAGTTACTGTTCAGGCAGCATTGTCAAGAGCACAAAGCCTTCACTTATAAAAACTATCTAATTGATAGTTGACATTGCACCTTAGCCCTTCTGTATTAATGTCTTTTTTATTTGGGGGGATACATAAGACATGGTTATCCATACTAAAGGCATATTTGAGATACTCTAAACTCATACAGACTCAGTAGGAGTCCAGGGCTTGGCACTTTGTATAATCTAGCCCTCAAAAATGCAAGTAACAAAAGCAAGTTTACGATGTCATTTTTCAAACTCTGCTGCACAGCATAAGACCACAGATATTACATTACAGTGTCACAAAATCACAAGGAAAACGCTATAACTTTTAAAATCATTTGAGACACCAAATTGCACTACTTAATGCTAACTGCACACTGTATTTATTTTTGCTAAGAGAAGGAATACTTTTAAGTATTCCTCAGCCACTGACCCTTTACATGAACTAATTCCTCAATTAACATTTGAATCACTTTTCCTTTCCCCTGATTTCAATGGGAGGAAAAGAAAATCCAAGCACCACCCCTCTTTCCTTCATGGTTAAGATCAACATTTGCACAAAGATGAGTTATAGGCAGAAGACAGAATGTCTTTGTTGTGAAAATGGGTGTAGGAAATAGCACTTAGTTTGGAAATTTAATTGAAGTTCAAAGCCTGCAAAAGAATTTTGACTTTTAATACTAACTCCTATACATAAAAATGTATATTGTACATATGTGGTGCATTTATAAAATATGTATGTTCCACTTTTGGTAATTAACTGCATTGAATCAGGATCTTAATTTTCCTTGAAAAGGTAATTGTCATAAATACTAGAAAATATTCTTGTGATAATCCAAGTGACAGGACTACCTGTACAGTCAATGATTTCAGCTCCGTTTAAGGTCCAGAAAATATTTTTGTAGTTAAATAACAGTAAAAAAATAGACTTTTTTAATACCTGAAAACACTGTAAATACTAAGGTTACTACTCAAAAGAACAGAAAATGACTACAAAATTTCCCTGAAGTTTTCCTCTGGAATCTTGCAATCTGGCATGCTACGCAATACATTCATTTTTTAAAAAGGCTACAAAACACCAGATTTTTCAGGTTTGGAATATCACTGAATGCTCAGAAAGAGTTCAATATTACTTCTAGTTACCATGTTAGGTTAGCTATAACTCCTAGAGACAGTTTAAAAAAAACTATTTAAAATAATCTAATTGTTCAGTGGTTTCATTTCTCCACTTGGTTGCAATTTCCCTAAACTTTCACAAATCCTTCCTGCTGTCTCTAGCATATGGTCATAAGCTTACTAGCTCTCTATAGCTAAAGAAATACTCTCCCTTTCAGGAACAAGAAATACTATTTGGATATCAAGATTATCCTGAATTTCTACTCAGAGGGAAGAAAAATATATGGGTCTGGAAAAAAACATTCCTCAAACTGAGCATACATGTCTGTGGCCTGGCTAAACCTTTTGTCTCAGTCTTGTGGAACTCATTCCCCAATTAAATGATACTAGTGTTGATAGCTCAATCTCCAGGAAACTGTCATTATGCCATCAGAGGAAACTGATGCTGATTGTCTCCTGCAGTTCTCATTAGTGCAGCCAAAGGTGGGAAGAGAAGCTGACTTACTCTTTCACTCTCAAAAATCACCACAGAGGTGTTCCTCATGTAAGGAATACAGGGTTACCAGTCCAGTGCATAAGTCCTGGTTTAGATTCATATAGAAAAATTAACAAACTCAAGAAGATATGCTGCCACTCTCCTGCCAGTTCAAAGCAAAAATGCACTTAAACAATTCATAGTTTATAACAAGGCAGATCACAAAGAATAAAAGAAAATAAATGTTACATAAATCATGTAATCTCTTTCCCAATGCAGTTCATTAAGAGCTTCAAGAACAAATCAACGTAACATTGCCAAAAATAATAAAAAAAAAAAGAAAGCTGAGATAATTAGATTTGTACAGCCGACTTATTGTGCTAGCATTCCAAGACGTTTTGAAAAGCACGCCAATAATTTTTTGGCTGAAAACATTACTAGAAAGAATCCTTTCCCTCTGAAAAACAGCTTAGTGTAGGAGCAGCCCATCCAGGCAGCTCCAAATACTGCTCCATTCTGCTTTTTTTGCTTTCCCAGTTTTGTAAGTAAATGCACGGTACATTCAGCTAAGTACCCAGGGTAACAAAACAGAGCTGAATGTCTAAAAGTGACCACGGTACAGAAACTGTGGGCAGGCCACATTCCTTTTACAGCAGCCTGGGAAGGCAGGGAGCACAGATCTTATGCTTTCACTTATCTGAGAGAAGGGAACATGCAGTGAGTGAAACCTGCTGGACTCAACACTTACAGCCCTGGAGGCTATGAATCTACTTTGGGTTTTTTGTACTTTAAAGCTATAGTAGGTTCTTACAAGTTCAGCAGAGCTGTGAGGAAGAGAAGCTTAGATATGCCTCAGTGAGCAGCCACATACTTTAATAAGTTACTACATCCTGTATACTATATAATATTTATATGTCTTAGCATTTTTTAACTTCTCAGAAATTTCTACCAATGAAAATTTCAGCAATTTGTCTGCGTTCACCCAAAGCTTCTTTGATACTTGGCTGCAAAAAGATCATTTATTTTGAACAGGCACTAGAATAGTCTATGAAAACTAGTTGTTTTTTTTCTGTGCTTGAAAAATACAAGTGCTTTCTAACATCGAAGTTCCTGTTCTAGTCTACTAAAAACAACAGGAGACATCACCTGGAACATAACTAGAGCCAAGAAGCGTGTGAAAATCTCCCAAAATTTGTTGTGATTTTTTTTTCTACCGAAAACAACAGAAATTTCCCTCACTCCAAGCCAAATCCTAAAGTTTTTACTGAAGTAGAATTCCTAAGCTCACTGGAGTAAATCTAGGATTCAATTAAAACTCTGTATGCCTAAAGTCTTCCATAAAGGCTGGAGAAATGCCTGCAGAAGGTCACACTGAAATTTCATTTCTCACTTCATAGACAGAATTTCCAAGAACAAAAAGCAGTACAGTGGTGATGCCAATGGTCATGTGAATCTAAGTACACTTTAAACATGCACACCTGTATGTACCAGATGAGAGCCTTCCAATTCACTTGTGTAGTACCATTGGCTAGAGGTGGAACTAAGTCATTCCACCGTGCAACACAGGTTCCTCACATACATAGGGGAACCAATAGCAAGTCTCCCAGGACTGCAGACTGTCTCCCAAGAAGAAAAAACCAAACAAAACCAAAGACGTCTACACGGATCATCACTACATCAGTTCAACTTTCAGATGTGGGAGAATAAGGTAGGAGCAATGGTCCAGAACTGGGGTTACCATGGCTTTAGAAACTTCTCTGGGAACACTGGAAAATCCTTTGTGCATTGGTCTGCCTTGTCTATAAGGTAAGATGAGGCTAATGCTATTTCACAGACTGGTGAATGGTGAAATAGTACAAGAATGTGACATCTGGTAAACATCTAAGAGTCACAAATGATACATAACGGTAAGGAAATATTTTATGCAAAAAATATGCAAAACAAATCAATAGAACAACTAGAGCCAGGCAAGCAGAAACAGATGGAAAATGCTATTTCGAGACTAGAAAAGTAAGTTCTCCTCAGAGAGAAAGACAAGAAACAGTCACAAGACTTCCTTTGGGGATAGAGTAGCAGACAAATGACAGTAAAATGTGTTAATCAAACCCAAACTAACACTAAAAACACAAGGAAGTTAAAGATGCAACCCCCTCTGTTTTAACCTATTGATGGTTCTACAGTCTCCAAAGTCACAAGCCAGATACAGCCATTTGCACATCCTCTGAAACAAGTTATTTTATTGCTCAAGAGAAAGGTGGTTAAAAAAACCCTACCTTTGTCATGTGTAGTCTTGGACCATTCAAGAGAACTCTTTTTTTCTTATATTGTACTAGAAACAAAGCACCACTATTGACAATTGAAGCCAAGACCCAGCAGGTACAGCAGAGCAGGCTACCATGTGTCTTGCTTTAAAGTATTTGGCTTTATGCTTTGCCGGCTGCTGTTGCACATAACAAAATTCTGAGTAGTTAAGAGTTGTTCCTTATTATAATAAAATAAACGTGTATCTTTTCAGACAGAGTGCTAGAGAATAGACCTGACACGCAAGATAACCAAATAATACAAGAATCAATCTTTTTCAAGCACAACACTTGTGAGAGTTGCCACTGAAGGATCATGTAATGCATTGCTCACTATTCAGCTGGCTGCAAATACCTCTGAAAGCATTCACCAATTGAAAATTGCTGTTTGACTAGTAAGTTATTAGCCTCCTGGGTTTTAGTCTAACCAATGAACAGAAAAAACACCATGTGATTTAGATGACCATCCATTTATGGGCAAGAACTACCCATTAAATTATATTTATAGTCATTCACTAATAATCCACAGGCTGAACTTTGTTCTCTAATTATATTGCAGATAGTTACACAATCATGAACACAGCTCTAGAAACCAGAATGATGCATGAAGAAGGAAAAACACTAAATGTATCATATAAATCACATTCAATACATAAACTATCACTAAGTATAGCCCTATATTTAGGAGTTAAAACTAGTGCTCTTATTTTGTAGTTGTTTACAATGAGAAACAACAGTGTCTCACAACACTTTTTGCACATTTCTTAGTTTTACAGACTGAAGCTGAGACAGATGACACAATTTTCTGAAGCAAAATACAACAGTGGAACCAGGGATGGATCCAGATATCTTAATTTTCAATTCAGAAATTATTCCAGACTTCATTCTTTCATTCAGTGCTGAAGATAGATGTTACAAAAATAATTTACTCTGCTTTAGGCTTATTTTTTGGATTTCAGTGGAATGGTCTTTTTTATTTGGTAAGTGAAATTAATACAATGTAATCCTTGAAATAAATCCTGCCATTGAAATTATGCTTGGAAACAGGAACCCTAACCTGTTATTTGCTCAGGCAACGAACTCAAATTTCAAAATAGCAATTTTCAGCAAAATAAATTGGAAGAGTTCAAACAGCCATTTTTTCATACTGGCTTTGAACCTCTGACTTTACTCAAAGTATGTAAAAGGAATAGGTTTTCCAAAGTATTGTCGATTGTGGGTGTATATGTACTTAAATCATAGAATCATAGAATGGTCTAGGTTGGAAGAGACCTCAAAGATCATCCAGTTCCAACCCCCCACCATAGGCAGGGACACCTCCCACTAGATCAGGTCGCTCAAGACCTCATCGAGGATTTCCTTAGGCAGAAAAGTCATTAAGGAAGCTGTGTCCCCTCACCTCCTAAAATTAATTGTGTTTTTAAGAATGATAGTTGGTGACTTCTTCACATAAAGAAAGTCTCAATAGTCATGCACACAGAAAAAGGAGAGATAAATGGCACAGTATTATGGATACCTTTAAATGTATGAAGTGTATTCTGCACAGTGCATAGGTTATTGGATAAAAACACATGGAAACAAGCATGCAGTTGCACTGAGACAACTCCACTGAACAAGAGTAAACCTGAGGAGATCAGGAGCTGCTTGTCCTCACAAGAAGTCATCCTACAGAAACAACCCCAAGGGTAGGTTTCCTGCCCTCCTGCTTCCCCTGCTGTCCTGGAGACAGCAAAGCTTCTGGTCCTTCAGAGCACCTTGTCACCTCACTGCTAATCCAAATTGAATTTTAGGTCTATGATGTGAGCTTATTCCCCATTTTAAAAGGATTTTTGTGGTTAAAGGAGATATATAACCAGGATGACAACCCACAAGACAGCATGAACTCAAGAAGACAGAATTTCTGAGTCAGGGCAAGAAAAGTCTTTTGGAATTGCCTCAGATTCTAATATTTTTCTTCAATAACTTTGCCAAGCAATAATCGAGAAAAAACAAACCACAGTCTGGTTTCTGGGTGGCTAAAGTGGCTATATCCCAGGCATAAAATACCAAACAAAACTATCTTTTAATAAAAAACTTTCTTCAAACATAAAATTGATACTTTTTTTCTGGTTTATGGATAATTTAGCTTGATTACCGTAATTGTCAGAAAAATGCTGAAATATAACTCTCCTCCTCTTTAAACAAAGATTGTCTTACATGCTTGGGATCAATCCCTTGACTCTTTTGCACTGGTGGAATAATGCAGAGGGTGAAGTTTTAAACAGACCCAGAAGTCTGCCTGTCCTGACACACTAAGCAGTGATGAAGGAGCAGGTCATTCCTCACGACTACCTAGTGCAGATGAGGTAACAAGAGTAAGAAACCAATAGCACCCAAAGCATTGCCCAACTAAGGGAGGAAGACAGAGTGCCAGACCCCAGCCGCAGGCACAGAAGAAGCACGTAAGACTTTTTGGAGGTGTAGGGCACGCAGGACATGATGTTGCCCCCAAGCCAGCTGCAGGCAGGCGGCCTCTGGCTGCACTCCTAAGTCAAAATGCCTCAAGCTAGCTCAACTCCACTGCTCCCTTGCTCATCACCCCATAGTGTGGCTAGTATACTTGAACAAACAATTTAACCTATGTGTTTGCTTCCCAGAGAAAACTAATTGTCTGTATGATTTCTTGAAAACATGTGAGGCTCTGGGACAGACAACACTGATGCTTTTCAGTATCCTGATGGTAACTTCGACATCCAAGTAGTTCCTTTTCAACCACTACCAGCACTACATGGTGTACACTGACAAAGTCATATCATCCCTGATGTTATACAATCAATTAAAAGGACAGGCCATACATGCGCACCCCAAAGTATCTGGACCTTTGGTTTCTTTGTAAACAAAAGCAAACTCCCTGAAGTATTGGAGAAACTAGCTGAAGTTTTATCTCATTGCAAACTCCTCTCCTAGAAGTAATGGCCTACCATGTTTTGCATGCCTTCATTCATCTCTTCACTTCAACAGCTTCTCAGTTGCTGCTGCTCAGAGTAAAACATGTCACCTCCCTGAAGAACTTAAATAGCAATAGAAATACAACTAAACCACTATCAAACCCTTGCTTAGCAATTCAATATTTAGGTGATACACCACATTTGGCATGTCTTCTGCTGCATATTATAATAATTTTATTCAGAATGCTTTACATATACTGTAAATTATTAGGATCTCTTCTAGTGATTAATTTGTTCTAATTTGCGTGAAATATACAATACCTATTAGTTATAGATTACTTTTTTTCCTTAAACCTCCAATGTTTACATTTTATGAAGCATGAGAGGAAAACTCCAGTCCCAGAAACTGGCTTAGTTTACTATCGCTTAAGATTCCACATACAATGTTCTTATCAACAGTTCATGTTAAACTCAGAAGAGATGAACTGTAATGTAGCTTTCATTTAAAAAAAAAAAAAAAAGCAGCACAAAACACATATGTGATCAAAATACAGAAACTGCAGTATAAATAAACTGGTGAGACTACTTTATATGAAATCTGATGTAAGCTGTGCTACAAGGGGTTCTCCAGTTTGGAACATGTACAACTTAATATTAGTAGGACTATTTTCCACATAATGCTCCTAAGGGTAAAACAAGCGCCCCTCATGGTTTGTCTGCATGATGACAGATGTCTGTTGTTAAGGAGGGAGCCTTGAATACTCTGTTCTCTCCTGGGTTTCTAATTTCTCTCTTTTATTTCTTTGTCAGCTCCTTTTATCTGCAATGAAAGTCACACAACCTGAAAGCATAGTTCCTTGTGCATATGGAATAGCCATCTCTAACATAACCATGTACAACACACAAACGCAGATGTTTTCTAATTCCAAGAAAAAAAAAAAATCAAGGAATATTCTTTGGACACATATTATTTACCATCTTTGGAATTTGAAATTTGGATCATTGCTTACTGCCGCAAAATGGTCTTTAATAAGTGTTAGTCTACCAGTTCCACATAGCCCATGATACATGTGAGACCTACTCATGAAAGTCATGCAAGACCTTCTTGTGAAAATCAACACGTGTTGTTTTTTTCAGGTCTTGCATCTCTCACCCATCAATAAAGAGCATGCCTCTGGTATACAAGGGACAGAGCACACCCCTGGAGGGCCACCACAGGGCTGTCTTTTGTGCATTACGTAACCATTATTTAGCACTTGAATGTGCACGCCAGAGCATTTTGAAGAGTGGATTTCTATTTTATGCGTACATTAGCAAGTCTTCAGAGGTTACCTAGCTAATTGAATACTGTCACAATTCCCTGCACTGAGCCTGTGGAAGAAACTGCCATTCACACGTGGAATAGAAACAGAGACTGCAATATGGCAAATTTAATACAAAGACTTTTAACAGCAACTGCCAGAGGAGCTCTCAAAATGAATCACTTCCAGACTGAACAATGTTGCTAATTCCTATTTAAGTTTGAAATATTTAACATACTGATCTCAGAGTGTAGTTCAAAGAGCACACTCCTCCTCTGCAGAGGCAACTAGGGACTAAGCTTCTATAATGGGATCGACATAGCACTAGAGACATCTTATAAAGATGGTGGGTTAAACTGGTTACTAGGAGATACACTCCATTAGTTTGGTTTAACAATGAGTTTTAAAGGAAAAGGAGCAAAACTAAGGGATCAACAATGGTCCCCCTTTTTCTGCAGAGCAACAGGGCTCATCAATGACTGATGTCAGAACAAGCTGATGCCCAGGTCTCACCAAATGCTTCAGGCTGGATTCACCCACACATCTACATTTGTTTGGCTTCCCATCGGATCAGTTTTTATGTGAAACAGATGCAGATGTAAACTGCTTGCTGTCAAGTCTTTCTTCCTTTTATGGTTTGTTCCCCTTGACAAATAAACATGCTTTGTTTCTATGTCTGATCATTGCACACCAGGTGTCACAGCTTCTTGCAAAGGAAAAAAAATGGGTACCAGAATTCAGGGAAGTCAACCAGCCAGGGGCTCTCAGCACACCTAGTACTGCTGTAAGGCCTGCCCTAGTCTACAGACACTCCTCAAGAACAGATAATAGACACAAATTAAATGATGCATCAGGAAAGACCAGGAAGGAAACAGACAAATCCTTCAACCTTGGCAGCTTTTACCAATAGCCTTAAAGCTGACATTTGAGAAAAACAGAAGCTCTAATTAAGAGTTTTATCAACAAAGCTACCAATTCTACTGTTTTCCAAGTGTCATGAAAATCTTCTGATCTTCCATCAAAGGAAAAATTCCCTCAGAGTTTGACCTGAGACCCAAAGATTCCCATTTGCATCAACTGCCATTAGACTGAACTATATATAGTTCTTTATATTCTACATAAAATGCATGAAAATACACTGGAAGTAATCTAACAAAATCTTTTCTTAATTATGTCCTTTGGTGTTGAACTGTCAGTTTGGATTTCCACACATTTTTGGGAAGAAGACCATATAAAAGGGATTTAGAACACTATCTTAAACGTATAATGCTTATGAATTGAAAGAGCTTTGCTAACATTGATCTGTATATCAGATAACACCTTGAAAGTTTAATTTACCTTGGTTTCATTCTGACACTGCATAGATTAAAATCACATCCAAACCTTCAGGTGAATCCCAGCTACAAATCTCATATTCCTCTTATGGAAGAAGATTTATGAGCTTTTAGTCTCCTAATAAAGTCTTGAGTTTGTTATGCCAACGCATACTGTGTATACTGTAACACATGCAGTAAAGCATACTGTGAAGTACAGCATAGGAACAGCACCCTGTGGCACATGGCACACAATGTCTAGAGCCTTTGGAAGGAAGAGATCTGGGAGGCAGCTGCCTGCCATCACAGGGGACTAAATCAGGAAAGTATGCTTCCCAGATACCATACTTCCTTTTAAATAGCATTCTTAAATATTTACACACAAACATACGCAAGCACATGTGCACACAAACCTTCCAAATACACTTGTGAATGACTTGCTACACAACATTGTCTTCTAGAACACAAAATTTCAGCAGTATGAAACAGTTCAGTCAAAGTACATACTGAAAAACAGCTTCAAAACATATTCACCTTCTTGCTGTACTGTAGATTTGTTTTCATTACACGAATCCTGCAGGAGTTTAAGGAAGTTATAGATACTTCTTGTGGCATGAGCTGTTATTTCCTCATCTACTCCATCATACAGTTAATTGCCCACTTTTCCAGCTACACACAGAAACTGTGTAGTACATCTCCACACATTATTTTTGATTTTGCTAAGATGATGATCAAGGTATATAGTAATTTATTTCCTTCAGTCACAGCATTGGTCTATAAAAGGAAATGCAGATGGGATCTTGTACAAAGATCAGTTTCTAAATCATTACCTCCTTCTTCAGACATCCATAGGCTGTGGCCACACGGCAACATGAGAACAACCACAGTCTTGTCTCCTCTGAGAGCAAGTAAGACACACAAAAAAACCCCAACAACCTGCTGGGAATCCTGCCAGCTCTGCTTCCCATTTACTGACTGACCATATGCAAGTCAGTTTTTTTCTACATTTCAGTTAGTTCAGTTGCAAAAACCCTCTTCACAAAATCTACCTCTGCATGGTATCCAAACTGAAAACTGCAAACTGCGCTCCAAGTTCCACACTACATCCCACTTCTCTTCAGCAAGAACACTCCCTGCTGCTTTAAAGAAATTAATATAAAGGATTCACTTCTGCAAAGTTTCAGTAAAGCACACAGATCTTACAACTTTCAAAATACCTGGTAGCCAGCTTCAGGGAGGACTTTTAAACAGGACCTGACTATTTCCTTCTTACTACTTTACACTAATGCTTGAATCATCACATGCTAATCAATAGGAAAATACAGTTCCTGTTCCCGATCACGTTAATGTACCAGAAGTACCAATTTTATAAAACTATTCTTTTAATTATGTACTTGAAAAAGTGCTTAGATACATGAAAATTAAATAGAGCTAATGAAGTGAAATGGGGGGCTAAGTTTAATTAAACAAATTTTAAAATATGCAGAAAAGATATTAAGCAATCTTTTGAAATGGAAATGGTATGTTTAGCTCTACACTTCATGTTCAGATTATAGCTGAGCGGGTAAAATGCTCCTAGATGCACCCTGGCAAATTCTGCAGGGCAAAGTATACATCTACACCTGCGATTTCTTATAAATATTTGCTCAGATGAACAAATTGTTTGTACTTTGTCTTTCTTTGCTCTTAAACATTCTAGGAAAGATGCTTTTTCCATAGAGTTTTTTTTCCACAAACAATGAACTTTTACTGAATGCTACAGAAAAATAACTTTTAAAGTAATCTATCTCAGCATCTGAGATAGAAAACCTGAGCACAAGTGTTCTGCTTGCCCAGATACACAATTAAAAAGCACCATGCTGGAGAAAGGTGACCTGCCACATCTCTCCAGCATTGCCTCAATGTTTTCACTCATATTTCTCCTAAACCATCCGCACCCAAGAAAGCTTTCAGAAAATGTCTGGTGAGTAATTCTGGACACACATACTGACAAAATCAACTCACACAAAACTGGAACGGGAATAGATATCAGCATATTCATGCAGTTAAGAAATTGTTTTACAGCATTTCTCATTTTTTTTTCTAATTCTGATTCAGCTACCTTTGGATTTCCACAGAAAATCACTCTGAAGGTTATGAGGCAGAGTGACCTACCCAGCTCCAGATTAGTACAAATATGTCTTCTGCAGAGTTGCTAAGTAGCCCATTAAGCTTACAGCAATTTTCAGAGGTTTATGTTTTTTTTCTTCTTAAACTTTCAATTAAGCATAAAACATTTATATCTGATTAAAAACAAAACAAACACAACAACTTCTCTACCTACCACATTTGCTGATGGTGCAGAAACCCTTCCTCACCAAAATGCCAGTATTTCTGGAAGGATCATGTCTGACCCTCCTGGTTCTCAGAAGAGTCCATCACCTCACTTCTCCTCAGGCCTTTGAGGTGGCAATGATGAGTCCAGAAGACTTTTTTTTTCAACAGACTGAACATTCCTGGACGCCAACCCAAGCGTTCTGCACTTCCAGACTCCCTCAGACACTTGTGGGGCTCAGGCCGCCGCCTCGGCAAGCCAGGAAGGCCTTGGTCTTCTGGTGCAACAGCCACATTTTGTTTCCTTTAAAGCCATCGTTTGAAGATGTGAAACACATGCTTTGCTCTCAACACACCACTGTGCCTCGTTTAAACAAACGGGACCCAGAGCTGCTTCTTTGAGATGAGAGCCTGTGGCAATTCACGACAGTTCTGTCACCGAGGTGCAGAGTGCGCTCTGAGGGCGGCCGATTTTGGCGCCATTTCTGCACTAGGTCCGAGAGCTACCTGTTCGTCTACAAAAACCCATAGAGAAACACCCAGCCATTCACAAACACCAACAGGCTCCAGCTGAGGTGAATTCACACCAGAACATCCACCACAACTCTGAGAAGTGGCCAAAGGTGTGGTGAAATTCAGCTCTGGAAGCCCCAATGCAATACCAACACTTCGGCTGCAGATCCTAGTGCGGGAAAAGCAAGGCCGAGCAGGTTCTACATACACCCTTCTGAAGCACTGAAATCCCCACACAGACTGCCTTGGCCTAGATTGGAAAAACATCCTCCTTAGAATCATGGAATCAGTCAGCATTGGAAGGGCCATGAGGACCATCTAGTTCCAACCCCCCTGCCATGGGACACCCTACCCTAGATCAGGCTGCCCACAGCCTCATGCAGCCCAGCCTTAAACACCTCCAGGGACTGGGCCCCAACCACCTCCCTGGGCAACCCATTCCAGGCTCTCATGTTGAAGAACTTCCTCCTAACACCCAGTCTGAATCTCTCCAGCTTTGTCTCATTCCCCCTAGTCCTGTCACTACCTGATACCCTAAAATGTTCCTCCCCAGCTTTTTTGTAGGCCCTCTTCAGTTACTGGAAGGCCACAATAAGGCCACCTGGGAGCCTCCTCTTCTCCAGACTGAACGTCCTTAAAACTGACTCCTTCCTTAAAACTGACCCAAACACTCCAAATGCGGCACTTAAAGCACTGTTCAGGATTTCTAATTGTGAATATTTCTTCTCTCCCATAACTCCCAATCACAACTAGTTTAGAAAGAGAAGAGGAAAAAAAAGGACCTTGTCATAAAACCTAATGCCAGGAAATCTTTCAAAAAGACTTAAAATAAGCATTTGTCTCTCTTCATAATGAGTCAAGCTCAGAAGTCACAGAAAGGTCACATCACAAAGGGAGTGGCTCCTGAGGCAAAGGGAAGCCTTTATTACTTTAAGTAACCTCCTTGAGGGCATTTTCACATCCCTAATACAAACTACTCAAACAATGTGCAGAGAAAGTAGGTAAATGATCGCTGTGGATGTGCTCAGATTATGATTAGCCATTTTATTTTGTTCTATTTAAAATTTGGCAGAGCTAATTCTTTAATCCAATATTTTTAATGCCCTCAGTTATACCAGAAAGATTTCTTTTTTGTCAACGCAGCTGAATGGTACGGTAATTAATAATAGCCCTAATGATCAGAGCTTGTGAAATAAATTATTACTGAATAAGCAGAATTAAAGTTTTATATCGTCCTTTTATATCTGAATGTAATACTTGCGTGTCTCTTTAAAGTGTTATACTTAATAGATACAGTTTTACTGGAGTGTGGTTGTCTTGTAGAACTATTGTGCAAAAATGAGAATGATTTTTAGTGTACAGGATGTACAGAATTTGTAAAATGGCCTCCTATTTGTACCACCTTCTTCCTTTCAGTAGGAGATCTTACAGAGTTTTTGCATTTGATAAAATCACCTGTAACACACTTTTTTTTCCCCCTGTAGATCTTACTGTCTGTGTCATCTTCTTGGCAAGGAGTATACATCCTCACACCTTCTGATTTACAAGGGTCGTATTATCTGCTTTATGTGCAATTTTACCTTAATCATGACACAGCACAGTCAAAATTGAGAGGAATAGTCCTGTTCAATGTTTTTTCATCACAGTACCAGACTTAACAATAGCAGAGATAAATCAGAATAATACCTCCTGTGTATACAACCCGTTTCATCCAAGAAGTACAAACCCCTTTGAAAGATGATTTAGTATTTTTACCTCTTCTCAGATGAGCGAAGCAAAAATAGAACCAATTACCAACAATATTTACAAATCCTATTTTAAAACCCAGCACCAAAACCAACCAACCCAAACAAACAAAACTCCCAAATAAAGACAAAAAATTCCAACAAATCAACCAAAAATAAAACACCAAATCAAAAGCAGTAACAACACCTCAAAACCCCCAAACCAACCTTCAAAAGAACACAGGGAGAGAAGGGAAAGAAATAGCACAAATTAATCACACCTTAGCATTGTTAATCAAGGGAAAGATGCTTGAGACTGAATCATTGTGTCAGAAGGCAGCAAGAGAGATGGAGAATAACTGATTTTTAGGGGGTATCAAGAAAGAAAATTTTCTCAGACAAAATCTGGTAACACTGACTTTTCTTCCATTATGAGGCAGTTCAGGAAAAACACACACTTAATCTGATGAAGACACAGCCAGCCCTGGAAGACTCTTTTCAGTAAAATACATATTGAGAAGACCCAATTCTGAGCTACTCTATCCAGACATCTTTGTCACCAGGCTTCAAATTCTGACCCTTGGAGCAGCTACAAACTTACTTCAGCAACACAAAATGAAAGAGAATCTCACAGGACGCCAAGAGGCAGGGCTTTAAGATAAAAAATCCTAATACAGGAATATCAGTAAGCTTACAATAGAACTGAAAGACTTTACATCACTGCAGTGCCACCTTTACTGCCTAGAAAGGCTCTGAAGAGATTTTCTCCTTGAGAAGATCAAATAGGAAATAGGGTCCAAGGTGTTGGTCAGTACTCTTCAGTACCTGCCAAAGCCTCATTCCAGCTCCACTTTTGAAGTCACTAACCTGAGTGCTTAGAACACTCAAGTGCAGCAGAGATCCATAATATGTTTTTATTTAAAGAGAAGAAAAAGCCTACAGTACCAGGCATGAGATGATATATATCCTGTCTGTTCCAAATGAACTGCTGCAGCAGACATTAAAAAGAAGAGGTGGATTTTAAGAATACAGACGTAGAAAAAGCACTCTACCAGCTAAACCTATTTCATCCCCACTTACATCTTACTTTTAAGAAGGGAAGACAGACTGAATTAAATTGAAAGCCATGTATTAAGTCTTTAGATTTTTCACAGAAGTTTATTGAACAAAATTCCTAAGAAGTTGCTTGCTTTTTTATCCACAGAAACCTATTTATAGGAGCTGAATTCTAATAAACACAGATTGCAGTGCAAAGAAAAAAAGGTCAGCAGTGTATGCTCAAAGCTTTATTGATGTCTTGTCAATCAATCTTTTATTTTGTTGTTTAATTTATTTTTTTAACAACAACAAAAAATGCACGTAAGCACTTTTTCTCCTAATAGCGGATTTATTGAGCATTTCAACAAATTAGATCGTAGATACAATAAGCAATGATGGCCCATTATCAACTTTGTGTTTTCAGGTCAGGTTGCAAATTGACCCTGTGCTCGCTTCTCTTCTTTCTGGGGAATACCTAAGGCCCTTTTCAAATACAATAATTTCCAATAAACTTTTTTTTATCCATTCATTCACGATTCTAGAAGAGCAAGCTTAGCGGGGGGGATGACAAAAGGCAACTCTACTGCACAAATATATACAGTCTCATATATTGCCTCCCTCTAAACTAGTTAAAATAATAAAGCTGACTCTTAAATCTCAGGGTGGTGAATCCATGCAACATAAAACTTCAGAGAAAAGGCTTTAAAACCATAGTGTTCTCCTAATATTGGTGTGAGTCTTGCACAGGAAAGGAAGAACTGCCAAGCCCTCCCAACTCCAGTGAAGAGGTCACCCCGTCTTTCCAAGGCAAACCAGCCAACTTTCTCCAGCTGGCTGCAGTTCCTTCTCTGTCTCTAGCATCTTCTTCACTTTTGTAATTTAGAGATCAGTACCCAGACACGGTAATCCACACAGGACTGCCCATGGCACTACTTGGTTATCTGTCACCTATTCCTCTTGCAGGTTCCCCATTCTCTTTAATTTTTCATTTGCAGCTTCACACTAAGGAGAAGTCAACACTAAGGTGTCTAATGCAGTAGCGGATTCCCTTGCCTGAGTTGACACAGTTAATTTAGCAAAGTGAAAAGTACAGTGGTAGTCTATTCTCTTCCCTCCAGTATACATTACTTTGCATTCACTTGCCATCACATTGTCTTCACACTTCTTCTTGCATGTCCGTTCCTCCTTATATAAAAAATAATAATATTTAGAAGGATGAATACATGGGCACTGCCAGAGCTCCTCAGAAGCACAGGGAAGATGGAAAATACCTCACTCCATGACAAACACCCTCTCCACAAAATCCTCCACAAACTACATAACACTTACACCTTCAACTCCATTGATCTTCCTCCTATCTTTTCCAATTCTGTGTATCTATCACACAGCCTGAGAAACTAACCTTGATATTCTGCTTGTTACATCCCTGCTGTATGACAGCAGCCTAAGCAAATATACAAAGAGGAACCATATTACTAGATTTTTATGGTAGTAAAAAACCCAAAGACTTTATTTTAAAGTCTCATAATTTTTTATTATTGCAAGTTTAGAATGCACTGGAAATCCCACCAGAAGCATGTCTCAGACTGAGCAACCATGGCAGTTAAATCACTTCCAAAGTGAGGTCACAGAACTGCTGTTTGACTGTTGTCACAAAAATCAGGAAGTTACCTTCCAAAGAGAGAAATGCCATCACACATAGCAATGTGCACTGGAAGACCAATTAAAGCACCATTTCAGAGCTACTGTCTTGTTTGACACCATCTTAATTTTATGTTATGATCATTTTTCTTTCCTTCTTCTTGCATTAAAGACAACATCATTTTATAAGGAATGATAAATGGTTTTGACTAAACCCTGTTACGGTTGCCATTAAAAAATGTCTAGGAGAACACACAAGTGTTTTTTTTCTGTATGTCATAAGATATGTGACTATCTAACACAGGTTAATCAGAGTTACCTATCTAACAACTCTTGAGGGGTCAAAATGCAGTCTCTCACATTTAATAAGCAGCTTTTAGTTTATATAAAGATGTTTGCAATTTACACATCTGACCAACTAGAAATAGTCTGAGTATTCCTGGAGAGAATTATTTTGTATTCCATTTTCACATTTTGCCATTAATGGCATGTGATTAGTTACTGAATATTTTTAATTGTCTGACTAGATAGCACATTATTATTACTTTTTTAGCAGAAGTGGAGTAGAGCAGTAAATAGTGTAAATGCACTTCAGTTCCAAATTTTTATTAAAGTTGCGCAACATTCTGATGTATACCAGTGGCCACATGAAAATTCACAGCAGATAATCAGGCCCTACAATGAGTAATAAATCAAAATTGATTCTCTCCTCCCTTCCCTGCTCACCAAGACCATTTCAGGGATCTGTTTTTTATTATTCAGACA
Source organism: Psilopogon haemacephalus (assembly GCA_013396835.1). Taxonomy (NCBI): domain Eukaryota; kingdom Metazoa; phylum Chordata; class Aves; order Piciformes; family Megalaimidae; genus Psilopogon; species Psilopogon haemacephalus. Next base: position 612,854 of record VWZI01017904.1, read on the forward strand.
GCTCTGATTCTGTCTCTTATCATGGAACGAAAAGCTCTGTCCAGGAAGGAGTCCCTCTGGGACAGATCTTCATGTTCTTTTTTAGATAGTTTGGCTGATTTAAAAAAAAAAAAAAAAAAAAAAAAAAAAAAAAAAAANATGTTTTTAAAGTTTTCAAAAGAAAATGTCTCTGGAATTATAAACTGGGACTAGAGCTATCCCAGCACATCTCAGCATGGGTCATCTCTCAGACGTAGGTGAATGTTGCCCTCACAAGCAAATGCCAAGATAAAAAGCTTCCTCAAGGAACCATTTACTTCCTTTGTTTAAATTTCTACTATTTTGGAAAGAATTACATTGCTAGGAAAAAAAATACTTACAATATTCCTTTAGGATTTAGAAAAGTAAGGCTTTCATTTTGCAAAGCAACTTAATCAGGAAGATGTCTGCACTGGGAATGAATCTGCTTCTTTGGAGTTCTGGGTTCCCACTACAGAGAATTTGAACTCAAACACAAATTTAACCCTCTATTGTTCATGGGTTGGGGTCATGTTCATATTATAAAATTGATGTAGAAGCCACAAGTAATTTTTTTCTCTTACCCGATCTGTTACAGGATGTACATTTCTTTTTGTTTTACCAAGCACTAACCAAAAATGTCACCATATACTTCTCTGATATACATATTTAAGCTTTCCCTTTTGAGAAATCAGTCAATACTGATCAGGAATGAAAAGAAAACAGCAGCTCTAAGAACAACAACGATTCTCCACTTTGAGTCATTTACACTACAATTCTGGCTGAACAGAAATCAATGGCAAATGTCCAAATGACACTAGGGTATAAAACTCACTATTCATACCTTAGTCAAGCTGCCATAGGGCTATTAAGCCTGATCAAATTTCAGGTTCCTGTCCTGCTGTATTTAGTTTAACAGTACCTATGAAATATATAAGGCTTCACTCACTCCAGAAACATTACCAGAAAAGGTGGTTTTGGGTTTGGTTTTTTTTTTTTTTTCTTTCACTCCTTTTCATATAAAGGAAAGAGAAAAGTTGAAAAGGGATCTCTGAAGAGCACCTAGTGCAAACACTATCCTCAACTCAATCACGGTCACTGCAGCAGCATACTCAGGACCAGAACCAAGCCCAGTTGAGCTTTACACAGCCTCAAATAATGGAGACTACACAAACCTCCTTAGGCAACCTGTTCCAGTATTCAACTAGCCTTAAGGCATTTAAATTTGCATCCATTACCTCTTGTCCCATCACTGGGCAGAAGTGAGAAGAACCTGTCTCCATCTTCTTTACTACATACACTGACATGGTGCCGCTGAGCCTTCTTTTCTTGGCTGAACAACCTCTGCCATCCTTCCTAAGCCAAATAGCCCCTAACCATATCTGTGGCCCTTTGCTTAATTCACCCCAGTATGCCCATCTCAGTTGTATACTGGGAGACCTGAACGAGCTCTGAATAGTTTTACATTCTATATTATAAAAACTGGGAAATGCAGATATGTGGGTAGCTGTAAGTGAACTAACCAAATATTTAACTATTGTTCTTGCCTCCTTTACATACGTTTTCTGATGAAAATGATTTCATGTAACAGAGAAAACTGTATGAATGCAAAGAGATTTCTTGCCTATGATAAAATATTTACTTGCCTCTGCCAACACAGCCGTTACTATATTTATCCTTCTAGCATCCCTTTGAGATAAGGAATACTAATACATACATTGTACACATGGAAAACAGAAGGATATGATGACCTACCTAATATCACACAGGAAGTAGGGGGAAGACAAGGAATGTCTGGGCATGAGGCTAAATGTTTTACAGCAGATGTGTGAAGTATAAAGTAAAATACTTTAATTATTAATGGAGACGACTTACAATGCTGCAGGATTCACAGGAATGGATTTCCTAGGGCCATTGTTCTGGTTTCCCAGTGTTTCACATGGTTTCCATGAAAGCACAGAGAACTTTTCTATCCCTGCATTTTCATTAATGCTCTGGCTCATCTCAGAGTGAAAAAAAAAAAAAGTTTAATTTAAACTCTGTTGAAGAACTATTGTTTTCCTCCATGCTGTCAGTTAGTTCAGGTATTTTCCTGTGTCTCAAAACATTATATCCTAGACAAACGATAAGCCCTCAGCTTTTATTTTGCCTGCTAGAACATGCAAAAAACTTTTGCTTCTTCTCAGAAAACAGGTTTTTCCACTGCCTTAATAATCCTTGTGACCCTTCCCTACATCTGTTCCAGTTTTACTGAACATTCCTGTCCACGGGTGACCAACACTACACAGTATTTCTGAGGCTGTACCACAGCCTTTATAATAGCCCTAGCATTTCCTCTTGAAATACCACTCCTAATGCATCTTAAGGCTGCATTGCCTTTTTCACTGCTGCATCATTTCTTAAAATAATTCTTTTTGTAACTCACAATACAGAGAAATATCAGTATGGAATCACTAGAATTGAAATATGGTTGGGTTTTAAGGAATTTCTTTGAAGGAGAGCGCACTGGACACATTTCATAGATTAACCGAGAAGTCTTTTTCAACTGAGAAGCATATGGAGATGTGAAAGAAAAGAGGAGATGGAAAGGGAGAATTGGTGAGTGTTACACACAAACTGAGCAGGAAGATGAGAACATAGGAGGAATGATTTCTTATGTGCAACAGCCGAAGGATGCAGGCTCCCTTTCCTGCTTGGAAGCTCTCTGAACAGAGAGGCTTGCCTGGCTCTCCTGAAAGGAGTCAGTTACGAGAGTGCTTTTTCAACAGCTTACTGTGAGAAATGACAGACACTAATCAAGCGAAAACATCAACTCCACCTGTTTGAGTAAGCATTATGCAGCAACACAGGTCTGAGTGAACCACCTTCTTCATCCTTCTCGCTCACTGTTCAGAAAGAACTGCACAGCTTGTAAGAGTAGCCCCTAACGCTGTCATCAGAACTGTGCTAGTATCAGGACAAACAGAAAAACTGAACAATTTTGTCACTTTAATATATAATAAAAATGAGATTGCAGTCTCCAATGTACTTAATTAAAAAACAGTTTTTCATACAGCCAACACAAAGAGCTGATAAAAAGCTAGAATCTGAGTTCTTTGGGAAATTCAGGATTTTCTTCCACGCTCCCCCTCCTTTTTTCTTTCTAAGCAAAAGGAAAACATTTCCTGTGACAAAAACAGTTCAACTTAATATCGTTATATACCTTCCTCTGAATGTGAAACCACTGCACTATCTTGCACAGAACTCAGATATGAAGTATACTTCATATTGTATATGTGTTAAATATACCTCAGTAAATACAAAATTATGTGTTCAACATTCTTGAAATGAAACTAGCAAGTTGCTGATTCGCTTCGACTCATATAAAGATTTCAGCAGCATCGGCATGTTTCTATGAAATATCTTTCAGCTTGACTTTCTGATTTTCAAGTAGAAAAGGTTGTATTGATTTTTTTTTTTTTTAAAGTTTTAATGAATGTCAACTGGCTTTTTCATAGAGAAAGTCTAGAAATTCTTAGTCAGTCAAAACCCTCATTGATTGCACCCTCTGATGTTAAAAATTATTCATTGCCACTATATTCCCAGAAAGGAAGATAATGTTGAAACATTAACAAATATGTACTGATTAATCATGTATCTTCTTAATATAGTATTTTCTTTTTCTCACAGAGACCATTTTCTGAAGAGTCTCCATTGAATGAAGGGAGTATCACATCTTGTATCCCTAATCATAAACTTCAATCATCTTGCTGTATATAGCTTTCAGGTCAAGGAGGGACAAGGCCATGTAAATGTAAGTGATTCTTAATGAGTTCTTTACCTATAGCTTTATTAAGGCACAAATAGCCATAAAATTACTCACTCTATTGATTTCAAATGCAACATATGACTTGAGTTATATCCAGACCCGAAAGAACAATGGTGGGGAGACAGAACATCTTCAGCCAGAGTAGTAATTATTACCAGAGTTATCTTCAAGAATCACCATCAAGTAACCAGCAACCATGTAGGAACAACTGCATGTAACCTGGGAACGTGCTTGCCGCTGCCCAAACCACAGCAGGACAGAGAACACCCAATGCTAGCCCTCCTTCTGCCCATAAACTCCCTCTGTATTTCACTTGAACAACGGGAGTGCAATTCTCCTGGTGCTCATAGATCATATTATAGTAAATCTGAAGTCAGCAGATTTGAAATTGTTCCTGTGGGTCTAGTAAGTGGTTGTCAGTCTCATCTCTAAGTGGGGCTGCTGCTGACTGTTTCAGAGAGGTGAAAAAAACCCTATGCATTATGCAGCTATTGAGAAACTTGCATACAAGGAAAATCTTTTTACACACCTGACCAGTCAGAAACTGCATTTTCTGACTGAAACTGACAATCCTACATAGCTTCTAAAATTCCAGGTATTATTTTGCATCCTTATCTCTTTCTCTATATATTGATTTCTGGCTGAACGTATATTCAACATTTTTTTTAACAATCACTAAACCAAAATCACCAATAAATAAAAAGACACCTTTTTCACCAACTAAAACTCCACAACTGTAGCACATCATTGCCTGGGTTTTGACAGCAGCACACTGTCTTTTAAGATAAAATATACATACAGACTATTATTTTCATAGAACCTCTGCAAGGTTTCTCTCTCTTAGCTCTGTTCACTAACTTATTTAATGTCTAATTGTTTCTACTCTAAGTCTCCTGCTTTCTGCAAAATCTGATGGCAAGAGGTTTTACAGGCTGTGAAACTTCTGAGCGTTTCCTACCAGTATGAATCACTCTACTTTTTGTTCACTTATGATTCCACATTGCACTACCTGAACTCCACAGCTTTGTTTTGTTCCTTGATGCTGTCTCCACTTTAAAATTCTTTCAGTGCAATTAAAGAACTATACAGAAATACTGCTAAGGGGTCTACTTATATCTATGATCTCTTCTTTGCAATACATGCATAATATATACAGTAATACCAAACCTTGCTATGTATGCATGCTGCTGCCTTTTTTTTTTTTCAACCTCAAAATGCATACTAACTACTACAGCAAAACTCAGTTTGCCTGTGGATACGTGAAGGTTAACCATGCAGTTAGTAAGGAATGAAACACTGAGAAACAGTTGTGCAACCAATTTGTGCAACAAATTTCAAATTGTGAGCAGGATTTTAATTACTTTGAGAAGTAACTTAGTTAATACTTGAAGAATTGCTTAAATTAAGGATACTAAGCTGCTTTCCATGCTTCATTAGTGGCTTGACTTCACTGAAAACTTCCTGAAACACCATAATCAATGACAGTAAAGTATCTGTGTTCTATGATGGTACAGCATTTTTGACAGAAAAGTATTATTACTTGAAAACTTTATGGCATGAAGCAGAAATTTATTGTATTCTTGCATTACAACTTTGTTAATAGACAAATTGCCTAATCACCACAAAAAACATGGGAACAACTTACAGTGCACCATAAAAAATGATGGATGAGGCAGAAACACCATTTAGATGAGAAAAGGCATTAAATGTGAAAGAAAGAAATTAAATTAAGAAAGTCTTGAAAATTGAAAGTAACTGTATCAATTTTGACCAAATAATTCAAATATGATTCTGTGAAATATTCCCTCATCAACATAACTAGTTTGGGGCTTAATTCTCATGAAAACCTGCTGTAAAAAGGAAACAGCAGATAATTTTCTTGTCAATGCATGAACAGTCAATGGCAAAAAGAGTAACCATCAAAAAAAGCCAGCTGTAGCAAGGGGAAAATGAAAACTCAGAGTAAATGCATGGGAGGGACTGTCTGTAAAATTGCTACACAAGTAACTAAGATGGTATCAGCATTTCCCTTATAAAACTATTTTTAAAGAATTTATATTACTTGACTGTTAAAATATGTTTTTAGGCAGAAAAAAAGGCACACTGTGCATGAGCAAATTTTTAAATTAAAAATGGCCTTCAAAATTGCTCCAGCAATTTTCTGCACACAATTGTTTCCATGTGAAAAGATCCACATGAAAACATCACATTTCTTGACCAGAAAAATAAAAAGGAGAATTTACAATGCATCATTCAGTCATCAGTAGCACGGTGAGCTTCAGCTCTTTCTGCTACAGATACAGCAAGGCCAAAGGTCTAGAAAAGACCAATACCAGGCACCAAACATTGGTATATTCCTCTCTGCATTTGCATATAAACAGAAGTGCAAAGTATGGAGTAAACTTGAAATCAACTAAGAGATTATTTAATAGAATCATAGACCAGAAACCACTATCTACAGTTGTGTACCCTGGCAAATATGCCATAAGCAAAAAACCCCAAAAATCATGCAGCTTTAGGTTTTGAATAGTTTTTCCAATAAATGCAAACTAAATCATATCAGCCGATTCCCTATCCCTAACTTCACGGTTTCGTCCTTGCATTTCCAGCTATTCCACTTTTTTAAAGCAGCTGGTATTTTGGAAGACAGAATCCCTGTTATAAACCACGGTGTGTGCACTAACAAAAACAGTATCATTACAAAAAATGTCATCACTTTTAAGTAATATAAACAGTTTTCTTAATCCAAAATGCCAAATCGGTTATCTACATTTTGTTAAACCAAAAAGTCTGTTTTAAAAATCAGCATGACACTAGGAATCCATGTCAATGAATTTCAAAGCAAAACAGAGTGAAGTTGCCAAACTTTTTCTAGTTTCAGTGGAAAAAACCACAAGCGCCAAGCAGCAAGCATTTTTCATTGCCCTAAATCCTCAGTCTCTGTGCAACACAGGTAAATAGATGAACTGAAAGTGGCAGATCATTTACTGATCTTCCTCAGCAATGTCTCTAACTGTGACAGAACAACTCTCTGTGGAATAAAATGCAAGAAATCTTGATAAAAGAATTTATGCATTCCTCCAGAAAGATTTCTCTACAACTAGAACTGTGCAGACATTTTTGTATACACACACCCACCTCATTTAAAAACGTTCATCAGCTCTTTGTTCTACACATGCGTTTCTCTTGAAATACTCATATTTAGGTAGTTTGTGCAGCACCCTCCCACAGACTTTGGGATGAAAGAACATAGGGTTTTCATTTTTAGGAGTTTGGACACCAGATAAGCTCTTCTGCATGCACATGGCTTGAGTGCAATCTACAGATGCTGAACCTTTGTGTTCTTCATAAAGAAACAGTTTTAGTTTAGAGAGATGGAGGTCTCCTGTATTATTACTCACTATGTGGTGCATGAAACAACTTTCAGCCAGGCCTGGAGGCTTACAGCACTGAGGGCTGTAGACACACAGATGAAAAAATAATGCTAGCCAATGACCAATTCTGACGCAAAGGTATTTGCTATTTGGAATTGAAATAGGGCTCATCATTTGAAACCTGCAAGCAACACCAGTTCACCTATGCCTGAGCCATTTAGGAAGTTTGAAATTCACATTAGAGTATTTTCTCTCATTCCTTTCAACTGTGTGTAACTAGTAATAACCAGTCATCTCTTGACTGATAGCTAATAATCCACTGCAGCCACAAACTCTTTCTATATGCACATAATTACTAATATGACCATTTAAATTACATTACTGTACATCACTGTTACAAAATTAGAGAGTCAGAGGTACATGTTAAAATAAAACAAAAAAACCCCAAGCCTAGTAATCCTGATTCAAAACCAAAACCCTCAGCCACCTCTCCTTTTTCTCTTTCACTAACATTTATTTAGTGATCAGTGCTACCTTAGCCTGGTTTTGCCTTTCAGCCATATCTACATTTTCCAACAAGGCTGCTTTGCAAGGGACTTCTCCCAAAGATGTTCTAGTACTAAATCCTTAAAACATGGTGGAAAAAAACAATATATAGAGCAACATTAGAGTTCTTTCGAACTGCATCACCAGTCTTTTCCAAAATGCAATTCTCTCCCTGTTGTTTGACACCAAGGTACGAATTAAAGCGAAAAGGAAAACTGCAATCTCTTTCAAATAATAATCCCCCACATACCCAGTTAATAGAAAATACTGAATGATCTGCTATTCTAATACTGTATAAAGAAACACAACAAATGTTTTGAAGAGCTAACAATGCTTCTTTGTCACTAGTTCATTAGATATGCAACTTCAGAAGTTTTCCATACCTAAATTACTGCAAGTCACTCAAAAACAGGGGGAAAAAAAGCCTAGATTTGACTGTAACGGCTCACTTCTCCTAGGAAAAGATCTTATAGCTGGTTAAAAAGAGTATCTAACTTCTAATTGTTCCTTAAAACTGTTAGAATATTATAAACAGGTTGCAGCTGTGGAAGAGAAGATCACACCTAGCAGGCATTACCTGAAGCCATAAGCCTAACCGATGTAGGAACTACTTTGAATAGGAGTCTAACAGCCAGCTCTGCAGGCATAGTAGATCTGACATCAACATCATGGGACCTTGCTTCCACTTGAAATTTCAATATTTACCTACAAAGCCATTTTAGTACTTGACTACCTAGGCACAGCTGATGAGAGGAAAATTAGAGAACATGTAAAGAAAGTCTAAGCACAAAGCTCTCTCTGCACATGAAGAACTGTTCATGTCTTCAGGTGTTCTCTGCCTTGCGTTGCAGCACAAGGGAAATGAAAGGTGAGGCCACTTCATACAGCCTGCAAAATGGGAAGTAGAGAAAACTAAGGGGGATCAAAGACTGGTCAGTGCCAAGGAACAGCTCAATTTGTTTCTTGGCCCCAGACTAGCTGGCCTTAACCATGGAAGCTTCTGCAAGCTCCAGGATTGTGGGGACTCCCATGGAAGATTAGATGCTACAAACTAAAATTTATGTGTCTGATGTTTCCAATTTCATGGGAAGCTGAAGCCTGGCAATTCACAGAGTTTTAATCACTTCTCAGACAACCTATCCTCCATAACCCTTCAGATCCTCCAGTGCCTGAGGTTTTAGCCTGACATACACTCCAGGCAGGAGTGTACTTTCCATTTCAAACCTGAAAAAGAAATTAATTAATCCCCAAATCTAAACCTCAAGGCCCCCACTCGTTCTTTGCACTATTTTAACCCAAGCAGTATTTTCTCCTAAAGGGACTTCTGATTCTCTGCTGTCAAGAAGGACAAAGGACAGACTAAAATAAAACCAAAATGAGCTATGGAAGAACTAATACAAAGATAAGTCACCTGCACCACAAACTGTATTGGATCTGCCTTTTCACCTCTCCAGCAGACCTGACTATTAATAAAACTCATTGCCCAGGAAGATTCTGGATTAACAGATAACACCTTACTAGAAGTAACAGCTCACTTCACATTGCTTGTAGCCTGATCTTAGACCAATTCAAGCACATTTTGTGGAAGGAGGCCGTAACTGTTTATATGTCAGTGACTGCTTATCCACCTAATTTTAGCATTTAACAATAATATCAATGTACAGATCAGCTCATTGTAAACGCACAGAAGGATTCTTCACAAACAATACTCAAACCATCAAGAACAGCTTAAAAAAAATAATTTCCTGCACTTTCCCTGTGAAGAATGTGTAGGAAACACTTCTTTCTAACCTAGCCATCTAGGGCTTAAATCAATTGTTGAAAAAAAAAATAAAATTGGCTGCTTCCAGTTCTTCTCATACGACAAAATACTTAAGCATTTGGAACCAAAATTTCACAATTGTACTTTCTAAGCTGACAACAATGGACATATGTACAAGTCATTCAAGAGTAGTACAAAGAACAATATAATTTTATAGCCATAGATTAACTATCCACAGGAGGTAGGCTTGGCTGGCTTTGTAACATGCTCCCCACTTAATACATATTGCTAGTTCTTTTCCAGGAAATATTGTGTCTGGGAAGAGAAGTTTGCTTCACTGTCTTAAAAGTGGTTTTCCTTTCTCGACTTTGAGATGCCAGTAAGGTAGAAATATTTTAAAGGAGTCTCTTCCTATTCAAAACACTGGCATACTTTTATTTCTAGTGTGAAAATAATGGCATTTTTTCCATGCTGTATTGTAGTCAGAGCACACTTCAGTATCATTGATAAACCAGTTGTGTTCAGAAATCCAAGTACTGAATCCTTGGCTATATCAAGATAATTCTTTTCAACAAAGAGGCAGGCTGTGGTTCAGCAAGAGACTGAATCTGGCCCAGGAACGGTAGGAGCTACCTTCTGATCCAGAGTATTTTCCTAATATACAAGTCCTAAGCAGCCAGCTCAGAGCTGATCAATAACATAAGCCTTCCCCCTTGAAGTATACAAATACACTCATTGCTCATTGGGACTATTCCCATGTATAAATGTCTGTAGAACAAACAGTACAATTTGTATTAAAGTACTTGACCCAGCACATCCATGAACACCTGAGCTCAACATAAAAAAAAAGACCTGCTAATGCAGGCACTGATGGAGAGAAAGAAATAGGCAGTGGGTTTTGTAGATACACACAATGCAAAGACCTATCTTTTTTAAATTCCAGCCTCTACACTGAAAGAAGCAAAACCCACCAAAGGCTGTGCTTTCCATTAAAGCCACAGCTCTCTTAGTCTATTCATCCAACGGGCTGCAGCACTAGAATCAAAGGTATAGGATGTTGTATCCTTCTTAATCCCAATGTATCACTGTCCCATCTAGTCCTCATCTCAGTGTTACAAAGTGCTAAACTACTGGGGAGATTCATGCTCTCTTCTAAATTCTTTTTTTTGGGGGGAGCCATATGATGACATGATTTTGGGATGACACATCTCTCCTTAAAATTCCACCCTTCCTTAACAGAAATTCAGCTTGTAAGGCTATTACACCTTCGGTAACTAAAGTCTTTAAGTATTTCCAATTAATAATTAAATAGGAGTTGCGACTAATTCATCTAAATTTTATCTGGTTTAATCATATATGCATAATGCATTACAGGATTACAGGATGGCCACTTTCACTACTAAAAAATAGTTTTGAAAAATTCCTACTATGGATAAATTTAAGTCTGTCCATTAAATTGCTGTTAACATTTAAACTTTCTCTGTAAGGAATATAGATGGCACTCGGTGTTTTAAAGACAATTACTCAGCTTACAGGCCTCTTGCTTTAATTGCTGTTGGTATTTTTACATACTTTCTTCATCAACCAAATTTTCAAGCCAGTGATGTCACTGTAATAATTTCTGTTCAGCTTGGATATTTTACATTATTTATCCAGTTGCATAGCTGCCGTAGATTTTAATTGTTTGGCCATTTTTGGAACTCCATCCCCTGTAAAATTTTGTCCCCTACTTTCAGGGTGGTTTCCAGCCAGCTACTGTGGTATTGTTCAGAGGGTAGTTTGTAGTCATATAGCATTTCTTTGTGCAAGTAACTTGACTGTGGGGTGACATCCAAAGAGTGGTTTCTCTGAGCACACTGGCTCACAGCACCTTTTCCCTTGGTGACTCAGATAGCAATCACTGTTGCAGCAGAGGCTCCATGACTGAAAACACCAGTAGCAGCCTTGCATTGGAGTGTGTCTGCTAAGAGTCGTCGGTTTATTAATTGATCAAAATAGCTCCCCTAACTTAAGTTCCAGGAAGCACTTTGCACTGTGCTCAATTTTAAGTCCAGCAGCAGCTTCATGTGTCCAAAACTTGGATGTTTTCGTGGACTGGAGTCCTTGACAGATACAACCAAGTTTGAAAGACTTGCTTTTAACTGGTGGTCCCAGAAATCCTACTCACTTCCCAATGATCTGTATCAGCATACCATGGAGTAATAAAGGAAGTAATATATTGCTTTGCTATTTTCCCATGGGATGTAGCAAATAATTATTATTTATAATTGCTAATAATCAATTGCAGAAGCCTCTCTTTTATTGCTGCTGTCTCCATTTTCTGTTAAAATGCCCTTTTTGGGTTGTTTGTTTGTTTTTTCTAAGTCTGAGGGAGCAAAGCAGAACATGTTGGTAACATTTTGAAAACTGTCTTTTTCATCTGAAGTGACAAAGACCTTTGCCCCAGGGCACCAGCAGAAAACAGCAAAACTCTGTACCTAAGTTAATAAGTAAGAGCAAAACAACTAAAACCTTGGGATTTACCACTTTTTCCAGTTGTGATTTTCCAGAGTCCCTGTTCATCAGTATTTATTATTTACCTTTTAGCTTCACAGTGTTTCCTTTTCACTTGGGATATGGGTTATTGCTTTGCAAATTGTATATTAATATTGCTTACCTACAAATACTTTAGGTACAATCCCAGGGGCAGCACTGTATGCATTTTAATGAACATTTGAACTTTTAAAATTCAGTAGCATTTATTTTAACCAAAACTAAAAGACAGAGTTGAATTCCAAGGTTTGTGATCAATTTACATCTATTTATACTTCAAGAGAGACTGAAGTAGGGCAAAATTTACTCCTGTGCAGAGGACTCAAGCTAAACTTGTGTTTCATTTAAAACCTCCCAACAACAGATCTTATATGCTTGAAAAAGTTACTCATGACACATGCCATGAAGAGAAAATAATAGTGCTAGATAGAGAGGAGCAAAACCAATGCATCTAAAATACTAATGTCTGCTTCAAAAATTTGGGACTGCAAGAACTTTTGAAGAAACCTGGCAGGCTATAAAACAAGCAGTTGTTCTCTCTTTGGATATTAGTAAGATGTCATGAGCGAATTAGAAGAGCTAAAGTATTCTCAGATGTTTGCAGTGATCACTCCCCAGTTGAGTGTTTGGAAAATCCAATGAGTAGAATTTCCCATAAACAAAAGGATTTTAGAAAGTCAGTTCTGGGATGTCCTTGGCTCAGTTTGCTGGAACAGATAGGAATAGGTTGACGAATATAGCCAATGAGGATTGTCCTTGGAAATATTTGTGCTAATATGCCAAGGGTGAAAATAAAGTAAAAAAGTAAAGTTACAATGCGAGAAGTGGTAGAGTAAGGAAATCTGGAACTGGGATTGCCTGAACATTTTCACTCTTATCCTGTTACAACTCATCATGGTAGAACATGTGGTATAAAACCTGATATCAGACACTAATTCCAGAACCAAACCAAAGTTTGAATGCTCCCAACCAAGCTATACAGAAGTGTGTGAACCTCCCATTTCCTCACATAAATGGTCTTACTAGCCTCACTCCAATACTTTTGTGGAGTGGTAACAGAACACATGGGTATCAGTCTGTCTTTTACATAGAGATCCTTCTCCAGTTCCTGGTGGTCACAAAAGCTGGTTCAGCTTTTTTACTTTCACAAAAATTAAAGGAAAAAAAAAAAAAAAAAAGGATATTGACATTCCAGGAAAGCGTGTCTATGAGATAGCATGCAAAGTTTTGAAGATAACAACTGTAATCAGTAGTGAGAAGTAGAAGGCCAAAACACTAGAAAAAAAAAAAGTAGTGAGTTTCTTACCTTTCTGTCATGATTTGATTAGCAGCAACAAGATCCAGGTTTTATTTCTGGCTCTTTTCTCAGAAACCTAGGAAAATTAAACCAAACTGCTTGAGTGTTCAATGAATGGTACTTTCATCCTTGCCAGCAAATGAAAAAGCATAACTTCACTGGACAAACAAAGGAGAAAAAAATTAAATAAAAACCCCAAACAGCTGGTCCCCCCCCCCTCCAAGTATAATGCTAATTAGTTAAATCATTGTTCATTCACAATGAGTTATTGGTTAGGAAATCGGTCCTTCTTGACCAAAACCTTTCTCCCAAGCTCCTTTAACCTAGAAGGTCTTGCATCCCCAACCTGCAAGCATTAGATTTTAGATTAGATTAGTTCAATTGCATCACAGTGACCACAGTTAGGTACTAGATTTCTAAGATTTTACTGATTCATGACAAGCATATAATATTATCAGGTTTACACCTTTTATTTTTTCCCCTCTTTTTTAAAATGAAAAATATCCCCCAAAATGCAAAAGAAAATAAAAAGTGAAAGTGATTTAGACCTCTCTTTCTACCATCGCCAAGAACATTCCTTTCCCTCTGACCATCTGCTCTCTGGAAAGGGCTCCTCACATCTTTTGGGCCTTAGCTGTCAGGGCTTTCTGCATTTGAGAAAGGGTTTGTGGCTGTACCTGCACACGAGGCCTCTTAGTTGGAAACAATCACAAAAGTTTCCATTTATGAAAAGACTTTTTTCTAAAGCTGCAAACAGAAAACATAACAAATCCATGCAATCACAGCTAATGCTGCAGAAGGTCAGTGCTAAGCAGCATATAGAGCTCCTCAGTAAGGATTAATTACTGACCATCAGTTTGCTTTAAACCATAATCTACTCCTACCACTGACCCAGGAGTCTTCCTTTATCCAGCAGCTTTCTCTTTGGGTTTGGACATCAGAGCCATGATGAGTGCAATACAGCTGTCCTTAAATCACTCTGTCAGAGTGCTTAGCATGTGAACAGCTATGTACAAAACACACTAACATGGTTTGTCTGTAGAGCTCAGCTTATTTCAGTTTTCGCTCTCTGGATGTCCCAACACTCAAGATGACTCCTGCAAGGAAAGGCTCAAGCTCACAAACAAGCACTGCAAGGCAGTGTAGCAAGATCAACACTATCATTATGCCTGTCTAGCTTGCCAACACATTCAGAAAGATTCTTCAAAGCATCTACTCATCTTTTACAGAGCCAACTACACAACCACTGCAGCAATGAGTACCTACCCAGAAGAGTAATCCCCTGCACCATGGCAAAACCCCATACCAGAGCCAGACACAGCTGTAAAAGCAGGCGAAACAGAAACCAGGGGTTGTGCTCCTGCTGCTGAGAAGTAGCCTGGGTGGATCAACGTGCCCTAAGGCCATTGCTCTTTTGTGGACAAACCAGCCTGCCTTTATGAGATCTTGCTTGTTGAATATTGTACAAAAAGAAACCGAGCAAAATTCACAGAATCTTAAAATAACTTAGGCTAAAAGAGACCTCTTGTCCACTCCATGCTCAAAACTGGGCTGACATAGATCAGGTTCAGGCCACAGAGAGACCTGAACACCAGGCACCACATGCATATATATCCCTGTGATATTTTGGATCATGTAACTACAACATCCATAGCAAGTTGATAAACAGAGGGGGAAAAGGAAGAAACTACAAAGAGGAATATTGTGTTCACTCCAAATTCAGACCCATGTTTCCTACTAACCACAGCAGAAATATATACTGTGGGTTCACTGCATCCAATGCTGTTAAATACCAAACACATCTACAGAAGTCACTGAGGTCTGTTTGCATTATACATTTTGGCCTTGCTGATATTTAGCCCATCAGAATTCAGCAGATATGAAAGTAGAAAAGAAAGCATCTGTAAATGCATGGCATTTAAAGACAGCCAGCTGGAGCCTATTTACAGTGCTCAAAAACATCAGAGTATTTGCTATGTCACACTCCAGGATGGGACGCAAGCACCATATTTGGCAGAGTTTGGGTTAGCAATTGGTGTTTTTATTTATTTGGCTTTAGCTGAGACTTTGGAAACCTCACTTCAAATGAGGGTTCTCCTTTCATGAACTTAACGTGTTGGTTGAAAAGGTAAGACAACAAAGAATGATCCTCTCCAGTCTCAGCTGGGAGCTGGAGAGAGTGGTTGAGAAGGAAGAGATAAGCAGAGTTTCCTACTTGCTTCCAGAACCACCGCAAAATAAGCATCCTGCTCAGTCTCATGGATAACTTTGTTTTCAAATAGGTTAGCCAAAAAGATTTATCTGCATGCTTTCATCTCTTCTCCCCCAAAAGAAATACCACAACTTTACCAAAGATAGAATGAGGCAAAGATGCTGAACATATGGATACTAAAGGAAATGACTTCTCTAGCAATGACCACATAAGAACTCTCAGAATTTCCTTTTCTAGCTCATGACTTTTTAGTGGTTTGGATGACCTTGATAGGAAAAGCAAATATTAAGAATCTGATCTGAATTTTCTATGACATAGACAGGAAATGCCAAACAATTCCTTCCATTTGCCATAGCATCAATAGCACACAATAGCAGCAAGCACCCATTTATATATGCAGCCAGTACATAGCCTGAATATGTACCTGAAGATGATAAAAGAGTTTCTTAGATAAAGTTTTCTTCAATGTGCAAAAATACTGTCATCATCACAGAGCCAGATAGTGAATAACCATTAATTTCAGTAGACATATCCATTCTGGGACCTTACATGACCCCTTTATCGAAATTCGGGAAGACTTAACAGTTTTCAAAGTATTTTTGCCCTGCAAAATGAAGAAATACATAAAGCAGAGGTAGCAAGGGTCAGATCCAAGCATTTTTGTGTTCCTGTGTGACCTATTCTAGGCGATTCTACTCTGGTGAGGGGATTTGATTATATGATCTTTTGAGGTGATCCCTTCCAACCCCTAACGTTATGTGATATCTACCGTCAGTAAAGTCTGAGCACTGACAGGAAGTTTTAAGCTTTTTGCCAGGACAAAACAACAGTGAAGCTCTGACAGCACAGACAGCTTGAGCTAAGGGTCTCTTAGCCCAAAAGAAGACACTGGCAAAGATACACACACAAACACACATATATACACCACATATATATAGAGATATTCTTTAGCTGGAAATGGACATACATGTTTCATCTGCCTTGACTATGAAGTCCAGCAGACTGCATAGAGTCCCCCAACACTGATATTTGTTATCACGTAAGTAAACTCAACATAGTAAGTAATTAGTACCTTATTATTTCACAATCTTCTCTGAAACACATTCAAACCCAGGTACCACTGTGATCTCCTCCCTCCCCAAACACAGCATGGCAGAGATACAGGAAAGTACCAATATTCAGATGTGCTAACCTCACTCAGGACAACTCCAACTCACACTATCAACAGTTTCACTAAAAAATAAAATTTTCCTGGTCCATAAAAATACAGGAACTTGTTTAGCTAAACTATCATGCAACTTTCACTTGTTTCTGTGTGTTTGCTGTTGTAAAAACTCTCCAGCGTTGGTGTGCTGGGAGAAACCCATCTACAGCAAATAGTGCAGCTCTGATTCCTTGTTACTGTTTACATTTAATGTTGTTTCCCTGGGCTTTTGCTTTGCATTAGCTAATTAAATGCTTTTAATAATAATTTGGTCACGGGTAAGAAAGAACTAATTTCTGAAGGAGATTCTCCCTCTTTGTATCTATATTTACTGCACATTGTGTGAACATTTTCTCCCTAAGTAATAGAGAGCCAGAAAATCATCTGTCAGGAGATGATGGATGATGAAGTCTGCTACTTAGGCCTCAGGGCCTGGCCCTCTTGCTATACTTGACTTAGCCTTCAGTAGGCACTAAGTGCTCTGTCAGATTCATGCCAAGGGAAAAGCATATGCCTGTAACTCCCTGAAGTGTGGGAACCAGAATAAACAGAGACATTTTTAATGTTACCACACATTTTAAACCTGCTGTGTCACTTTCCTGTAAGCTTTGTCCACATTTTTGCAATATATACAGTCACAGTGGGTTTGTGGCTCTGTCCATCACTGCTGTTCTTTGTTGTACCCTAACCAAAAAAACAAATGACCAAAGGAATGCACAGAATACATGACCACATGGCCGATTCTGACACTGTTAGCAGAACAGAGATGAGTTCTCGGGGGTTTCCTCTCTCCCTTGCCCCTGTCAATGCTTTTGTTGGTTTGTTGCAATAAGGCTTTTCTCATCCCACTCAGGTTTTTTTTCCAGAGTCCCTTTGGATGCTGTATCACCACGCATAGGTATGTTACCACTATATGTTACCACATATAGTTCAAATCCTCTTTTTTTCCAATCGCAAAATTTCTATCAATCACTAACTTACACTGCTTGGCTTGGATGGACTGCATCAGGACTCTCAAAAGCTCAAGCCTTTCTATTATGAGCCCCAAGTCCCACAGGTCCAAGGTCAAATGACAGTTTAAAAAATCATGCCAATCATAAAAATGTGCTTTAGAAAACCACAGTTATTTCACATGGCCTAACTACAAAACATAACTAGGCTTTAAAAACTCTTTTCTTAACACAGAATGGGTCAAATGCAGCCATGATGGAATTTCCATTCCCTCAGCCAGGAATATTGCTCTACCTCCTTCTCTTTCATCACTATCTTCTTACTACAAAATATTTATATCATGGTAAACTATCAAAAGGTTTGATTCCTTGTTTAGATGTCAAGAGAAAATGCCATAAAAATTAATAGCAGTTCCAATCACACAAAATAATACTGAGGTGTTTTTTCCTCTTGTGGAGACAGTATCTTTACCCATAGATACCAGTACATAAGCTTCACAGAAAACTCCAGATTAGATGTCACTTCAGTTCAAAGTAGATATTCCCCAGTCCTCCTTTACCACTATATAATCTCTGAGGAAAGTGCTTACCAGCATTTTACTCCCTTCTTGTACCTTCTCACAACTAGCACAATTCACTGAGGTCTAACAGGCCCTAAACAGCTGCATTTACATTTTTTGATCGGTCACCCTGAAGGCATCAGCAGGGCTCCTGCACGCCAAAAGGTACACAGTAAGGCATGCACTATAAGGTGTTGAAAAATGGGATATATTTAGGCTAGAGTCACCATCAGAGCTCATGCAAATTCCAAACGTCTTTGGCTTTGACATGAATATTTGTCAGAGCATGATGCCCATTCGTGAAAAATAGCTTTCTCTAATCATATAAGGATTGCCATTTGCAACCTTCACACTGAACTAATTTTAGGTTATTAGATGAGGATCCACTCCTCAGCAGTATTACTAAGGATTTGTTTTTTTACAATGCACATTAATACAGGAGGCTATCCAAAGGTCCATTCATTTCACTTTACAGAGGGGTTTAGCTAACAGCTATGAGCCTGACTTGTTTTTTACATCAATGAATCCATCCCAGCACCACTCCAGGCTTCCCTACAAAATATGCCCATCATTCAACAGCTGCAGAACAGTTTAAATGCTCTTATCTGCACACTTGAAATCCCTCAGGGCAAACTGTTCCCCGAGATGATCTTTACCCTTCTTTTGAATCTAATGCACTGAGACCTAAAAAGGTATTACAGCCAGAGACTGGTGTGTCTAGAGTAATAATTACCAGTTCAGCAAATAAGCTTCTCATTGTGAGCACTGCTAGGGCTACATACAAGCCAAGACGAACCTGGAATCATTGTGTCAGCAACTCTCAAACGCTCTCTTAAATGCTATCAGGTTTAATAACTCTGACAACAGAGTATACTTTGTGTTCCTTTGAAATTGATGGAACAAGTCAATTTTTCCAGGTTTGTAGGTATAACATTTACTACATTATAATAAGAAAATAGTTATTTAAAAGCATGAAATGAAATAATGTAGTATACATTTAAAGGTCAATAACTGCATGAGTTTCCTTATAGTATATTTTATCTGAGAAGTACTAGAAGATGCAGGAGCTCTGGCACCATACATGTACAGCTGCACAGTGACTGTTCCCTGCTGTACCTTGGACAAGGAACTACCTACTGTTACAGAACGGCCCTGCTTCACCCAAGCCTCTTAGAGAAACTCCTTCACCTATTAAAAATGGTCACTTACACCCTTTAAATAGCTTCCACTCTATGTGTTACATTTAGATGGAACTTTTGTAGCTGCAATGGCAAGGTCAGATTGAAATACAGTGATTCTCTGCATTATGTATTTGTTAGAACTTCCATCAGATCAGTTTTACCCCCTTCAACCCCAGGTTTTCTGCAAATATGGAAGGTCAAGATGTTCTTTACACAGGAAGAGAGGCTGTGTTAACTAATGTTGCCAAACAGGTACAGCAGAAACAGTCAACAAATAAAAGCAATGAGAAAATACCCAGATGAAGCAGAGACTTCTCTGCAAGACTGGAAAGAACTCTGATTGAAGTTTTGGCTTTTAAAGGCATTTTTATGTCTCGGCATTATAACATTTTTCTTTCTTCCTAAATATCTTTTAAAAATACTTTAACTACACAGTCAATAACAAATATTGCTGTTTGTTTGTCTAAAATGTTCTCTCTATGGGCCTCATTCCACATTCTAGTCTCTTCACTTAAACTGAGAGTAGGTATTTAGGAGGATTTAAGCAGGATTTATTTTTTTTTTAGCAACAATCTTCCTGGATCCACACGCAACAGAATATATACACATGGGCATCAAGTCTGTTTTGTAAACACCTTTCACTTGGTAATAATTGTGAGTAGTTTTCCAAATTCATAACACAAACTTCAATATTTTAGCACACTGAAACACATATTTAATGAAACAGACCTAAGTTTCACAGACCTCAGAAATCTTAATTAATGTTTCTGCCTTATCTGTGCATGTATACATAGATACTGCGTGTGGAGACCTATATAAATCATTTGACATCTGTGGAATGCTTCAATAGAAAGTAATTGGGATGAGTATGGACAACCTTATACCTTCAGGCTATGAATCATCTTTTGAGCATTATATTCAGCTGGCTTAAACAATATATAAAAGATATCTGGAGAAGACTCTTACAGTATTCTCATCAGATATATTTAACACAGCAGAGAATCACTACCACAACACACAAATCCAGGTGGTTAATGATCAATGTTGTGAAATTGGCACAAGTATGAAAAGCACAGCTGTGATTAGAGCATCATTATCTTAAGCAAGAAATCCATTTCAGAGCTATAATTCCTTCCTATGAGCGACAAGAATATAATTTTATTATTTTCCACTCACCTTAATTCTGCAAAATCTGTAGAGCTATAAAACAGTGCTTTGGATTCTAGCCTGACTCAGAGTTGTAAACGAATTTTTTGTAACTGATGGAATAACAATGAGTTCTTCTGAAGAACCTAGCTTTAATTCTGGATCTCTGATGGACCTGGCAGCAAACACACTTATTATTTATTACTGGATACATATGGTATGAGAGTACTTGGAAGAAGCAGGGATGCCAGTGATATTTGTAAGTTACAGAACTGATCTCCATGAAGATTTTATATCTAAAGGATTTCAGCACTTCAGAAAGACACCACAGTATAAGAAAATAATTCTACTAGTGTATGAATGCAATGAAACTTGGATGCACGGGTGACTTGCTGAACTGGTTTGCACTGTATTCTGCATAGACATCCATAGAAACACACATGCATACCATATGTATATTCACATTTTCAGATCACAGCCTGTTACCATTTGAATATGACTGTAAAATTGCACAAGAGCCATAATGCCAAAACTGGCTCAAGGGAGGCAGATATGTGGCTACAGATATATAAATCTCCTCTCACCAGAAGGAGAATTTTCTGACACAGAAGGAAAAAAACAAATGACCCAACCAAAGTCCAGTTCTATTCTATGTGAAGAATCCGTTCTGATTGAAATGCATTACATAAAGCCAAAAAACCCCAAAAATTAAAGATTTGTTATTATGACTTTTAAAACTTTTTAAAAAGTTTCTATTTCTTTTCCCTCCTTTCTAAATTCTGAATACAAAAGGCCAGATAAATCTCATCCAAAGATATTCCAATATTTAAAAAACACAGCCTGTATCATCTGCAAAGCCCAGAAACTAATATTGGAATCTACTTCTGAGAAAATTAGTGTCCACTTTTAACCACCTTTTTATATTTGGAATGTTTAATGTAAAGAATGTAAGACTGTAGACAAGATGAATTTTCTATTATCTTGAGTCATAAAATTAAACCACTGCTCCACATTCACAAAATGGTTAAATAGTATTCATAAATTAAAGTAATGAGAGTCTAATAATTTAGATTGTCCTAAAACAATACTAAAAGTGAGTAATAATAAAAATACTCCATCTGGACTTCTCAATTAAAATCTACTGCAATGTATAGGAAAAAAAAAAGAAAATGGAAAAAAATATAGTCAAATATAATCCTTCTCTCTGACTAAAACCAATTCAACTCTGCCATGTGCTCTGCCCATGAGAGAGAATCTGCACTGGATTACACAGCACTATTGAGACTTCTTTAAATAGGTATTTTAAAAAGTCATGATCCCCTTTTCCACTAGATGTTCTCTGTAAACATTTGGGAAATGAGTTACTCAGCAGCCACAGAACATAAGAAGAAAAAAGCACTCATGACTGGGGAAAAAAATAGCTGTATTTCTTGAAAGAGATGAGATGGCTTTCTGTAATATGAAAGTACAGCTTAAAAGATATGTTAGATCCATGGAGATCTATTGCATAAGGATAAAATTCACTCTCTGTGTAAAGAATCAGCACAAGATTTACCCAGTGATTAGCCATGGTTAAGTGGTATTTTACAGATTTAGGTAGGACATAGCTGAATAATAGCATGTTATGCTGGCCCTCTTTTATTAGTATTTGTTTTACCAGATGGAGCTAACTCAGGGTATCAGTACCTGAGTTACACCTCCTGAATTGGCCAAAGTGTGAATAACTGGACTGCAAAATAACCCTTTCTAGACCTACTTTATCACTTCAGTCTCTCAGTAACAATATTTAGAGTTCCCAAAGTGTATTTCACAATTCTTTTAATAAGCTCAAGTCCCTGAAGCAGGTTTTCCAGCCACTTGTGGGACCTTAGCATAAAGAGAAAACTCTAGGAGTAGTTAGGCTACCTTCTGTCCCCAAGCCACCAATATTTAGGAAGTAAGATACCAAAAGAATACGTAGCCTACAATCTGAGAGAGGCTTCCCAGAGAAGCAGTGTCAGCCTGTCAGTGTCCAAGAGGCATTTGGGCAATGCCCTTTACATGCCCTTAACTTTTGGTCAGCCCTGAACGCGCAGGCAGTTGGACTAGATGACCATCAAAGGTCCATTAGAACTGAAATACTCTACTCTTCTAAACTTTCCTTTTTCCACTTTTACCAAGTGCAACCTAAACATACCAGTGTGCAAGACTCAAAAGATTTTCCAAGCATTTTCCAACAAGTATTCATGCAAGTTGCTTGAATTATAACCCATTAAAAAAGCAGTAGATGGAGGAGACTACAATGGACTCTTGGAGTTACAATAGCTTGCAAGTGACTTAGAAATCACTTAAGTACTGAGACTTCTAGCAACAAGGCAGTTGTGTCTGTAGCAGTGCAAGTGTAATGGCATCATTCCAAAGGCCACCATTCAACATGAGCCAGAGTATTCCCCGGGCTCTGCTCATTTCCCTAAACTGTCATGTCAATAAGGAGATGAAACATGGGAGTGCTACAAGAAGAAAAAGCCTTGCTTTCTGAACTCTACAGTTAAAGTGGAGTTCATCTGGAGCAAAGATATTCCACACAGAAGTAAGCTGGACTGGTTTATTAACTCAGGAAATTGCTGTTCTCAAACTAGAAATCCCAAGCCAAATAAATCTCTAGTCAAATTTTACTGTTTCTGTACCTTCTACGAATTCTCAACAGGAGAATTAGAGGAACTGTTCCTTGTCCTCTATCCTTTCTTTCCTACTAGCAAGATAGAAATGAGACAGAAACTGCAAATTAATTATAGAAAATATTATTTCCCTGAGAAATTCAAGCCTCATTAAAATATCTCAATTCTCATCAACTTTATAATCCAGTAACATTTGTTTTGAGACTTTGTCTCTTCCCCAAAACAGAGAGGGTGCCAGTAAACTGCGTTCAAAGTCTGTGTTAATCAAAATAACTTGGAGTTCAGCAATTACTAAAGTGAGTTAATAAACATGGAATCTGCGACATATACAAAAAATGATGTAATTTGTTTGACATGCCTAGTGGTCCAGGGTATTAATTAGAGGCCTGACAAGTTTAAGGGAGGTTTTCTCTAAACATAGGAAAGCTCAGATCAGGAAACATTTACACAGACAATATGGTACTCACAGCCTGCAACAGGAACAGTGACTGTTGGATGAACAAGTTTTATAACTACTGAGTCATGCCCTGTCTGCGGATCTTTAAGTCAAGAGCCCTGAATTGTATCTATAAAAATGAGGGTTAGAGGCAAATATCTAGATTCAGTCTGTAAGTTGGACAGAAAATAATTTCTTGTGTTTTGATTTTGCAGATACTAATCATGCCTTAGGTTTCAGATGTGAAAACATATAGATCGCTTCAGTAGGCACTTTCACTCCCCTCTTCTCCCCATTTCGCCCTCTCCTCCTCTGTGGGTGGGGTAAAGTTAAAGCACACTCAAGAATTTGAAACTAAAGCTTCAAGACATCTTCAAATAAGGAAAAAGAAGCTAAAAAATTTAATTATGATGAACAATGGATTTATTGCAGCAAGTTTTCCTCATAGCAGAATATTGGGAAAACAGATCTTCATAATTATTGACACTTGTGCTGGAGCAAATCTAAGCCAAGTCATTAGGCTGCTTAACCACAGAGACATGATTAGAATCTGGTCATGTTTTGCTTTTGGAAATAAAGGTGAGGCGGAAAATGGAATTTATGCCTGGATGTTCCACAAGAAACAATCTAACATTTCTTTTTAATTTTTGAGTTTAGGAGGAGGAAATGGAAGACATTTTTCTGTGGTGATGAAAACCTAAACTGAATCTATTATTCTGCAATTAAACATCTGAAACTTTTCTTCGTTATCCTTACAATATGAATGTTAAGAAAACACTCAAAAGTAGGATACTAGGAAACAGCAATTTCCAATAAAAAGCTCTCCAGATCTTCAGCATGGCAACTTACAGAGAAAAAGGCCAAAGCTGCAGTACCTTAAAAAAAGTCAACTCATCAAAAAGATGAAAAGCAAGACATCTAAACCAAAACCCAAAAGCTTTCTAGGCACCAAAAGTGAAATTAGTCATGCCAGAGGCCAAAAAAACCCCCACCAAATGTTTCCCAATATCACTGTTCTTAATTGGGATAAAAACAGTTTAGTTTAACTGTGCTAAGCTAATAATCTTTCTTCAGGCCATCTTCTGCCTTTATGGCTCCATCTTGTTCCAATTTTGGTTTCATCCGTTCCCATTTCCAAACAAGCATAACTTTCATATAGGCTTGCCATCCACCAGATCCCATCTGTCTGTGACCTTGAATAAACAAGAGGCCTTTGATGTTCTCATGCATTTCAAACCACTTTGTCATTTCCAGTGCTATATGAGCCACACTGTAGTGACATGCAGTCATTACTGGTTTGTGGAAGTGCCTTCCTGCTTCTTCTCTTGATGTAAGTTTACCATAGAACAAATTTACTGTAATCTTTGTGTTAACTCATGCTTCCCTATGGAGTGAGAAAGAGGTCAGCCCAACAGCAATGGAAGGCTGAAAATAGAAAAGCTGTACATACAGCACCCCAACAACCAAAACCCAAGGTCTGCCTCTAGCAGAAGAAAACCAAATCACACAAACCCTATCCAACAAATCAACTGGGGATCAGAAGAACAACTTCTGAAAACAAATACGACGAGGCATTTGTTAACTGATGGACAGATTTACACACCCCACACAGCAGCTTTGTTGTGGCTTTGTGTGTTCATCCTGTTACATTTCAAGGCTGCTGTTCAAGGCTGTTGGGTTTTGGCACTGTCAAAATGAAACAGAGATTCCGTGGTATCATATGTCAAGCAGCTGAAGCAAAGGATTCCCAGTCTGACATGTTTGCCTGGAGGGACTATTAAACCCAATGGAGCAGGAGAAGGTGGGTGGGCCAGCACAGGGTGCTTTTGCTCTTGCCCCATCATCTCAGCAAACCTGAATGCGCTTCTGAAGTCTGGATATTTCTGTCCCCACCAAATGCAGGAAAGAGTTCATCTTCTCCTTTAAGACAAAAACAAAAAACCAAAACCCACAAAGCAAACCCCTTCAGCAATTATTTTTTAATGTAAATGCATGTTTATTTCATGCCCTCAAGCCTTTTAGTCCTGCTTGTTTGTGACAAACATTCCACAATGGACTCTTTAAAGTCTGGCATATGTGGCAGTGCTAAAAAACGTACAGCAGAAGACATAAGACAATTAAAATGAAAGAAGACAACAACATGCCACTAATGGTTTTAAATTATTACATTGTAGACTACTTACTGGTACATCTTGGAAGAGCTATCTCCACAGCTCCAAACAAACCTGTGCTCCATCAATAAACTAATCTTTATCATGTAATACATTGTTTTTCTGTTAGAAGGGTTGTTTGCGTTATACACTCCAGCATCTTGTAACTATGGAGAAAGAAGTGACACAGCTACACACCAACTAGCTCAGGTCTCCGCTTTAACATATGATGGATGTTCATGGTCTGCATCTTCAGTCAATGTCCACTGAAGAGAAACCGTTACCTGACTTCTAAGATTAACCTGTCCTTTATAACCGCAGCAAGACAACCTGCGTGCACCAGGGTGTCCAGACTGCAGGCACTTGAAGTAACTTACAGAATAACCCATTTTTTTGAGCTATCTGACTGAAATAACAGCCAAGATGCACTGTGAACTAGCTCACCCTGGAAGATGCAAGCTGAAGCCACTCATGAGCAAGTTGGTTCTCTGTGCTGCCTTAGGTGTTTTGCCATGCTTTCATTTTCCTGTGTAGTCCCAGTCCAACTGAGTGCCTTGAACAGACATTTTGAAAATGTAATCTAGGCACCTGAGTGATGAAGGTAGAAGCTACCTATACAAAGACAAATGCAGAAGAAAAATAAAAAAACCTTTTTTTCTAACTCAGCAAGGAATAGCAGTCAGTTGTGACTAGCTTGCTCCACAGTACAAAATGCAGAGAGGTTTCAATATCTGTTCTTCTTTTTGAGTTCATTTAGGTTTTGGGGTTGGGTTTTTTTTGTTGTTTGTTTTTTTGTTTTTTTGGTTTTTTTTTTTTTGTAAAAAAGCGAAAAGAAACACAGGAATATTCCATAATAACCTATTGCCAAGTAGCTATGTACACTTTGGGGATGTAAGAAACTGGGGTTCAAGTCCTGTCTCCTCCATGCCCCCCACGCTCTTGTCATTCCTGTTACTAGCTATTACTGTGTAGCTCACTGCCCTACATACAAATTGCAAAGTTAATACTTTCAAACAAAGATTCTTTAAACATCAGATTTCATTCATGTGCTGCTCTAGTTGGATTTAATAGATATCACCTCTGAAAAGCTTAATTTTTGAAAGATACTTGAAGAAGTGTATCTTCTGCTTTTAAGAGCTGACTACCAAGAACTCCTTTTTCTGGTTCCTTCCTTATGCAATATCTGTGCTTTATAAATATTTCAGGGAGAGTTATTTATTTAAAAATAAAGACATTGCATTCAAGAAGGACGAAAGAAAAAAACCTTAAAGTTGTCCCTTTATGTTACTGTCATAGCTACTAGCAGTAGCACATTGTTCCCCACCCAATCTATATTTACATGACGACAGCTAAGCATTTTAACTGTGAAAACATGTAAAGCAGCTCCAAGAAGCTTTTAGAGTGAGAACTTTAGAGCTACATGTGAGCATTTTCATATAAAGAAAAAAAAAAAAAGGTTCATATAGCTTTCTTCCTCCTCTTGGACTTAATTATTATTTAACTAAAATGAAAACACATACACATACACTTGTCTCCAGGTTAACAGAAGACGTTCTAAATCCCACAACAGAGACAAGACTCTATGAAGCTTAACTGCTCTAAATTATTGAAGTATTAGAAAGACTTGGAATTCTTAAGCAATAGCAAAACACATTTGTAAGGAACATTGGCTCAGTTTTAGTGGAGAAGACGTATTCTTTCCAATGTCCTGTTAGTAGCATTGGATCACAGCAGACAGGCTTGTCTAACAGCACATAAGAAGTCTGCAGTGAAACCATGTTGGGCTTCTACATGAAGCAAGTGCCATTGTCACTGGCTCATCCTTCCTCTCCAGAGTTCAGTCAGAAGTTAAAGCCCACTCTGTTACTGACAACTGAGGAATTTTTCCCTGTCAAAGCTCACCCTACGCAGGATGAAACGCATCTGGGAATCTAAGCAGCTACACAATTCATTGCTGTGTTCTTTAAAACTGATCATGCATAGGAATACCCACTGCCTGCAGTCTCTTGCATAGTATCTCCTCTCCTTCCTAAGAGCCTACAAACCAAATTAGAAAGTTAATTGTCTAACATATCTCTACTGAACACTATGAGAAAGCTGATGAATTGCCTCAACAACCAGACTTTGGACAAAGGACTCTTAACTGAAAGTTAAAAAAAAGATCATCAACCTTGCCAATGTTTTCCAGTCCCTGGTCCAATTACACAGCAATATGCTATTTGTGTGAAAGGTGCAGCAGCCTACACCTTCCTCTCTAGTAGCCTGAGCTAAGGGAAATATTTCGGCATCCCTGTGATGATGTGATGTGGAAGTGGAAGCCTGAAGGCAAAGCACTGGGGACAGAATGGTCTTTTTGCTGGTTAACATCTGAAATGTGAGAAAGCATCTGTTCCTTTCCTCCCCTGTACAGAGATGAATGTGCAAATACACACATGAACCTGGATGAAAACTAACAAACAGCATGCAATTTAGCACTTTGTCAATTGAATCACTGCTGAGACAGCTTTCTTCCTAAAGCACCTCCAACAGGGTCACTTGGGTTTGCATTAGTTCACCTGGCTGACTCTGCCATACCACAAGGCACAGCTGCTGACCTGAACACGCTTCAAGAATTGGCTGAAAGATCCCTAAGTTTAAAGCAGACTGTTTTCTCCCAGAGATGGCCTTCTACAATTAGGAAAAAAGTGATGTACTTAACTTCATAAGGACTGCTCCTCTAAGTAAAGAAAAAATTAAACCTTCAAAAATTCTGAATTCTTCCACTTTGATATGCTTAAGTCAGAGACATCAAGTAACAACAACATCTTCTGGTAAAATAAGCATCCCGGTCTAGGGATGCACACCAGTCCTGTCCAGGACAAGTTCATCAACTCCCTCACAGAAAGCTGAGGAACCTACAGATACCTACATGTCAGTGTAGTGGTCAGTCGGCCTGAGAGACAGGAGAGAATGCCAAAACTGGGGGAGAGTTCCATATCAAATGTAACTAAGTAGTAGAGGAAATCCACTGACACACAGTAGGAAGCAGTCCCCTCCATACATGATTAGTGGCTGTTAAACAGAAGTTTGTATTGTCTCTAATATTCTATTCAGTTTGTCTCCCTCAAGACTGCTGTTTTTGTACACCTCCTTCATAGCCTTGCACTGATGGGCACCTGCTCTGTGGTGTGACTGGACCCACAGAGAAGCATTCCTGAAATTCTGTCCCCTTGGCAGAAAGTCATGGAGGCAAATTAAACACCTCTTTTCCAAAGTTCAAGGGAGCTGGCTGAATTAATTATCAAAATAAATCTCACTATATAATATGTGAAACATCTCAGGCAGACCAGCTAAAAGGGCAGAAGATTCTCTAATACAAGGAGCACAAGAGCACGCACAAGGCCAGTAAAATTATCAAGAAAGTTTCCATTAGCTTTCAGGTTTTTTTGCACAGCCCAGATTCAGCAAGACATTTAAGTACACACTCTGTAGAGTCAGTTCAGGGCCTGAAAAAGACTGAATAACTATGAAAATTAGTTTGGATGAAGCTTACATAAACCCCACAGCTATGGATACTTTTTAAAAGAGGAAACATTTAAAGCATTGCTAGTGAACAGTTTATATAAGAAGCAAAGACTAAACTCCTGTAATGTATGTTTCGGGCAAACCAGAAATCCAGCACTCAGAAGAACAAACAGTCATAAAGTCTGCAATCTAATTTTATACAGCAACAAAAATGTACAATAAATTTCACAGTCCTATTGATCATAATACCATTGGCATCGCCCCAACAATTGATTTAGTCATTTGATCAGCTGGCAAAAGGGATGAGGAATATAATATTTTAGTGGACTTCATAAATTCAGAGCCTCAGCTTTCAAATCCAACCAATAATACAATAAACCATAGAGATCATAAATAGAACAACTAAAGTTTTGTAATTACAACATGGTTTATAATGTAATAATTTAGCAAATGGCAGGCTTGTTTGATTTATGGAAGATGCAGAACAGTAGGTTGTTTCTCATCAGACTGCAGCAATATATTTTCCAGATAAATATTCAGAACAATCAAGTTTTGCTTCTCAACCTCTCCAAATGGTGACTGCTTGCCTGGCATTGTCCAAATTCAAGGGGCTGCTTTACAAGGGAAACATCTATTTCCCATCCTGCTTCTACAGATTTTTGAACTCAGTGTTTGCATATGTTTAGCTGCATGGAGAGACATGGGCTTTTATCATAGCACGACCATTAAGTATTTAATGGGCACAATATTTAGCAGTCTGCAAAGGCTGAAAAAGTACTTCAGCATCATTCAGTGGTTACCTTGACATCCTGCCCACTGGCATGTGTCTGCAGGAGGTCACAGGAGAATAATAGACCCCATCATGCCCACGTGGAATCTACTTACTTACAGCGCATTTCTGGTCTAGGTTCTTGTCTTTTCCTCCACCTCAGAAAGACAGTGCACAAGGTGCTGGCTCTGAATAGCCTCTAGATCATGCTCTCCCTCACACCTGCCAGTGCACAGGTGAGGCACTGATGCTGCCCACAACACTGCTAGCTCAGGCCAGAGTTCAATTTCTGCTCTTACAGAAGACGAGGCATGTGCAGAGCCAAAAGTCCTACCTGAAAATACCCCTGGAGTGACCCTTACAGCATCTTGCGCATTTATGGCACCGCAGCAACCAATATTCTCCCATACTATTTTAAGAGATTTGTAACACATGCTCCTGCATTTCAATTTTTCAAAAATGTTATTTACAGACAAGGTTTTGAGTTTGGCTTTTTTTTTTTTTTTTTTTTNACCAGATCAGGTAATGGAAGCTTTTTCTCAGTTTTGGACCTGTCCCTTCATCTGCACTCCTAGAAACATCATCTGCTGCAAAGGGCCTGATGAACCCAAGCACATATCTGCCTTAGCCATTGGAACAGCATGGGCAGAGCACTTCCCAGTTTAGGGAGAGTTTTGTGGATACAGAGCCCTCTTGAAGTGGCTTCCAATTTGTTAAAGGTCAGAATTTTAAAGCTATGCACTGAGAAAAAAGAAGCCTGCATGCTACTCAGTAAGGCTGCAAAGCCAGCCAGCAAATACATGACTTTCAGGAGGCAGTTTGAATTCATGCAGGTTTCATATCACTTGGCTTTGTAAGCTGAGAAAACATTTGCTGTGAACTGGTGGTAAGAGTAAAATGGTTATGTCTGCCCACTAATGTTTAGCTCACCTCAGAAAACACATCTGTACCGAGAAAAGAAACCCTTTTTCTCCTGATAACAATAACATCCATTTTCATAAGTTAATTTCAAACTGTAGAAAAAACTCAAACCCAAGAGAAATAAAGCAAAGAACCAGCCCTACAGAATCAGTTTCACTGTGCTGAAACCCCTGTAACTGTCCCCAGGCTCCCTGACAGTCAGTAGAAAGCAAAATTCTCTTGATGCGGCCCAAGACCCAAATCCATCTAAAATTCGATTCCAGATAGTGCTGCAGTGCTCTTAGGCAGCCAGTTTTATGCAACACAGACTCACCTTTTCAAACAGCAAGGCAAGGACTGAAGACACTGCTCTTGTCCATAGGTAGGTTTGCACTTGAATGGGAGCAAATGCTGGAGCAACAGTGATAATTCTGTATGAGCCTCCTCTCTTCTTTTAGATCTGTCTGCTGGGCTCTAAGAAAACTTTTCCACTATTTACTCTATGAAGCATTCTTACATTTTGGCCAAAAGATCAAACTTCAGACATATTTTCAAGGGCGATTCAGTCAGGAAGTGAGGGATCATCTTCATGATCCCTCGAGGCAGACACTTTGCAGCGAACACACAAGTTGGTAACTTACAAAGGAGAGCCACCACCCTGTCCTGTGCTCGTATGCAAGCAAACACTTAGCCAGATGGCAGTGAGCATCCCAATGCCAGGGCTTCACAAGCCTCATAAAATTTGTTAGCTGCAAATTTATGGAAGCTCTTAAACAGAAAGTCACGTCTTGCCCAGTCCTCTCCAGAAACTCTGCAGTGAAAACTCCCACACAATGAAACCAGGCAGTGACACAAACTTCCCTGGCAACCTAGGAAATTTTGGGAGAGACTCTCAAAATCTGGTCCGCTGTCCATTCACAGTTCAGGATAGCATCACTGAAATACCTGCTTCAGACAGAGCAAAAGGCACCTGCTGCTGAAACAGCTCAAGCCAGCAATGGAGGCTGCTGATGTCACTGCAGGCCTGCGTGAAGCAGCTGCCTGAGGGTCAAATATATGACTTATTTCCATTAGCTGTTACTTCTGAAGAGGTGCTCCCCTCTTTTTAAAATCTTAATTTCTAAGATTCTCTTGAAAAAAAAAAAAAGCAGCTTCTCTTGAGTTTCATCAGAAATGACTTGGAAGATCTTCTGTTAAAAGAATTACTTTTATCCTCATTCAAATACATATTGTATTGGCTTAGAAACATCAAAGAGGCAATGTCTTTACATATTCTATTTCTAAGAAAAGAAAAGGAGTTCTCTCTTTATTAACATTGGTAATGTTGAATCTTATAATGAAAAATGCACAAAAGCAATATTTTTGATGAATAGGTAATAGAACAGCACTGAATAAGAGAGCATTAATATATTTTTTTTCCCAAAGACTCACTCGGATAATGTATCAGGAGAGTTTTGAACTGAGACGAAGCCACAAGCAAAATGAGGTCGGTGGTCTTTCACTCCCCCTCCTACAGCCCAGTATTTTTATTGACCTTGAAAAGCCACCCCACAGTTCAAGCGTAACTATCAACATCTGATTGTCACAGCCCACAACGAACGCAGCAGGAGCGCTTTCTCTCAGGCCAGAAGTACTTTGCAGGAGACAGATAGTGCTGTCTGACCATATCAGTATGCAAACACTACCTAAGGCCATTACTTGAATTATGAGTGGAACAAACGTAGTGGCATATTACAAGAAACATTTTTGTAGCTGAGAATATTTAGAGTTTTTATGACACTGGCAAGTGACCTGCAGAAAAGGCTGCAGCATTTCCTTGTAGAGGCTGGGCTCCTGTTCTTTCTGTCTCTACTATGTACAGCACAATAGAGCCTTTGTGATGTTCCCTGGAAAAAAAAAAATCCCTATTTATGCACTTGGATTTTGAACATTCCTTTCTCTCTTTGTCATCTTTCACCATTGTCTTTGAACCACTCTGATAACAAAATTAGAAAGGGCCATATAAACAAGAAAGGAAAAAAAAAAAAAAAGACATTTAGAAACAAAACAGGCACGACATTCCCTTATATTCTTCATTACTTCTAGGCAATAAAGATGATAATTTTTAAAATCTATTAATCTGAAACAAGAATTGTCTCAGTGGAATTCTAAGGGGAATTCTGTTGAGGTGTGCAAAAGAGGGACCATACTGGAAAAGCAGCAATGTATTTTAGTATCTGTGTCCCATCTGGAAAAAACTTTGCATGTACAAAAAGGAGACATTCCTTTAATCTTCAAAATGTTTGTATTAGGCGTTGGCATTTCAAAAACCTCGACAAGCCACATTTGGAAAAATCAGGAAGATTTCTACAGTGACCACCTCACGCTATTTTCTTTGCTCATCTGGTTTTACATAAAATGGAAATTTGTATTAGGAAGTGATGTATTTTGCAAGAACAGATTCCTGCCTAATTCTCCTTCTTTTCCTTTATTTTCTAACAAAAGAAGTGTTTCATAGTAACAACACCTTGAAAGATGGAGATGTGCTGAGATTGGTTTGTATGGGAGAACAAATACCGATGCAAAAGTGGCAGATGAATGGTAATAACGGATCACTAAACACCAAACAAGAACAACAGGGCAGAAAATCATTAGCGTATCTGTGAGGGGCACTGGTGAGAGACTACCTTCACTCTATTCATCCTCATGAATCTCTTGCTTTCCCGCACAAACGTAGTTTCCGCAGAGAAGGATTTAATCTTACATCTCTATTCAAGACCCAGTTGTCTGCTCATTTGTCAGCTTCTCCCTGCATCATTTCTGTGCCTGAAGTATCACAAGCCACAACCGCCAAATCAGAGCTGCAGTCACAGATGTGACCCATATGACTGCACCAGGCAGGTTCTCACTCCAGCCACATTTCAAGCCCTTTGCAAAAGCAGTGCTGCCATATTCATTACAGGAACTCACACAAAATTTGCCTGTGCTCCTCCTGGTTTTCCTTTTCTCCTGTTTCTCTCTGACTGTGCATCTTTAGTATGCACAACACTCAGAGCAAGGACTTTTTCTTTTCATTGCTTGGAACTTGGCTCATACAGGGACCTACCATAGATAAATAATAAGACAACAATTTAATCTGCACTCAATCACTGTGATCTATGGAATAGCAATGACTTGTTTGAAGTGTGGTATTACATTTGGAAACAGCAAACAAGAAGCTAATTATTTTTTGTGTTTGTATCTGTCACTCTTTTTCCTATGGATTGAGCCACTGTCTAAGCCTGCTGACTTTGAGCTTTGAGAAACAAGAGACCAACAGTCTTGAACTGTGTTGGGGGGGAAATAGTTCAAACAAAGAGAAACAGTGAATCTAGATGTTGACAACATCTGATGTAGTGGCTGGGAGCATGGATGTAATACTAAGTTACACAGTGAAACACTGGCATTTTGGTGATTAAGAAGTTCAAAAGATGTCCACGGTCAATCAAATTGGAATTAACAAATAGAATACAAACTGCACGGGGATATGTATGTGAGATGAGAGAAGAAAAAAAGAGTACTGGGATTAGGAGCTAACTCACAGCTTCAGCAGGCTCACAGGGTTTGTAACAGCTACTATAATTTCTGCATGAGAATAAACACTTCAGAGATGGTAAAAGGCAAATGGAAGAGAAACAACCATGAAAGGAAAAGGAGGCAGCAATCATTCCCTCTGCTCTTAAAATATAAACCATTAGCAGGAAAAAGTTTCTAAAGTTACTTTCAAAACCAAGAGTCATAACAGCTCCCTGTGCTGTCATTAACAACCAAAGATTTTGTCTTAAAAGGGACTGGGAAAGAATTTTCTTAACAATTATTCAAAACTTTGCTTTTAACATACAATAAAAGCTATGAAAAGAGAATTTGCACATGAGAATTTACAGAGCTGTGAAAAATTGAACCACGTGGGAAATAGCCAAAGGAATTGTTTCATGTATTTGTGCATACGTTTGTGTGCATGTTCCATACAGTGCACTCCACAACAGCCCAGAAGCCTGTGTGCCACAAGGAAGAGCTTATGAAAGTGAAGCCAGGCCTCTTTGGGGGCCGCAAAACCCTCTATTTTGCTCCAACATGCAGCCTTTCTGTTCCATTGCTTTTGGATCCCACACCAACATTAATATATATATCCCAAGATACACAGACACCAAAACACACAGGTCCAAGAGCAATCACTACATCAGATTCACAGGAAGGACAGTATTTGTTCAAGAGATGAGAAGGTGAAGTAAATGAAGCATTGACTAAGATACACTTCAAGCCACCCAAGGATACAGGCTGCAGTTTGTAAGCATTCCTCTCCATACCTCACAACTATCAAAGAATGAGCAGACACACTCCATACTCACAGTCCCTCCAGCTCCTCTAATATAGATACTGCAACAGTGTCTACACAATCTGAATCAGTCAAATCCTGCTGCTTTTCTAAATCCCTACCCATTTGCCTGGCACTTGAGAATTAAACTCTTGGAAATATAATTGCATCTAATACAGATTTTACACATTTATCGTCAGATGTCTTCTCCTCCTGCATAATTACTGCTGCAAATGGGTACATAATTCTTAAAAGCACTTGCCTTCACAGCAAGACTTTCTAAGGATGTTCAAGAAGCCATTCCCTCACCTTGGGCAGAGAAGACGCTGCAGAATTGTCTCAGTGCTCTGCATGACAGAGATCTGCAGCACAGTGTGGAAGAGGAGACAGGTCTGCTGGATGGAACAAACAGCCCATTTACTGCTTCTCCAGTTCGGTACAGATGGACTGTGCTAAAGGGCATGACAAGGCATGGCAGATTTTCATTAGAGACACTTTTAAAAACATCTGTCTTCTTTTATATTTTGTTTTCTTTTTCATAACATAGGGCAGAAGATGCACAAGCCATAAACCTTTCCAATTCACAGATACAGCCCTGTTTAATTATTCTGCAACCACGAAGGAACAATTCCTGAAATCCTTTAATGAGAGGAACACACTATAGCCACAAGAGCGACAACATCATGTGAACTCTCAACTGACATCAGCTGCACAGAAACAGAAATAACAAACAACTTAGAACAACAAAGAGTGAGGCAAATAAAAAGTTAAACCACACAGAGAAGAGTAAGGAAACAGAGAGGGGATAATTTACAAGAGTGCTTACAAGAATATCCAAACCAAATAAAACAAAACCCATTTCCCATCTCCTGGCACTCTGTAGCACATCAGCACTTTGCCTTCACAGTGGTGGAGAAAGGGACGAAGGCTTGACAAGGTCATTCCCAATAGTACTGCAGGACCACTTTGGCAGACTCTCGTCTGTGCTGCAATGAGAGGCGTAAGAGCAGAGATGGATCAGTAGAACCAGAAATGGGTTCTCACATTACTGCCAGGAAGACCAGGCATGTAACATGTCCAAAGAGGAGAGCTGCAAGATCCACCAAGACTAAAGGTAGACCTTGAGTGGTCTAGAGAGAAAATAGCATTAGGAGAGCCCAGCTGTGATTTTGGGGTCTGAGACAGTCACATACTGATATAATTAGCAAGCAGCAAAGTTCTCAAAGCAGATGTAACCAGGCTTACCATCATCGCCCTGTCAGCTAGCAATGAACATTTCAAAGACAAGCTTTTAGGTCTCCTCAACTTTCTTTGCAGTAGCTACCTTCACATGATTATATTTACTATTACTATTATTACTACTACTATTATCATCATTATCATTACTATTCTGAACAGAATGTTGGAATGTTCTGCTTTGGCTACGCTCGCTGGTGACAAAGCTACAGGCTTTTGTTACCTATAGATTTAGTTAAGAGATGTTTTCCATTTCTTCCTTCAAACTTGCAACATCTCCTCCTAGTCAGAGCTCTTACTACAAGAAAGACAACTTTGCAAACAGCAGTGTTAGGAATTAGTAGCCAGTTCTGACAAAAGTGGACAGAAATGTTTAGGATTCTCACTCTACTTACACTTTACAGACAAAGAACTTCATATGAAGGTGATGACTGCAATGAGCAAACATGGTAGTACCTTCCCTTGCTTGTTGCACAGCTTGAATACAGGTACTCAGACAATTTCTGTCAGTCAGTCACTGCTGATGCAAGCGCTGTGCTATAATTTCCCTATATTTCAGGAGCATCTATAAACACCAGCTACGGTTAAAGTCCTGTGAGATTATGCAGAACATAGCCCTTTTGAAAAACATAGCCCTTTTGAAAAACAGCTGCCCAGGTTCAGGTGACATGTAGTGTGAAAGTTGCTCACAGCTTCAGACCACTGCTCCAAAAAATACACCTTGGTTTTGTCCTTTTAGTTATCCATTTTAAAAATAATTAGAATAAAAAACAAGCCACTGTACATGATTTTCAAAGATTCAGCATAAACAACCACTGATTTGCTGAGGCCACTGCTTAACCACACCATAGATCATTTACCTTCCCCCACTACCTTCCGCTGGTGGAGATCAGGTGCACTCCCCTGCTATTACAGCAAACAGTACTTCCTCTCTTCCTAGGCCACCAATAAGAGTGCTTAGTAGTTATCACACATTTCAGTTGTGGCAGTTGTGCTTTGGGATATATGGGAGAAGCCTTGAGCAGTAGGCACTTGTGGTGATGTTGCACTATCACCCTGCCATACTCAGTGAATCTCAGAGGTTACTAAGCACAATTGGCTGGGCATCCTGGCCAGTGAGCAGTATTCTGCATGGCCTCAGGCAATCCTCTTTCATAGAATCACAGAAACATCCAGGTTGGAAAAGACCTTCAGGATCACCAAGCCCAACCTATAACCCTACTCTACAAGATTCACCTTAAACCATATCCCTAAACACCACATCCAAATGACCCTTAAGCACATGCAGGGTTAGTGACTCAACCACCTCCTTGGGCAGCTAATTCCAGTGCCTGACAACTCTGTGAAAAACTATTTCCTAATGTGGCTAAGAACTATGGGGACAGAACGAGACGGCACAACTATCCAGAGTTCAGAAAGCCAAAAAACATCCCAGCAGAACTGTACTGTTCATATTACCCTGTATCACCTGATTTTAAAACTACTAGAGCCCATCCACAGTGCACTGTCTATACAAAACTGAAAAGTGTGTAGTAAGAGGTCAACCTGATTCCCCAAATGGCAGTGTTCATCTACTACCTGCATGACACACCCTGTAATACAAAACACTGCAAGGTGAGGACACCCTGTATGAAATCTCATAGTCTGATAATTCATCCAGGTACTGAAAAAAAGAAATCATTATGATTCCATGAATGCCTGAAAGTACAAGAATGCTGTAGCAAGGCTGAGCTCCCACATTGAACACTATGGAGCTGGGCTGAGGTCTATACTGTCTGGGTGCTCCCTGGGCAATAGTGGCTCTTCCCAGACACTTCAGCATAACTCAACCAAGACTGGAAAGTTCAAAGTTGCATCCTGGCTGCCCTCCAACTACACAGGTTCAGAGAAGACTGAAGAGATTTGGATAGACATAGAAAACTGTCAGGGAAAAAAAAATCTCAAGGCCCCAAACTAAGTGGCAACTTTTTCAGAACTGTAAAGAATAGGTTTTGCTTGTATCCTGCATTTTACTATCTCCAGAGGGAAAGGATTTTTGCAGCATGTCTGATCTGCAAACACAAAAACAACTTGGGTTAGCTGGAGAATAGGAAAGAGCTCATACCTTACAAGGAAAACTCCTTTCCTTGAAATGATCCAAACTCCTGAGCTCAGCACTGAGCAGTGAATTCCTTGCATCTCCATCATTCCTCCTTTTAGCCCCACTCTTAAATGTCTCCTATCTACTACTATCTCATTGCAATACTTGGAGGCCCTAAGTTAGGCTGAGCCCTGTTAACCAAAACACAATATTGATATCAAGTCCAGTCAGTAATGATTAGGGACTCCTTAACTGGTCTTAGAAGCTGTGAGCACTAGAAATGTTAACTTTAATGAATGAAAAGAAAAAACCTTGTATTTTCATTTACTCCTAGAAAACACTCTCCTCCTAAGAACTGCATGAGACCATCCTGATTTGAATTTAAGGACTCGCCAGGCTCCGGGAGATTCTGAGTTCATTTCACTCCTGTCTGAGGTTCCTTTGTCTGTCTCCATTATGAGAGTAAAACACAACACATTTCTAAATTTCATCATCATTATTTGTGCTCTGTAATTTGTCACTTACAAGGGGAAAATTTGCTGTCATATTATGTTAAGACACTGTCCTAACTACTTGCCACAGCCAGCAAAAGATTACTTGAAAGGCATTGCTTCAGGACACCCAAAAAAAAGGCTTGCTTTTGCTCTGGTAATTTTTCAACTTGCCTTCTTTGCAGCAGGGAGTAGCAGTAGCAACCACAGGGCCCAAATTCATCTGTTTATGTACATCCCACCTCTCAGATGTGCAGGGTGCAAACATGCATAATACATACGGGTCAAGTTTGATTGCTTAGGAAGGAGGCAATAATACTGGACTAATTATTTTCCTAACCTGATGGGTAATATTTTATTTAACTCTACACCAGGGAAGCTAAACTAGCTGGCGGGAAAGAGAAATGTATTCTCAAAGGGATAATGCAAGTTGATGCGGCACCTTTGATTTTGCATACACTCAATGATTGAGATAATTTCAAAATATTATTTATTCATTATGTTTTTATTTGGGCTCCAAATGCAAAGGTTCCATTTTCCTGCTCCCCTCCCCGTGCCTAATATTTGTTACACTTGCATTTTTCAAACCATTTACTGTCTGAAGGGTAAGTAGAATGACACCGCTCATAATGTGCAAATAAATGTGAAATAAGCTAGTCAGCTCAAGTGGAATGAATTACTGTCACTGGTAAAATAAGGCAAGAGGGAACGGCTGCCTTGGGAGCTAAAAAAGACTCTAGCAGGTACTGCTATTGAGCGACTGGAATAACACTTACTATGATTTATCAAAGACCACTTGAAAGCACTTCTGAGACATTAAATAGGCATGAAAAGAGGCTTTAGTGGCAACAGGACTATGCCAGAACTGAGTGATTAGGAGACTCAAAAGCTTGACCCTAACATGCAGCCTACGAACAAGGGATGCCAAAAATCTTCAAAGAATTGTGGAAGAGAGTGCAGGTAGAGGACAGTCAATTCTGAAGAAAAGAGCTGACCACAGAGCTACTGGTTCCCCATTAGGAAAAGCTGGAGCATAACTATGGAGAAAGCGAAAAACCCCATCTGTGATGACTATTCCAGCTACGCACCAGACCACCAGGAAACAGCTTTGTTTGGGAATAAGCACAGAAACGAAAAGAAATGCTTGAAATATTTTCAGTTGCACCATCAGTGTGGTTTTACAGAGACAATTTGTTGCACCCAGAGTTTTCTCAGCTAATCTGCAATTGCAACAATGCTGTGGCAGGGACTGGAGGAGGGCTACCAGGTAACATGCTCCCACAGCGCCTGCTGTCCTCCACCCAGCTCATGTCAGATCACAGCTTAGCTTGCGCGGACAAGTATCATGCTTCCAGATCTCAGCTGTCTAGCCATTATGAGATTGCTGACAAGAAGAAAGTGTTTTGATGTAGGCAAGTTTTGATGTGGACAAGTGTGTCCCACTGTACAACATAGATCGCACTGCCTGCACAGAATGAAAATATAGGCTGGAGAATATAGCAGCTCACTGACCATGCTGCCAGCACACAGCTGGCACCCCCTACTCCAGCTGATCACACAGCAAAGGCTTGCTCAGCTGTCCCCATCCAACACAAGTGTTTCCCAGGAAGGGAATCCTCCTGTCTGCTCCATGTAAGGCAGACTCTGCAAGCTACTCCACTGTCACTGCTGAAAGTCTTGCAGTGCCCGTTCCAGCCCCTGACTGCACTAGAGGGAGGCATTGTCATCCATTTAACACTGCATTCCAGTATTATTTTCTCATTTAAACATATCATTAAGGTACTAAAGTGAAGATTTTAGAAAGCAAAACTTTTATGTGAGCTGCTGTGTGGCAGAACTCCCAGTTCCCTGTCTCATCTTCAGCAGAACAGTTACCTAGAGACTGCTGTGAGTGGGGGAAAGTGTTAATGGAGAACTGTGAAGTGGATGTGAGTATAGGTTTTTGGTGGTTTGTTTTTTTTTTTAGACTGCCCAATAAACTACATCTCACCATCCAACTTTATGATTTTCTGCAAAAAAATAGACATCTCCCTACTTCTCAGCAAGATTTAAATGGCAGCATGCTGAAAGTGTTCTCACATTACTAAGACCTCTTTATTTTTACAAAATATATTGCTGCCATTTACTTGCACATTATGAAGTAGTACCATAAAACAAATCTCTTACAGTCATTACTATGAATTAGTAAAGTTCTGCTGTATGTCCAAAGACAATTGCTGTTATTCTGAATCTTTTCAAGAACTAAATCCCATCTTTGTGCCTGAAACCAAACAATGCTTGAAAAATACATCAAAGAAATGCTGACACTGCAATGCACAAGGCCCATAGCATTTCCTTCCCTTCCCAAAAAGCTCTTGGAGGGAGGCATCAGTTACACCACCATAATAATAGTACTGAAGATTTATCACAGTTACCTGTAAGCAGCTCTAAGCAGCAAAAATCAAAATAACTGTAAGGCCATCTCTCCATGGCTGGTAAAGCACTGTTAATAAAAATAACATCTCTCCTGTTATTTTGACAGAAGGGAAGGGACCAAGACAGGACAGGAGACTCTCCACAAGGTTATCCTGCCCAGGGACTTGCTGTCAGAGCACAAACTGGTCAGCAATGACCGGTGTGAAATGTCCTGAAGTTGCACCAGCAACTGAACTGTGCCATTAGCACTGAAAAAGGCAGTAGATGTGCAAAATCTGTATAGTCACAGGCAAAAGAGATGCAGTAGAATTCGGTTTCTCTACTTTGAAAAATCTGTTCCAGTAATTGATTTCCCAAAAGTGTCCCACTTTGGAAATAAGAGGCAGCAGTTCCACAGTGTGGGCAACGTTTGCTTCCTTGGCTGAGATGTGTCTCAGGCAGAGACAGAACACTGTAAAGTCACAGAATATGCAAGGATGGACCTAAGTCTCCTTGAAAAGCAGTTGACCCTTAAAACAACTTTATATAATTTCACTATACCTCAGATAATGCTGTTAGGTTGTTGCATTTTTGCCTTTTTTTTTTTTCCTAATTAAGAATATTTTTAGTGTCCAGTAAGCAAGCCATGTCAGAATACAGTCACCTCCTACAGCACTGGTAGGAATCCCAGAGCTTTGACAAAAGCAGTAACAGCAAAAATCACTGTTACAATCAGAACTGTGACAAATGCAGGATTCCAGCCATATGAGTGGGCCAGGTTTGCTGGGAATGTCCCAGGAGTCCACCACCAATTTCTGCAGCTGTGCAAGTGCAGAGGGGTTTGCTCTGCAGGAGCATTACCACAGTGGGATCGCTCTCACCAGACACTCAACCCAAGAGTGTAAAGAAAGGAAAATTTACTTGAAGCCTGACTTTTTCTGGCATCTGCTTCCTAATCCCAATGCAGCTGAAAGGCCATGCCAGTGCTGCTGGACACTGTCACTGCTTTAAACCACTGCATGATTGCCTGGCAGAACTATATGAAAATGTCATCATATTTCCCTGATGACAATCATGCTTTTTACACTGCTCCTTAAGAAGTTCACTAAAATTAGTAAATTAGTTGTATCTGCAGGTGATAGTGACAGGTAGGAAGAGCTTCACAACATGCACAACATCTCTGGTAAAATCCTTGGGGATTTAGAACAATGAAGCTGTAATTTAGTCAGCCAGTCAAAAGAAAAAAGCCATAAACAGATTCATAGAGGCACTTCTGTACGCACAGACCCTTGTATATTTTATGAAGGAAGCACTATCTGCCTTCCCTCTCCTTCCTCCATCCCTCCCTTCCCTACACTTCAAGCTTACAAACAATGCAAGTACTAAGAGATTGTTTTAAAAAGAAAGAGACTTCATCTTTATGGCATTGCTCAGATCTTAACAGCAAATATCATCCTTCATATAATTATTTATTTTCAAATAAAATCTTAGTTTAAAAACATTGAAAATACCATCACTTGTTCTGCTGTTGCATGGGAAGGTTCT
Organism: Psilopogon haemacephalus; assembly: GCA_013396835.1. Classification (NCBI taxonomy): domain Eukaryota; kingdom Metazoa; phylum Chordata; class Aves; order Piciformes; family Megalaimidae; genus Psilopogon; species Psilopogon haemacephalus. The sequence goes on from VWZI01017904.1 coordinate 655,918, forward strand.
GAAGACAGCACTCTGGTTTCCTTGCTATAACTTCATTTGATACCACAGGACCCAATTTGTATCACACAAGATATTGTTTCTGTGCAACTGCATTTCGTATGTTGTGGTAGATATTTCTCTCCTTCCCTTCTCTTTCAAAAGGCAAAGCCCCCAACAATATCCACAGATTTTTGAGAACTTGCTGGATATGGATTAGCCAAGAGGCATGCATGTGGAGATCTTCACCCTCAGACCCCTGCTTGAATATTGGCTGAGTTGAGCAGCAATAGCAATTAGAATGGGTGTGAAGTGGTGAGACAAACTTAAAAGGATTCTCTGCAAACTCCTGTAATTAGATCACCACCAGCTGTTTAGCCTCTCTGACCCTTAGCCGAAATAATAATGATTTCAACTGAAAAGGCTTCAGTCCCAGAAGAAATATGACAAAAACACACATCACTGAGTACCAGTATCAAGGAATTAACTCAGAATAATAGTCAAATAATGTTTATCTCTTGACAAGGCTGAATGATAGAAAAATAAAATTTGGTGCCAACTCCAGAAAATTTTGGTTGGGAGAAAAATAATACACTGTGCAACTGAAAAGGTGTGGGGGGGGGGTTCCCTGAGTATACTTCTCTAATTGTCCTATTGTCAGGCTTCTGAACTGCAGCTTGGCACAGCTGGCACAACTTGCAATATGTAAAATCCACAGCTGTGAAACATGGTTCAAAATTAAGTCAATATTCCACTTTTCTTCCCCCTTCTCAGAAATTGCGACTTGCAAGTTGCAGCCTGAAAACAACCATGTCTTGGATGAACATTTGAAAGAAAAACAAAAGGAAAAGGCAAGCGCTGATGTACATCTAAGGCTGTATATGTGCATTGTAAAGCCTAATGTGGTTGAATCAGGCTCAAGCTGAGCCAGCCGTGTAACAACGTCTAGTAAAATCACAGTTAGATCTGACTGATTGTAACCATTATGAAAGCTTAACCCCAGCTCCTGGATCCAGTTGAAAAAAAAGCTGTACTGCTAACAAATCAGCAAAATATTGAAGCAGCATGGAGGAAGGAAACCACCTACAAGTCAAAGCCACTGCAGAATACATACAGAACAAATTTCAAGAGCACTGTATGGAAACAGAGATAATATTCAAATCTAATATCTATTATATAATAACATCTAAGGTAACAGGAACAGAGAAAGCCACTGTGCTCCAACAATATCATTAATTAGTTTCCCTCCACCTAGGAGATGCTGCTCAGTAGTGACATGAAAATGTCCTCCTCAGGGATGTTGGCTGTTGCTTGCCTGTGTAACAGGAGAAGTTGTCATAACACAAAGTCTTACCAAAAAAAAGGAGGTTCAAGTTGTTATCCTTCTCAGTCCACTAAGCCAGGCAAAATAAGGTGATCCATTGTATGACTCTCTCCTCCAGGTAACTCTCTTGGCATGTGGTATGGTACTCAACTCTTCTTTACTCCTTCTCTACCTAATGAAGTTTTTTGAGCTACATTCAACCCAAATGCCTGAATGTTTTAGGAAGTATTAAAATATTTTGCTTACTGAGTTTGCATGATGTTTTTATGAATTTCCCTCACTCCACTTTATGGAGCAACATGTACTGCCTGAACTTCCTCCCAAGGGGAAAAGCAAAGTATTTTTGGTAAGCTGATAAATTAGCTATGCTCAAATATTTAAGACTTATTTTGTTGTGGCAGTCAGTAGTATTGCTTCCAGAATCTCTGAATGACCAAACACAG